>OX387193.1:34548254-35072552 GCA_947561395.2 Buxus sempervirens
GGCGGCAATCTTAGAAAACCCCTCAATAAATCTACGATAGTATCCAGCCATTCCTAAGAAACTGCGAATCTCTGAAACATTATTAGGTCTAGGCCAATCTGACATTGCCTTCACCTTAGATGGATCCACTAATATGCCATCTCCCGATATAATGTGCCCAAGAAAAGAAATCTGCTTCAACCAGAATTGGCACTCACTAAACTTGGCATACAATTGATGGCTGCGCAAAGTGTGCAGGACTATCTTAAGATGACCTTCATGCTCTTTCCTTGTCCTTGAATAGACCAAAATATCGTCTATAAAGACTACCACAAAGTGGTCAAAGTGCTCATGCAAAATTCAATTCATCAAATCCATAAAGACTGCTGGGGAATTCGTCAACCCAAACGACATCACCAAAAACTCAAAATAGCCGTACCTCGTGCAAAACGCCGTTTTCTCTACATCCTCTAGAGCAACTCTCAACTGGTGATAACCTAATCTCAGGTCTATTTTAAAAAACCAAGAGGTGCCCTTCAATTGATCGAAAAGATCATCTATCCTTGGCAAAGGATACTTGTTCTTGACAGTGACTTGATTCAACTGTCTATAATCTATACACAATCTCATACTACCATTCTTCTTCTTTACAAATAACACCGGTGCACCCCAAGGCGATGCACTGTGCCTAATAAAACCCTTAGCTAACAGATCATCAATCTGAACCTTTAGTTCATCATACTTTGGTCTAGACATTCTGTATGGTTGTTTAGAAACCGGATGTGTACCAGGCATAAGTTGAATCTTGAATTCCAACTCCCTCTGAGGTGGTAATCCAGGTAATTCATCTAGGAATACATTTGCAAACTCAAGGACTACTGGTACTTCCTCGATACTCAGTTCCTTGCCCTTGGCTGGTTCAACTTCAATTGAAGCAACCAAACTAATACGAGTGTTCAACCCTTGGCTCATGAAACAGTGGATTGGACTATCTGGTTTACTGACAGTGATTGACTTGTTATAACAGTCAATAATCACATGGTGTCTTGACAACTAATCCATGCCTAAGATCACATCATATCCACTAAAATTCAGACTAATCAAGTCTCCAGGCAACTCCATCTTGCCTAATCTAATCATACAATCTCTATAGACGGTCTCCACAATACTCATCTCACCCAACGGTGTGTAAATAGATAGTGCAGTTTCTAAACAAGAAGGGACTAACCCAATATGGCATGCACAATCAGGCGTAATAAAAGAATGGGTAGCTTCCGAATCAAATAAACTTATGGCAGTTCTACCAGAAATAAAGATGGTACCTCCAACGACTACCAGTGCATCAGGTCTAGACTACACAGGTGGGGCATCTGCAAAGGCTCTGGACTGTAGAGGCTGCAACTGTAGTGGTGCAAGCTGAGCCCTCTGCTTTGCTAGCTGTGGTCTGCCTCTACCCACAGGCCTGCCCTGCTGCCTCAGGCCTCCACGACCTCCTTGATATGGATGTGGCCTCTGATGCCTAGATGGGGCTGCAGTCAACAGTGCCTCAGTCGACTGAGAGGGTCCCCCTGAAGTGGTTGATAGGTAGAAGGATGTGGGCACTCGTATATCAGATGACCGTGCTGCTCACAGCGGTAACATGCTCCTACAGGCGCAAAACATGGCCCTGGCATGTGGAATCTACCACATCTCTGGCAACTAGCACTAATAACTCTCTAGCTAGACTCTCCACCAACCTGGATCCCTCCACTAGGTCTCCTCTGATCACTCGTGGTGTATCTCTGCCTACTGTCTCGGCCAAAATATCTCCTCTGACCTTGTGCTGGTCTAGGCGGCACCCTCAGTGCTCTCGCCTCCTCAGTCCCTCTGGATTGCGTCCTCTCAACCACGGTAGCCCTCCTTACTGACTCGGAGAAACTACAACTCAAGAAAACCTCCACTCAGTCCCTGATATCTCATCTAAGACCTCTCTCAAAGTGTAACGCCCCGGATCCGAGTCACGAAATAACACCTTAACTCATCCCCGGAGGTTAATTTAAAACACAGGATCGCAATATCAGAGTGAAGGAAAAACATGAATACTACAATAGCTATATAACAGAGTGTGCTAAAATATTCCCAAACTAAAATAAAACTCACATGTCCAAGTAACTACCCGCAAGTAACTACCCGAGAGTATCTGAAAACAAAACGAAAGCAACGGGGTGAGATACGAATATCCCAGTGAGCAACACATGCATGCACAAATACATTTAGTTCAGTTCTAAAACATGCCACGATTACAAACCATATACAACGATGATAACATGTATAACCCAACAAAACTTCAACGATCCAATTTACATCCGTGAGGAAAACCATCGTATAAACCAAGCAGTAAAGACGATATCAATCATGCATATAGCCGTAAAGTCACGTATAACCAGGTAGCAACATATCGAAGAAAACATAGTTCAACAACTCAGGTTTTTGAAATACTAGAGTGTTTATCATGGGCCACTCCGCACCAATAGAGTATTTTATCATGGGCTACTCCGCACCAATAGACCAGCGAATAAAACATATCACGTCAAACAAAAACAAATCCCCACAGTGGTCAATGTCATGTAGTTGCTTGAATTGGTTAATCAACAAGCCAGAGCAACATCCACACCTCCATGTACACAGTTCCGGCCTACTCAGGGTATCGGACACTCTGAAATGACGGCCTACTCAGGGTATTGTCATCCAATGCCGGCCTACTCCGGATATCGGCATCGACAACCAAGCCTACTCAGGGTTTCTGGCTGCTCTACACTGGTCGTGGCAACACTCCATGGCCATGCCATTACACCAATAAAACAAAATACATCACATTACTAAGCTTAGACTCTGGATCCAGGACAAGCTAAACCAAAACCAATAAATAACCAAATAAAACTCCGCATTCAGTACACATATCACAAGTTGTTCCAACCAGAACATCAACTCACACAAGTGTTCCAACCAGAACAGTAATTCCTCACAAGTGTTCCAACCAGAACAGTAATTCCTCACAAGTGTTCCAACCAGAACATCAACTCACACAAGTGTTCCAACCAGAACAGTAATTCTTCACAAGTGTTCCAACCAGAACAGTAATTCTTCACAAGTAAACAAGTAAATAATCTTTGCAACATAATTCAAAACTTGCCATCAAGAAAACAGGGTTTAATAAAATCTCAATCAAGTACAGTATTTAACCAAAAGAACTAAAAATAAATCTTTAGTGGTATCCAGAACTTCACCAACAATTTGCACTAAATTTGCCTTGGAAGCTCCTAAGAATTTCCAGAATCTATCTGTGCGCACCTAAACCTGGCCTAGATCGCACACCGAGCGCACCTTCAGTGCGTGCCTCGGGATTTTTGGAGTCGCCACTGCCTGAGAGTGCAGGCAGACACGGTTTTGCCCTATCCGGGTCTAAGTCTAGTCTGCGGCTTATTAGAGATCTAGCTAAGTCCTCGATTATGGTTCGGGGAAGCCCTAAGACACCCCAGTCCGCCCCATCGGTCTGACGGGTCCCTCGGGTCTCCCTGGTTTTTGAGTCAAGTTCACCCTTCCTAGACAAGCATGCTGTTTATTGGGTCTGGCGGGGCCCTCTGAAGGTGCGGGTCCCTTTTATTTTGATTTTATCTTTTTTACTTAGTGGAGCGGGTCGGACCCGGGTCCCGTTGGAAGACCTGTGGATTGCCATGGTTGGGCTTGGGGCCCAGTTGGGTTATTGGGTAACCCATTTGGTTATTTATTAAACCATTTACACATGCAACGGGCTTGGATTTGGCCCATTAGCCAAGGGTCAAAGGGCCTGGACCTGTTTATTGAAAACAGGCTTGGTTTGGGCCGGTCTAAGGTGGACCACTCATGTGGGCCAAAAGGGGGTCTTGGTGGGCCCATTTGGGCCCACGGTCCAAAAAATGGGCTTAAGATAGCCCAAATTGTTTAAGGGGCCGGTTCAGGCCGGAATAAATCCAACCGGGCCGAAAAATTAGTTTTTTAAGTTATATTCACATTGGCCCGTATTTGTTATACGGTCCACCCTTGCCCGTGAACAAAGTCCAGTTTGGCTCGCCCGTAAAGAAAATACGGTCCTATCCGGACAGCTTTGAGTTTACGGACACGACTAGTTTTGCATTTCTACTGCCGATTCTGCTTGGGATCAGTTCCGAGGCCTCTTTGGAACTTTCTGCAACTTTGATGGTGATTCTGGTGCCTTCCGATGTGGTACACTAGCTTCCTTCACCATCTTCAAGTCCTCTTTTTTTGGTGCTTGAGAGTGGGACTAAGCCCCATTTTCTTTAGATCATGCCATCTTCCAATAGTGTAGTAAAAGAAAGGGAAATGGCAGTGAGGAGGGGATTATATAGGAGGGTTTAAAGAAGCACTTATAAATTCAACCCATTAAATGAGACATGTTATTTTTTTTATGTTAGTTTTATGGTTCCATCCCCTTCTTATCCCATAAGAAGATGCTCATTTGCATGGGAATTCTTCAACAAACAGTGAAGCCAATGAGTTAGTAGCATAGTAATAAAATAAAAGATAACTTAAATGAAATGATTCAAATATATTAAAAAGAAGTTGATATAACAGTTACCACACTAGTACTCCTTTGATTTGGTGATGTAATGACTCTCTAGTGATTTCGGCAGCGCTTCCGCGTCCTCCAAATTTTATGAGGATGAAATGGAAAGAGGTGGGGAGGGTAGTTCATGCATGGAGGCAAGGAATGAAGAGTTTTAGGCCTACAAGGGTACTTTGGGTATTATGGTGTTTGGGATTGGGGTGGCGGTACTTGGACAGAGATTGGGCGTAGTAACAGCAAGGAAGAAAAGGGGGTGGAGGCCCTGGGAGTCGGCTTGTTGAAATGGGGAGGAGGCCCCTCTATTTATAGGCAAAAAGGTGCGTGCCCGTACTTGAAGTACGGGTGTCCCTTGCCCGTACTTCAAGTACGGGCGTGCCTTGCCCGTAATTCAAATACGGGCGAAAAACGCACATTTGCAAATCTCGCAGAATCGGCCGTATGGGACGCGTGTCCCACCGTACAACGACGCTTGTCTTCTTCCAGAAGCTTGCTCGTATTTCAAATACGGGCATGCCCTGCCCGTAATTGAAATACAGTCCAGCACGTTTTTAAAATGTTTTGGATTTCAAACCTTTATTCAATTTGGTTTTTTGCAAGATTTAGTCCGATTTCTTTGATTATTTTATTAAAAAGCGAGATTCCTTTTATTAAAATATTATTAAACACATTTATCTTATTTATTTTATTGGTTTATTTCATTTTTGCTGCTTTTTTGCCATGGGCAGTTTTTCTGAAACTTCAACTGCTCATAACTTCTTCATCCGGTATCCGATTTGAGCAAACTTAGTGTCGTTGGAACCGGCTCGGAACCACCTATCCATTGGGATCAAGTTTGGCAGCTGAATTGGGGTCGAGCAAAAAGCTCCAAAATTTTGACCAGCTCATATCTTTTTCATCTGGACTCCGATTCCAGCAATTCAGTTGCGTTGGAACCGTGTCGAAATGCTCTTTTCAATGAGACGAAGTTTGATGGCCAAATTTACTTGAATCAAAAGTCAATTTTTGGCCCCCTCATGGTTTGACTTTTTAATTGAAATTTTCCTTTTCTTTATTTTATTTTTTTGGGGTGCAAAAATGAGGTGCTAACAGCTGCCCTTCTTTGCTGGAGTCACCTTAGGGGATGAACGGCAAAGAAGAAAAAGAACCTTATTTTTGCACCTTGCATTCCTGTCGACATGGTCGACGAGCTCAATCATTGAATTTGTTTTTAGTGAAAAGGAAGTGTCATATGTCTGGTATCACTTCCTGACTTTGGAATCCCTATACCCTCTTTCGGGTTTGAATAGGGCTGTTCCTTAGTTCTTTGTTTTTGGAGAAAAATAGGATTAAATCTGAGTTCATCAGCCTGTTTCGGCGTTGATGCAAGGCACTTAACAATGTTCTTTTCTTCTTGTTTGTTCTGTTAAAGCTTTTAGTGACTTCAATTTAGATTTCTTCTTGATTCTTTGAGTTTTTTTTTTTTTGAAATAGGCCAAGGTATGGGTTTGGAAGTGCAGGTGGGAGGACGGGAGGAAGCTTTCGCGCTGCTGTCCATCATCTCGGAGACCACACACACCTATTCTAGCCTATGCTATTTACAAAAGTGAGAATCAAAATTAAGAAGGGGCGAATTGGCCCATTATTGCTCTTCTTTGTTGCTTCTCCTTGCCAGGTTTTTTCTCTTGTCGAGGCATTAGAGCTTCTTTTCCATTCAAGAGTTACTCCACTGGGGATATGGTGGGAGTATGATCTGTCTAGATGACTCTCTGGGGATTATTGTGATGTCTCTCTTTGCTCTTGAAGTTTTGTTGGAGGGTCTGAGGATCTTGACGATCTTCTTCCTTCTGAGCCCCGCTGGGGAGGAAAGGGAAGAAACCTTTGCTGGGGAATGAAGGATCAAAGTATCCTCCTCATGTTTATTTTTGCATCTTTCTTCCTTCTTTGAACCTGTACAAGGAACACACCATCAGTGTTTGCTCCATTGGGGATATGCAAGGTTGGTTTATTCTAAGCCTTTGATTTATCACAATCAAAAATGGCTATTGATTAAGGCAATGAACCCTTCTTCAAGGGTTAGCAGCACAGCTGGGGAAATTCCAAGAGTAGTTAAGCAGAATAATTACAGAAAAACACAGACGTGTTAGTGTGTGCTTGTGCCTGCAATTATCATAAAAAGCAATCCTTAAGTCAGACATTGATTAGAGTGCTTGGTATTTTTAGCCTTGTCATCATAAGCCTTTGTGAAGCATTGACCCAAACATAGTCTGTCAATCTGGGCCCTTCAGGTCACTTGGCTGTCCCCACTCAGTGCACTGTCCAACCTGTTTCTGTTTTTGCTGCATTTCCCTTTCTAATCAAGGCATGACCAGCTCTCTCTCTTTTCCTTTTTTATTTATTTTTATTTATTTTATTATTTTTTTTGACCACGACTGACCCTTTTTGCACACAGCGCCCTTTTTGGGTTTTCACTATGCCTGGTCCTTTCAGGGAGAATCCAATTCTGTCATTACCAGAAAATGCGGATTTGGCTGTTTTGCTTAAGATCATTCACTTTAGGATCCGAGAGGTCTTCGAGGTAGGACGAAATGTAGGCTAGGCTGGGGTTTTGAAAGAAAGACAAATGGCTCAAAAAGGTTGTAACTTTATGGGTTTGCACAGTGCTCCTTTTATTGTTGGGGCTTACATCCTGGCTTATTTCTTTGGTATGGAACTCATATTGATCTTGTTTTCCACAACTCTTTTCTTTCCTTCTTTTTCTTGATTTTCTTCGCAATTGGTTTCCTTTTTTTTTTTTTTTTTTTTGGGGCCAGGAATGCCCTTTTTGGTGTGAAGGAACACCTGTACTAGGTTAGAAAAGAAATTGTCAGGCCCAAAAGTGTCTAACTAGGGGAAACTTTTTAGGGTGCTTGGGAGGATTTATAGGCTTGGGGGAGAGTGAAGGATGGCCTCTCTTCATTTCCCAATTGGAATGATCTCAAGGATAATACAGTTTGACTGCATCTGCATTTATTGGTTCAGGAAAGATAGTTCCGTCCATCTCTTGTAGGATTAGTGCTCCTCTGGACAGAACTTTGTATACTATGAATGGTCCTTCATAGTTTGGCTTGAATTTCCCTTTATTGTCTTCTTGGTGGGGGAATATTTTCTTCATAACAATGTTGCCCACCTTGAAGTGTCGTGGTATTACTTTCTTGTTATAAGTCCGAGCTGCTCTCTGCTGATAGAGTTGCCCGTGGCACAAAGCCTTAATTCTTTTCTCATCAAGTAACTGTAACTGGTCAAATCTTGATTATCCCATTCAACATCATCAACCTCTGCTTCCTTCAGGATTCTGAGTGAAGGGATCTGCACTTCCACGGGAAGGACTGCCTCCATTCCATATACAAGAGAGAAAGGAGTTGCTCTGGTTGAGACCCTGATTGAGGTTCGGTATGCATGCAAAGCATATGGCAGCTTCTCATGCCAGTCTCTGTAGGTGACTACCATCTTTTCCAATATCTTCTTCAGATTTTTGTTGGCAGCCTCTACTGCTCCATTCATCTTGGGCCGATATGCTGTAGAATTGAGATGTCTGATCTTCAAATCTTCGCACATCTTGTCCATGTCCTTGTTATTCAAATTTTTGGCATTGTCTGTGATGAGTGCTTCAGGCACACTGTAGTGACAGACAATATTGTTTCTGATGAATTTAATACATGTGACCCCTTGACATCTGTAAAGGACACGACCTTTACCCACTTGGTAAAATAGTCTATTGCAACCAAGATGAATCGATGCCCATTTGATGCCTTCGGATGGATCTCTCCAATCATATCAATTCCCCAGATGGCGAAGGGCCAAGGAGAAGTCATTGAGTACAAAGTGTTGGGCGGTGCATGAATGTTGTTAGCATAAACTTGGCATAACTGGCATTTCCTTACATGGATATGGCAATCATGTTCCATAGTCAACTAGTAATAACCCATTCTCAAGATTTTCCTTGCTAGCATATGCCCGTTCATATGTGCGCCGCATTGTCCCCCGTGGATTTCATCAACCAGCTGTTGTGCCTCTTCTTCTGTTACACATAGCAGCAGTGAATCATTATAGGACTTCTTGTATAGCTGGTCTCCACTGAGGAAGAATTGTCCTGCCAGTTTCTGAATCGTACGCCTCTCAGATGCTGTGGCATTCTCTGGCAAAGTTCTATTTTTTAGGTACCTCATTATGTCTGCATACCAGGGTTCCCCTTTTGGTGTGCTCTTCTCAACATTAAAACAGTAGACAGGAGAACGCAGCACTTCTATCTCCAATGGTTGTACCCAAGTATCACCAGTGATGGTTGCCATAGATGCCAGTGTTGCCAAGGCATATGCAAACTGATTCCTGTCTCGTGACATATAATCGAATGTCACGCTTTTGAACTGTCCCTCCAATTCCTTAATCAGTTCCTGATATGGCACCAACTTTGGATCCTTAGTCCGCCAATCCCCCATTAATTGGTAGATGATTAGACAGGAATCACCATAAACTTTCAACTCTTGGATATTCATTTCGATTGCGGCTCGCAAGCCTAACACACATGCTTCGTATTCTGCCATGTTGTTAGTACAATCGAATAAGAGTTTTGCTGCTATTGGATGATGGACTCCTTCTGGGGAAATGATTACTGCTCCAATCCCTTTCCCATTGATGTTGACGGCCCCATCAAAGAACATTTGCCATCCGGTTTCCTTTTCTACTGACTAGACACACATAATTTCATCATCTGGCAGTCCGGTGAGAAGTGGTTGATAGTCGGGCACAGGGTGTTCTGCCAGGTGATCTGCCACTGCCTGTCCCTTTATTGCCTTTCTTGTGGTGTAGACAATGTCATACTGAGATAAGATAACCTGCCACTTGGCTATCCTTCCAGTGGAGATTGGCTTTTCAAAAATGTACTTCAGGGGATCCATATCTGAGATCAAAAGGACAGTATGACTGAGAAGATAATGCTGGAGCTTCTGAGCTGCCCATACCAATGCGCCACAGGTCTTTTCAAGCAATGTGTATCTTGTTTCATAATTGGTAAATTTCTTGCTCAGATAATAAATTGCTTGTTCCTTTCTTCCTATATCATTATGTTGTCCTAGGACACATCCAGCAGCTGTTTCTGTGACTGATAAGTACATGATTAGCGGTCGTCCTGGTACAGGGGTAACCAAAGTCGATGGACTCATCAAATAGGTCTTGATTTTGTCAAACGCTTCTTGGCAATCCTTATTCCAGACCACTGGGTTATCTTTCTTTAGCAATTTGAATATTGGTCCGCACACGGGAGTCATCTGTGCTATGAACCAACTGATGTACTGTAATCTACCAAGGAAACCTCTTACTTCTTTCTCTGTGGATGGGGGAGGCATTTCCAAAATTGCCTTCACTTTGACGGGGTCAACTTCAATTGCTCGTTTCCCAACGATGAATCCGAGTAGCTTCCCTGAAGTAACTCTGAACACACACTTATTCGGGTTCAGCCTGAGCTTGCACTCCCTGAGTCTGTCAAACACTTTTCCAAGGTTCACCAAATGACTTTCCTCTTCTTTTGACTTTGCAATCATGTCATCCACATATACTTCCAATTCTTTGTGCATCAGGTCGTGGAATAACAAAGTCATTGCCCGGTGGTATGTGGCGCCCGCATTCTTCAACCCAAATGGCATTACTTTGTAGCAGTATGTGCCCCAATGTGTGATGAAGGAAGTCTTTTCCATGTCTTCAGGCGCCATTCGTATCTGATTATACCCAGAGAATCCATCCATAAAGGAGAACATGGAATGAGTTGCAGTGTTATCAACCAATATATCAATGTGTGGCAGCGGGAAGTCATCTTTTGGGCTTGCCTTGTTCAGATCCCTGTAGTCAACACACATCCTGACCCTTCCATATTTCTTGGGGACGGGCACAATGTTTGCTAACCACTCTGGGTAATCTGTCACCTTCAAGAACCCAGTTTTCAACTATTTGGCGACCTCTTCCTTGATCTTAAGGGCCTATTCTGGTTTCATGCGTCTGAGTTTTTGCTTCACTGGTGTGGCCTCAGATTTTATAGGTAACCGATGCACAACTAAATTCGTGTCTAACCCAGGCATATCCTCATATGACCATGCAAACACATCTGTGTAGGATTTTAGAAAATCAGTTATTTGTGTTTTCTGTAATAATGTCAATTTTTTACCAACTTGAAGAATCTTTGGTTGTGCTGTTTCACCTATGTTGATAGGTTCAGTTTCCTCAATATTAGCCTGGAGACCTTTTTCATGTCTGTCCAAGGCAAATTGGATTTCAGGTGGGGTCTCCCATGATTCATCATTATCCTTAAGTTCAAAAGAATCATTGGGGATAATTTCTGAATCATCGGGTTGTGATGAGTAAGTGTTGCTACTTTGGATTTCTTTTTGTTCTTTTTGACCTTTTTATTTTTGTTTGGTTTTGGCAGCCTGATTATCTATCTCATGCTTCGAATTTTTCGGGTGTGCGTCGAGATTGATATTAAGGTTGCGATTTTGGGTTTGCTTATTTGCAGAATTATTCACAGAAGCAGAAAAATAATCAAAAGACTTCACGCATTTATTAAAAAGTGCAGCAATATCTACAAGGGGAATTTCAGAAGTGGAAGAAACTCCCTGTGGTAGTTCGGCTTTGCGAGTGGCAAGTGGCGTCGAACTCCAGTTCTGCAATGCGTGCTTGTCCTTGGTTACAGCGGTTACCGCATTCACCTTTCCAGTCTGTATCATGCTGATGCTGCTGTCAGAGGAGATGCAGATGAGGTCATTAGCTATGCCCTTCTTTGGTTGATTCTGACTTGAATCTTCTGACGATACACTGATCCATACCCCATGGCGGATGATAGTCCCTGGTACCCGAATGGTGACTTCATTGGGTGGTTCCACCTTAGGCAATGCCTTGGTTACAGATTTTTCTGATGATTCATCCCTTCTGCTGGAAGAATGTTCATCAGGGGCCCAGTTACCATAAGTTTCATGATAAGCCAGCTCATTAGGCAGTCCTAATACTTGGGGCATATTCTGGAACATCTGACCCAGACCATCCCTTGTACTTGGGTGTATAATGCAGATAGGAGGTGGGGGAGACCTTTGCCTTGGAGTGGGTTCTCCTGAACTATCTTGGCTTTCCATCATGTAAATGTACTGAGCTGGCTCTTCTTCTTTAGCCTCAGTTGGCGGTGCCTCGACATCATCTGATGGGTAAGTAAACGCTTCTTCTGGGATAGCTGGTTTTTCGGTGTCAACTGACTGCCAAGAGAATAGAGCAGACAATTCTTCCATCAGCCCACTGAGAGCCTCTGAGTTCTCTTCTGTAACTGTCTCCTGGGGCAAGGGAGGTTCATCCCATAACCTTTGTAAATAACTAGCTTCCGCTTGCTCAACTGGATCATTGAACTCATCGCCCCATCCCTGGGAGACTATGTTCTGAATGGCCTGTGCAGCTTCCCTCTCCATATTGGTAAAGTGATGGTATAATTGGCCATGTACACAGATGGGCCAGTGTGGGTCCCTTCCTTCTGCTCGTGCCCTTTTTCGTTCAGCTCTCCTGCCAAATAGCCTGGCATAGTCTTCAGGTTCAGGCACAAACCCCAATCCAAAGCCCACAGATTTATCACACGGCTGGATTGCAGACTTGATGCCTTGCTTGTATTTTCCCAAACCATCTCCTACTCGGAGGCCCCAGTCGGCGCATTCAACAGCACCGAACATGCTTTTCCTTTTCCTTCTGCGGGACAAGTCTGATTGCAGAGGAGTAGGAATGCGGTTTACTTGCACCATTTCAATGGTTTGAAAGTTCAGGGAAGTAGGCAACTCATAACCAATCACAGGTACCCCTCCTTGTTCAAATTCTCTGTGATTTTCTGCATGCACCGTGATCAATTGATTTCCCGAGATAAATCGGATCATTCGATGTAAGGTGGACGGGACTGCCCCTGCTTGATGTAACCAAGGTCTTCCAATTAGCAAATTAAAAGAGGCATTGATGTCCATCAACTCAAAGGTGATGAAGAAGGCCCTTTCAGCAATTGTAACTTCCAAAGTAACTTCCCCAAGGGAATCCTTCTTAGCATTGTCAAACCCGCGGACATTATTGGAGCTAGGCTTGATCAAATCAGCGTTCAGCTGCAAACTGTGGAAGGTCCTGACTGGGCAAATATTCAGAGCTGACCCGTTATCTATCATGACCCGTCTTACTATTAGGTCGGAACATCTTACAGTGATAAACAGAGGCTCTGTGTGATTATGACCTTCAGGGGGCAAGTCTGCTGAGGAAAATGAGATTGCTTCTGGTGTAGCAATTATAGACATTACTGTCTCTAGCTGCTCAGGGCTGATGTCGTCAGGCACATGAGTATCACCCAGTATTTTCATAAGTACGTCTTTATGTTTGTCTGAATCCAATAAGAGATGCATAATGGATATCTGGGCTGGTGTCTTATTCAACTGCTGCACTAGATCATACTCTGGAGTGAAGGCACTATAGTAGAGTTTTTCAATCTCTTCTTCTGGGGCCTTCCCTTTCTTCTTATGGGTCTGTGGCAATTCAGCGGCCACATCCTTCCCTTTTTCTTTCCTTGTCCTTTCTTCATTAGTCTCTCCCTCTGGTGCAGGTGGAGGGTTAGGGTTTATGTATCGACCGGAACGGGTGATTCAATCGACTTATCTTTTAGTGGAAGTGATGGTAGAATCATGGTACATGGGTAGGAATTGGTAAGGTGGAGGCACAGTGGAGTAGGTTGGGTCAAGGTGAAGTTGGTGTAAGTTGAGGGTGGGTGGTTCCAGTAGGAAGTCCACAGGCTCATTGAATGGGTTCATCATGTCGAAGATGTTCAATGGGGGTGAGTTTGGGACAGGTGGAGGATAGAAAAACTCTGGTTCAGGAAAGTTGAAATGCACCAAAGGGAACCCCATGAAGGTTTCTTCATTCTCCTCTTCATTAATGACATGTATCTATTGACAGATTGTCCCTTCTTGGAGATGAATCTTGACAACTTGCCCCGGTCGTCCAATCAGTAAGGACGGGTCAACCTGTAGTTCACTGCCTTGATCACTGATGATCTGATGTACTGTTCCGCTGCCAGAAGCCTTATTATGGTCTGGGAGGGGGTTAGTGGCTGTACCAGTAGCAGGAGTAGGTGCTGCTGGTGTTGGGGGATCTACAGAGATCTTCTTACTGTCTATTAGATCCTGTATGTCATGCCTCAAATCCCAGCATCGATTTTTTGAATGCCCGGGAGCTCCAGAATGATACTCGCATCTCTCTGTTGTATTATAACTTCGTGAGTTGATCATTCTGGGGTTGGGAGGCTTGATTTGAAGGTACCCCTTCTTCAGCAGTGTAGACAACAATTCTGCAGGTGCATAAGGCAGAGGGGTGAACACCCTCTTCATCCTTGCCTCTGCTTCTTCTCTCGTCCTTCTCAGAGGTTGCCCCTGACTTTCATTCCTCTGGCCAATGTGATATGGCTGTGTTGGCTGTACATAATTAACAGCCTGGGCCTCTTGCCTTCTAGGCTCTTGCCCCTGATTTCTACTACTCTGTCTCGCTGCTGCCCTTCTCTGTGTAGGGCCCTGGCCACTTCCATCTATTTTTCCAACCCATACAGCATCTTCAATTCTATCTGCCGTCAGAATCAAGTCATTGAAGTTAGAAGTACTTTGCCCCAGTAGCAGGGAAAAGAATGGCTGTCCAAGTGATGCAATGAACAAGGAGGTCATCTCCTGTTCAAGTAGTGGAGGTTGGACTAGGGTCGCCAATTCTTTCCATCTCTTGGCATATTCTCGTACTGACTCTTGATTCTTCTTGGAGAGCCTTTGTAACTCTGCCCTGGTCTGAACTATCTGACTGTTCAATCGGTATTGCTGGATGAATTTGGCAGCTAAATCATTCCAACTCTTGATCTTAGTCTTATCCAAACCCAAAAACCAATTGTATGCTGCTCCTGTCAGCGACCTCTGAAAGAACTGTATCATAATTTTTTCATCTTTGGCATATTGACACATATCTCCAGAGTATGACCTTAGATGATTTAACGGACACTCGGTGCCATCAAATTGATGCAAGTCAGGGCACTTGAATTTTGGTGGAAGTTGGACATCGGAGAAGAAGCAGAGGCTGTCTAAAGTAGCCTCCATGGGGACCGCACTGGGTCGTAGGCTTTTCAGTTCTTCACGCAAAGCATCTACCTCTGCCTTGGTGGCTGCCATCTTTTCATCAAACTGGGCTTGCTGTGTTCTATACCAATCTTCCTCTTCTTGCCCCAGTTGGGCAGGTGCAATAATCTATGGAAGAGGCACGGCTTGCGGAGGTGGAGGTGGTACCAACGAAGCTAGGTGGTACCAACGGAGCTGGGTACGCAGGGTATGGTGGTGGAGCATCCATCTGCGGCGGAGCAATTGGTTGCTGCAGGGTCACTGGTGCAGCTGGGGGAGTCATCCTGAGTTCTCTTAATTCTGCCATTAACTCTTGAATGATAGTCCCCATACTATCAATCCTCTGTTGTAGATCAGTCATTGTCTGTGCCTGACTGGACTCTGCCTAGTCCTGTCCTGAGGAGGTCTGTTCTCTTGGCTGCTCCATCTCAAGTCTTCTTCTGGATCTTAACAGGTAAGGGCTTCGAGAAGCAATTTTGGTACCTGGGAGGGGCAACCAGCGGATATTAGTGCAACTTATATTAAAGGCATAATGCATGATTATTGCTGTGTTCTAATTGTAAAGAAGGGTCAAGGATTAATTTATTTGAATTATTTTGAAAATGGTAGGGGCTCTCAAGCTTGATCTATTTTAGCCGAATGGCTGGGAAAGAGAACCCGGTTTAGACTGGTCTATTTTAACCAAACGGCTGGGGGAGAGAACCCGGTTTAGACTTGTCTGTTTTAACCAAACGGTTGGGAAAGAGAACCCGGAATTTAAAAGGTTGGTTTGAGCTCAGGATCACGAGGTTGGATCATGTTAAGTCTCCGTAGGGGATGAGCTAAACAACAACATCCAGGTGTACCTCAACCAATTTTCAGTTTAATCTCTGATGGTTTTATCACCTAACTTCGGCTAGTAGTTCCCGGGCGTGTCTTAGCTAGTCGTTGGTTTAATCACCATTGACTTTGACGCCTCACAACGGGGAAGGCTATGCCAGGACGATCTTCCACCAATTTTCTGGTTTAAACACCAGTGGCTTCAGTGCCCTAAAAGTTCGGCTAGGGATACCCGAGCGTACCTTAGTCGTTAGCTTAGTTGCTTGACCTTGGTGCCACACAACGGGGTATGCTATGCCAGGACGATCCTCTGCCAATTTTCTGGTTTAAACACCAGTGGCATCAGTGCCCCAAGAGTTCGGCTAGGGATACCCAAGCGTACCTTAGTCGTTAGTTTAGTTGCTTGACCTTGGTGCCACACAACGGGGTATGCTATGCCAGGACGATCCTCTGCCAATTTTCTGGTTTAATTACCAGTGGCTTCAGTGCCCTAGGAGTTCGGCTAGGGATACCCGAGCGTACCTTAGTCGTTAGCTTAGTTGCTTTACCTTGATGCCACATGTAAGTGTGAAAATTCACACTCCTTTTATGGCAAATGTTTGACAAATTATGTTTTCTAATAATCTTCAAGATGTGCAGAATAAATAATGAAAATTCAGTGAATTTAGTAAAGAAGAAGAAGACGATGCTGCCACACAGCTACCACGCCGCTGGTAGCTCAAGGAAATGAAAGATTGTCTAAATAAAGCATCTCTTGTAAAGGCACTTGCGAGGAACAACGCCGCTGCCACTCCGCTGGCAGCGCATAAGTGAAACAGTGCTTTGAAAGTAAGGCACGTGCACTAGCGTCGTAAGGCGACGCCGACACGCCGTTGGTAGCGCAGAGCGAGATTGAAGATTCTAATGATCAGTTGTGCACATGCCGCGTTCCCTCCCGCTGGCAGCGCACCCTTAACTGAGTCAACTTGTTCTGAGCGGGACTTGAGTTCGCTTCCAGCCGTCTACCCCGATCGCACCACGACGCCACCAGCGCTCGACGCGATCTGAGTTTTCTTCTTTAAATAGACATGCTGTAATTTTTAGTGATGACTTTTTTCCTTAGATCAATTTGATTTTGGATCTTGAGGTGTTTGAGATTCGATCAATTCTTCTTTGGAGAGTCGGTGATCGAGTGAGGGGGAGATCTGAGATAGATCGCCTGGAATTGAAGTTTGAGGATTCTTCTTCAATTCGGAACTTCACCTGATCGTGTGATCGCCTGGATTGGTGATTGACCTTGGTGGATGCATAGGTGGATTCCTACTACATTGGATCGTCTCAGTGGACTCTGAGGTGATTGTTGCGATCTGGATTGACCGTGTTGTGCAGCTTGTGGATTCAAGCTGTGTTGCAGTTCGTGGATTCGAACTGTGGATCACTGTTGAGTGATTGTTTGCTATCTGGATTGATCGTGTTTTGCAGCTTCTGGATTCAAGTTGTGTTGCAGTTCGTGGATTCGAGCTGTGGATTGCTGTTGAGTGAGTTCAATTGTAAGGGTTAAGTGTGTGCTCCTTTGTAATTGTTTTTTCATTCAATAGTGGAAATTCGAAGGGTTAGTCGCCTCATATAGACTCGAGGTTTTTCCTGGATCTGGATTCAGGTTTCCTCGTATAATTCTCTGTGTGTATGTTTCCGCATTGTTAAGTTCTTAATTGTTGTAGATCGTGGACCTGTAGAGTAGTCCTCTACTCTTTCAATTGGTATCAAAGCCTATTCACTTTGAATTGCTATACAAAGTGTGATCTAGATCTATAGCATGGACTTTGGAAAATAAGGAGGATCTACCTCTAGACCTCCATTATTCGAAGGTAACAATTATTCTTACTGGAAAGCAAGAATGAGAACTTACCTGAAATCTATCGATGAGCGTGTCTGGCTCTCGGTATGTAATGGTTATCATCCACCTGAGATCACAACAGAAGGAGGTGTTGTGATGCCTAAACCTCATGATCAGTGGAGTAAAGCTGAATCTGATCTATATGGATGGAACAACAAGGCAATGAATGCCTTATTTTGTGCTGTAAGTGTTGAGGAATTCAGGAGAATTTCCTCATGTGATGTCGGTAAGGAAGCTTGGGACATTCTTGAGGTAACTCATGAAGGAACCTCAGCTGTCAAGCTGTCTAGACTTCAAAGACTTACTACATCTTTTGAAACTCTATATATGAAAGATGATGAGTCTTTTGATGAATTTTATACTAGACTCTCAGATATTGTTAATTCGAGTTTTAACCTTGGAGAAAAGATCTCTACTTCTAAGGTTGTTAGAAAAATATTGAGATCTTTGCCTGAAAAATTCAGACCAAAAGTTACTGCCATTCTAGAGGCAAAAGATGTGGATACCATGAGAATTGAAGATCTGGTAGGATCTTTACAGACTTATGAGTTAGATCTGAATATTCCTAAAAGGAGTAAAGGAATAGCTCTAAAATCTGTAAATACTGAAGAATCAGATAATTCTAAAGTAGATATGGATGAATTAGTTCTCTTAGCTAAAAAGTTTAAGAGAATGTTTAAAAAGAGACAATCTAATCCTTTATCATCCATGGACAGATCTAATAGGAGATCTGATAAGAAAATTTCTGATCTAAGAAAGGAGAAGAAATTTTCTCAAAATGATGAAGTTCAATGTTACAAATGTAGAGGATTTGGACATGTTGCTTCTGATTGTCCCTCAAAGGATAAAAAGAAAAAGACAAATTATCAGGTTACTTGGGATGACAGTAATACTGATAATTCTTCACAATCAGATGAGGATATTTCTGCTAATTTTACTGCTTTCAATTCCTTTTACTCATCTTCTTCTGGTAGTTCAATCTCTGGCATTGCAGGAGATAATAAAGAGACTTTATCAGATGATGAAGAAGAATTACAAGAAGCCTACAATCAGCTCTATAAGGAATTCAATAGAGCTCAGAAGAAAGTCAAGAAACTGAGTAAAAAATTGAAGGAATCAGAAACAGAGAAAAATAAAGCTCTTGCAGAAATAGATTCAATAAACAAGAAGTTACTTGAAAGACATGCCAAAGAAAATTTTCTGGTAACCTCTTTGACTGAAAAAACTGAAAAATTAAAAGAAAAGGAAGCTCAGATTTCTGCACTTCAAGGTAAAGTTATTGAACTTGAGAAAGTTTCAAATTCAATTAAATCTAATGCTTCAAATTCTTCTGCAGGAAATCATCAAATTGATGAGGAATCAACTTCAAAGGAAGTTCCTGAAAGCTCAAATTCTGCTGAAAAGAGAATGAGTGTAAGTAATCAAAATAAGGAATGTTCACAGAAAATTTCTACTTGAGAAGTAAGCTCAACAGGTAAATCTTCAAAATCTAAATCTGTACAATTTCGAAATACTGTCAAATCTGGAAATGTTGATTCTTCTGAATATAGGTTCATACCTGTGTGCCATCATTGCAATAAAAAAGGTCATATAAGACCAAAGTGTCATATTTTGCATGGTTTTCCCAAGGGATATTTTGACAATAAGAGGAAATTAAATCAAAGTCAGTCCTTGGATTTATATAACAGATTTGATTCCCTGTTAAAATTGACTGAATCATTAAATAAGGAAGTTACAAATCTGTCAAAGAAACTTCCTTCACAATCCCATGTTGTTGATGAAGGTACTTCTCAGAAAACTCATGAAAAACAGATTTGGGTTAGAAAAGATTCCTTAGTTGCAAATGTGGTTCATATAGCTTTGAAAGTTCATGATGTCAACATGTGGTACTTGGATAGTGGTTGTTCAAGACATATGTGTGGACATAAGTCTATGTTTAGTACCTTTGAAGAATATTTTGGTGGAAGTGTAACATTTGGTGATGGAAGCACTTCTCAAGTCAAAGGTAAAGGAACAGTAACTGGTCCTAATGGAGTTTGTCTAAAAAATGTTTTATTTGTATCTGGTTTGAAGGCAAACTTAATCAGTATTAGCCAGTTATGTGATTCAAGATTATTTGTCAATTTTACCAGAAAAGAATGTAAAATCTTGGATAATTCTGGTAGAACTGTTCTTATAGGAGTAAGAACAAGTGACAATTGTTATGGAATCATTGGAAACAATGAAAATTCTTTAAAATCTTCTATATGCAATGAAATTGATTTGTGGCATAGAAGACTTGGTCACATTAACTATAGAGATTTGTCAAAAATCTCTAAGTCTGAATTGGTTAGAGGAATTCCCAAGTTTGGGAACAATAAAAAGAAAGGAATGTGTGGTTCTTGCAATCAAGGAAAGCAAATCAAAGCCACACCCAAGAAAACCAACATTGTAGGAACCTCTAGACCATTAGAACTAATTCATATGGACTTGATGGGACCTACAAAGACTGAAAGTCTTGGAGGAAAGAAGTATATCTTTGTTGCTGTAGATGACTACAGTAGATACACCTGGGTAAATTTTCTAAGAGAAAAATCTGAATGTTTTGATTGCTTTAAACAATTGTGCTGTCAAATTCAAGTTGAAAAGAACTTGCAAATAGGGAGGATTGTTAGAATAAGATCTGATCATGGGACAGAATTTGAAAATCAGATGTTTTCCAAATTCTGTGAAGAACAAGGAATTAAACATGAATTTTCTGCTCCTAAGACTCCACAGCAAAATGGAGTTGTGGAAAGGAAAAACAGAGTTTTGCAAGAAATGGCTAGAACCATGATGATAGCCAAGAAAGTGTCAACAAAATTCTGGGTTGAAGCTATAAATACTGCCTATTATATAAGTAACAGAGTATATGTCAGATCTGGGTGGAAACAAACTCCTTATGAAATTTGGAAAGGAAAACAGCCAAACTTGAAATATTTTAGAGTTTTTGGAAGTAAATGCTATATCTTAAGAGACAGAGAAAATCTAGGAAATTTTGATTCTAGAAGTGATGCAGGAATCTTTCTAGGATATTCTTCTTCTAGTAGAGCATACAGAGTTTTTAACTTGCAAAAATCGGTTGTAATGGAGTCTATTAATGTGTTAATAGATGATGAAGGAATTGACTGTGAATTTTTGCAGGTTGTAGATGAAGAGGATGAAATCAGAGATGCTTCCTCAAGCAATGAAGTTGTTCCTCTGACAAAAACTCTCAAAGATCACCCAACTGAGCAAATTGTTGGAAATATTTCAGATGGTGTAAGAACAAGACATCAATTACATAATGAGGTAAGATTTTCTTCTTATCTATCTCAATTTGAGCCAAAATCTTATAAAGATGCCTTGTTGGATGAATCTTGGTTAAATGCTATGCATGAAGAACTAAACCAATTTGCTAGAAATAATGTATGGGAATTGGTTGAAAGACCCTCTGATATGAATGTGATAGGAACCAAATGGATTTTTAAGAACAAATCTGATGAGAATGGGATTGTAACCAGAAATAAAGCTAGGCTTGTTGCTCAGGGATACACCCAAGTAAAAGGAATAGATTTTGACGAAACCTTTGCTCCTGTAGCTAGGTTAGAATCAATCAGATTACTTTTGTCTATTGCATGCTATTTGAAGTTTAAACTGTTTCAAATGGATGTTAAGAGTGCATTCTTGAATGGATATCTGAATGAAGAGGTCTATGTTGTAAGACCCTGATTTTTGGTAAGTTTATTGTTTGAGTATTTATTTATTCATATATATATAACTGTGTTTATCAGGTGATTTTGTGGTTTGAGGGCTTAGCCCATACTCGTATGTACAGGCGTTATATAGCCATTTTCCCGAAAAATCGTATTATTATCATTATTATTATTAAAGTATAGTTATGTGCTTATTAACGTAAGTGGATGCGGAACATGTAGTATTTCCGGTGGGCGAGCATGCATAGGATCAAGGGGTTAAAAGGGTTGATCGAGCGGCATATGTATCTCGCAAGGTAATGTACAAATAGGGAAAGTAGGGTTTTAGGTTTAAGAGAATACGCGTATGTACTTACGGAAATATTGTTGTTAGTCTAATACTCAGGAGCTCAGAGAATCAGCTGGAGAGTGTGGCGACTAGGGTTCTGTGCTCGTGAAGAACAAGTATCGCGAGGGGTAAGAGAAGGGTTTCGGAGTTGAAGTTGAGTGGGTTCTTTCTCCCTGTTCGAGACGAATTGGTTGGGTAGTTTCTGTGTTCGCGTGCGTGGCCGGAGTGGTGATCGGCCGAGGTTTTGCTATATTTTGGAATAAGCGCATTCAGGTGAGTAGCACTGATTTACAACTGGGTTTTGTATTTGATGTTTTCGTGAGCTTATTCTGATGCATGGTTTGTATATTAAGTGATGTATGAGTTTTCTGGTTTTTCTGGTTTTCTGGAAATGACATGAACAGAGTCTCCGAACTGAATTTTATCTTTAAAAATAAAAGTGTTTAGATTAAATCCAAATATGGTTGGGAAGTCTTCTGGGAGTATTAGGAGTGTAGTAGAACAATTACAGAGGTAAACAAACCGGCCAATCATGTAGATCTTGGAATAACAGAGAAATGAAAATCACAGGGGGTATCCGCCCACCTCGCGCTCACCTAAGAGGTAGGCGCCCCGTTAAATACCACCCACCGCCGAGCTCACGCCCGTCTGGCGCTCAGCTCGCGCTTAGTGGAAAACCCTGCGCTCATCTCGCTCGAATCTCGCGCCCACCTCACGCCCATCTCGCGCTCAGCTCACGCTCACCTAGCGTCGAGTGAGCGGTAGGTCAATTTTACCCCATTTCCTTACCGCCGACCGGCGCTCACCTCGCGCCCACCTCAGGAAGTGAGCGGCAGACCCTATTTTGCTTACTGAATTGGAGATTTGATTTAACTAAGAGTATTTGGGTTACTTGAGGATTAAACCACTTCACTATTCACTTGTTTGGGAACCCTGGGAATCTATTTTGCCTAGGAAACTATTAGAGGAAAATTTAGTGAACTACTTAAAAGCTTTCAAGTTGAGTTTAGGTTATTTATGAGTGTTGTGCCGGATACCAAACCACTAAGAGTTACTAGTTACATTTCCTCTGTTTTATACACTGTTTTGATTGAGGAGTTATTCTATTCTGGTTTCACTTGTTTGGAAACTTTAAACGTATTGTAAAGATTTCCTTGATATGAATGAATTGAGTTTTACTTTCAAATGACATGTGTTACGGAAATGAGAAAATACTGAAAGTACTTGAGGTACTGCTTGGTCCAGAGAGACAGGTGATGAATTGTGATGAATTTTACATGATGTGGAATGAATGGTTTTATTTTGATATTGGAATTGAGATTATACGATGTTTTACTGTTTTGGTCTAGCTTGTCCTGGATCCAGATGTTTAAGCTTAGTAATGTGATGTTATTGTTGGTTGTTGGAATTTCATGGCCTTGTGTGTTGCCACGACCGGTGTAGAGCAGCCAGAAACCCTGAGTAGGCCTGGTTGTCAATGCAGAAACCCGGGGAGTAGGCCTGCATTGGATGACGAAACCCTGAGTAGGCCGTCATTTCAGAGTATCCGAAACCCTGAGTAGGCCGGAACTGTGTACATGGAGGTGTGGAGTGTCTACTTGGCATGTTTAATTTATCAACTAAACGATAGTCATGCCATTGACCAATCGATGTGTTATCGTACTTAACTGAGATGTGATTTGTTTGATTTGAACTTGGGAAATTGATGTTGGTTGTTTAACCGTATTGTAGTGTTTATCGATGCATAGTTTTAAATTGTGATCAACTATTTCTGCATGCATGTGCTACTCGCTGAGATATTCGTATCTCACTCCGTTGTTTGTCTTGTTTGTTTTTCAGATACTCGTGGTGAGGCGATTACTGGGGTAGATCCTGCTGAGGCATATAGGGAGGAAGATTACTATTACCTTCCTTAGACTTGTAGGTTATCTGTTCTGAATTTGAGAACTTTGAATTAATTGAGATGTATTAAAGTTAATTGGGGATGAACCATATGATTCTAGTTCAGTTTAAATGTTACAATTTTACATAAATGGAAATGTGCACTCTGTCAGGTTATAGATGTATGATTATCCAGCGATCATAAATTGATTAACGATCCTTGCCTAACCTCCGTGAGACGTGTTATATCTTTAATGAACAACACGGATCCGGGGCGTTACAATGTAGAGCAACCTAAAGGATTTGAGGACACAAATCATCCTAAACATGTTTATAAGCTGAACAAGGCCTTGTATGGACTCAAACAAGCTCCTAGAGCTTGGTATGAGAGACTCACCTCTTTTTTACTTGAATCTGGTTTTATGAAAGGAAATGTGGATAAAACTCTCTTTATTCAAAGAGAGTCCAAACATATTTTGATTGCTCAAATCTATGTTGATGACACAGTGTTTGGATCTACTTCTGAAAATCATGCTCACTCCTTTGGAGACTTAATGAAAAGTGAATTTGAGATGAGTATGATGGGTGAACTGAACTTTTTCTTAGGACTTCAGATTTATCAATCTCAACAAGGGATTTTTTTCTCTCAAGCAAAATATGCTAGAAATCTAGTCAAGAGATTCAGTTTAACTCATGCAAAACATGCTAGGACTCCAATGAGTACTAGCTTAAAGCTTGGAAAAGATGAATCTGGTAAGAATATAGACCCTACCTTGTATAGAGGGATGATTGGAAGTCTTCTGTACTTAACAGCAAGTAGACCTGATATAAGCTTTAGTGTTGGAGTTTGTGCAAGATATCAGGCTAATCCTAAAGAATCTCATCTAAATGATGTGGCTAATCCTAAAGAATCTCATCTAAATGCTGTGAAAAGGATAATAAAATATGTAAATGGAACTGTTGATCTGGGAATTTGGTTTTCCAAAGAAACAAACCCATATCTTACTGGATACACTGATGCTGATTGGGCTGGGTGTATGGATGATAGAAAATGCACCTCTGGTGGTTGCTTTTATATGGGTAATAATCTCATTGCTTGGTTAAGCAAAAAGCAAAACTTAGTTTCACTGAGTACTGCTGAAGCAGAGTACATTGCTGCAGGAAGCAGTTGTACTCAACTAATTTGGATGAAACAAATGCTATCTGATTATGGTTTAGATCAGGACCAAATGATTCTCTTCTGTGACAATCAGAGTGCCATAAATATTTCCAAAAATCCTGTTCAACACTCAAGGACTAAACATATAGACATCAGGCATCACTTTATAAGAGAGTTAATTGAAGACAAAACTGTTATGATTGAATATATATCTACTGAAAAACAGTTAGCTGATATTTTCACTAAACCTTTAGATCAGAACAGATTTGAAACTCTTAGGAAATCCCTAGGAGTATGCTCTCAAAACTGAAAACCAGGTTCTGTTTTGAGTTAATTTAGATGTAAAATGAATTTATGTGTTCTTGATACTAAAATCTTAATTCAGGAAGCTTGAGTATATGCATATTGACAGAAATGTTGTGTTCTCAACTATCATCTTTATCTTAAACACTTTTGTGTATTGAAGTTTATTGTGTGTTGAAGCTTGGGATCTATAGGCTATCACCTTTATGAAAAGAAAAGTTTTGGAAATGGCTGCCATAGAGATTAGAGTGAAAGCCACTTTAATTCTCAAAAAGAAAAAGAGAAAGAAGGTATATTCTTGGAATGAACTGTAAACTCAGGTTTTTTAAGGGTCAATGCCTTCTACAAAAAGAAAAGAAAAAGAGATCAGAAAAGGCTACCTATCTCTGATGTGTGAAAGCCACCAAAATGAAGTTTGAGATATGTCTATACTTTCCAAGTATGATTACACTAAAATAGCTTTCCATATGCAAAAAGTGTAAAAGTCAAAAATATTTCACACACTACACAAGCAATGTTTCATGAATATGCGTGTGTGCTCAATATCTTGAAAAAAATTTATAGTATGAGAAACCATGAAGGAAATTTTGGTCATCGATATGAAATGTGTAACATCTAAATTAACCTTGATAGGTTCTTCATGATCAGTTTTGTGATAAGTACTTCTTAGATTGAATAAAAGTTGATTATCTGGATGATTTTTAGTTTAGTTAAAATCTTAGCTTTGTGTTTAGATGTATGAGTTTTTCATGAAAAATGGTTCAAACTCTTTTTATAAATTTTTGCCTTGTGAGTGTGTTTTTTTCTTGTTTGTGCATGTGCACCTTCTACGTCGCTAGAAGCGTGCCGGTAGCCTTCTCCCTTCTTCATGCTTTGGCACCTGCCCTGTTAAGCGTCGCCGGAGGCATGCTGGCAGCGTGTCCTTTTTGTCTATAAAAAGGTGAAATCTGTTTCATTTTTTTACCTCTTTTTTTTTTACCTGCGGCTCTCCTCGCTCCTCGCGTCGTGGTCTATCTTTGCCTTCGTGCTTACCCTCCGTCAACCTTGTCCACTGTTCAGGTAAAATTTTTTTACTATCTTCGTCTTGCTTCTTCATTTTTCTTCTTCCTTTTTCAGTGTTCTTCTCTCGTTCTTCCAAGTTAGGGTTTGGTAGATTGTTCTGCCATTAGGGCTTTGTCTAGCTTTGCTTGTGTTTTTCTCTTTCGTCTATTTCTTTCTGTTTTCTTTCCATCATGCCTCCCAAGAAGAAGTCTAGAACTGATTCTCCTTCTACCTCTTCTCCACTAGTAAGAACCTTACCGGTTGTATCTTCTCCACCAGTGAGACCCCCTTCCCCTTCTCATTCCTCTGAACCATTCCTTGGAAATGGTTTATCTGATTTTAATGAGTTCTTCAAGCACAGGCCACTCCTTTTGGAAAGGGCCATTAAGCTTGATTCATTTTCTGAATCTCCTCTCTACTCATTGTTTTCGGACAATGGTTGGAAAAAATTTGCTTTGATAAGTGGTTTTGCATATCCTAACCTGGTTCGAGAATTCTATTCGAACCTCCACCATCTTCATCTAGCCAATCAAGGCTTTGTCAAAGCCTATGTCAGGGGCATTTCTTTCGACTTCTCGAAAGAGCTTATGTCATCTCTTCTTGAACTGCCCCTTGTTGATTCTCCCTCCTTTGATTTTTTTGATTCTCACTTTGATCCTCCCATGGAGTCAATCATTTCTTCTATGATTGTTTAGGGTGCTCCCACCTCCATAAAAAATAAGCCCAACTATCTGCCTCATGGCTCTCTCCAAGATCTTCTCAGGATCTTGAATCTGTTTGTTTGTGCCTCTCTTGTTCCCTCAGATCATCACTCTGAGATTTCTCACCCTAGAGCTAGACTTCTTCATGCTATCTAGAACAGAGACAGTGTAACGCCCCGGATCCAAGTTACGTAGATAAAACCGTAACTTATCTCCAGAGATTATTATATAACCCAGGATAGCAAATCAGAGTGAAGGAAAACATGAATAAAACAATAACTAGATAATCAGAGTGCACTATAACCCAAGCTCCAATATAAAATACCATAACCGAGGCTAACTCGCATTAACCAAGCCTATACCCGCTGGTGCCGTCCTTACCAAAATCTGAAAACAAAACAAAACAGAACGAAAAAGAATGAGATATGAATATCCCAGTAAGCAGCACATGCATGCCCAAATACAGTTCATCAGTTCTAAAATATGATACAGTTGTAAATCATGCAACAGTAGCGATAACACCTTAGTTCCGAATAATCCAAGAAATTCAACAGTAATCAAATCAACCAGTATAAAATACAGAAATAATCCAGTTCAACAAATATATATGTAACATCAAAACAACAGTTGATAAGTCACTGCAGGACTCATGAAATAAGACTGTCTTTAACTAGCTAATGCCAGTGTTCACTATGCCACCTCCCGGCTTAGGTGCGATATGCCGAGTACACGATCATCGTCTTATTGCGGGAGAACCCATCCAGTACAGTGATGGGTTGGCATGTACTAATCCAGTCACAGTCCGAGTACACGATAAAATGAGGGATAGCCGCAGCCAGCCGAGTACACGATCAAGCCTCACTGAGTACACAGTGGAAACGCGTGCGTGAACAAAGTATTACAACTAGTAAAGAACAATCCCTTCCACTAACTAGCTCCTAACATGGATCCATATCGAGCTATGCCCACTAGACTCTAAAACCAAAACCAACCATGAACTCTAGCAAGCACAACTCATCTCAATCTCAATCATATCATCCCGAGTACACGGGGCATCTCTGAGTACACAGAGGTATCAACATCCCAAGTACATGGGGCATCCCCGAGTACACGGAGGTATGGTAACCATCCAGCCATCTAGATTCACAAGAACATCCTCCAAGTATATGAAAGTTCCCAAAAATCAGATTTGTCCATAACAAATTAGTTTAGAAAGTCCTTTCCAACATAGAGCTGAAAATCCTCTTTTATAGTCAAAATTTGGTAAAACTGTCAAAACACGGTTAAACCGGCAAATCTGCATATAGATATCAAAGTTTAGTAATAATATTAAATTCAGACTTGTCGCCTTTATTTTATACTCTTCCTTTTTTAAACTTTTCCCCATAGAATTTACACTAACTTACTTTTATTTAATCTAATCTTCTCAACTCTTTCTTTAACTCTTTTACTTCATATAACCCTCTTTAATATTTTCATTTCAGCATTTATTATTGTACTCCAATCCTTTTTATCATTTATAAAGTCCTTAGAGGATCTTACCTAACATGTTTTACAAAAGGAACCATCTAGAGACTATACATAGGTTCAGATTTCTTTATAATCTCCAACTCATTTCTCACTACATTTTTCTGATTTCCTTACTTTATACTTAAGTATAAACCCAGGTTCAGCACCTATATCTCACTCCAGTTCCCTTTCTTCATCTCCCATTTATCTCGTAGATCATACCTCTTTATAAGTGTTGAAAAACCCCAAATTATGTTTGCTGGAAAAATCTCAGAACCTATTAGAATACTCACTTTTAATTACTTAGATAGATTGCTGATTTTTACACTAGTACCTGCAGAATTTCTCAGACCAACCTCTCTTATTTTTCCAGAAATCATTTAATTACTCTAGGTTAGATTTCCAAAGGTTTTTCCCCTTGCTTGAATTAAGGATTTGGGTTTGAATCACCCTAGACTTGAGCTGGGCTACAGGTCAGCAATGGTCAGCAATGGTAGGCAATGGTAGGCACTCTATCTATTTTTCCAGATTCAAGTACAGCTGTAGAAATTTGATTAGGACTGATCTATTTTGTTGTAATCCAACTATTTCTGGTGATATTTTAACTCCTTAAACATGCCTTTATAAATCACTTGCATTTAATTAAGAACCTATTGTAAGCCATCTACCTTATCCACTTCTATCATTCTTTAAGCATGGATTTCCATAACCAAACCTGATTTACTCTACCTATGGGTTTTACCTTAAAGACCTTGATTTACCTATGATTAAACTCCATACTCCAAATCATAAAGTAACCTTTCTTTAATAATAAAAATCTGCTGGGCGCTGACCTCTAAAGGAGGTAGGCGCCAGGCATCTAAGCCTTTGTAGTCCCTAGCAATCCACCAGATTTCAGTTCACATCTTAGCTCTTCCATTATCAAATTTTAGATTCATTGTAAACATTCCACCCATGCATACAATCCTTATTCCATATCTATTTGGCAGCTCTTGGTGCTGACCTTGGAAAAGGTTGACACCAAGCTTATATACTCAGCACCAACAGAAATCTTCATGGTCGAGTGGTTATATAGATTTATCACTTAGACTAACCTCCTGTCTTGCATTCGAACCAAATCCTAGAAGAACCTCTAACATAGGTTAGAAGTTAAGGCTTTAGAGATCAAAACCTGCTGGGCGCTGACCTCTAATGGAGGTAGGCGATCTCCAGCAATGCTGGGCGCCCTCTCTATATGCCCAGATTTGATATAGCTAATGATCACAACATCAAATGGATTCTGATGCTTTGCATTCAACTTAATTCAAGGATCATTTTAACACTACATGCAGACCTGAACTCATCAATACAAACCTATTTGCTCACTCATCAATGCCACTTACAGCAGTGGTTCATGCCAAATCTGAATTCTGAAACTCAGCTACAGCAACCTTACTTTTAGTTCTAAGCATGAAGCATAATGAATTTGGCCTATAATTTCTCTTCAGCATAATAGTAATCGACATTCTAAATTACAGATCCAACCTGGAACTATAATTAGAAGCATTTCTCATCGATGAGTAAAACTAGCAACAAAAATACAGCAAAACAGGGGCTGTCGCATGCTTCTACTCATGTGAAATTCTAAAGATTTAAAACCATTCAAAACAAACCAGAGTCATGCTACTCACATCTACTCAACGAATTCCAGCTGCTGAACCTTCAATTGCACAAGAAACTTCTGAGATTTCCTTCCAAACAGGGACGAACTCACTGCTCTGCAGAATTTGTAAAACTCAGATCCTATATTTCCAGATCTGAACTTCCTCTCTAATTTTGATTGAAATGCCACGAATTATAACTAAATGTACCTGATATTACCTGAATTTCGAATCACAATCACTCAATTGCAGAAATCTCTTGTTTCCAAACACGTGGAAGTTGCTGTTGCAGCAATTCCAATCTCCTTTGATCAGAACCAAACGACCACCAACATCTCTCTTTGATCTCTTGAATTCCCCAATTCTAATTCAGAAACCCCTAGCTCTGACCTCCCTCTCTCTCTCTGAGATCTCTGAAAGTTCAGTTCGACCAATGCCAAAACCAGTAATCGAAATTCACTTAAGTTTATATAGTTGCCGCCCAAGCAACAACTCCCTTGTTGATCACATGAGTGCCACACTACAAAGACTCCCTACACCAGCAGCTTGTTTACTTAATTAAACCCTGCTTGCCACATCACCAACTAAACAATTTAACCAAGTACATTCCCAAAAATTTTCTCATACCTATTTAAATATAAATAGCCCATCTGGTTCGACCAACAGTCCAAACTCGACACACTGATCCCCTTCTCTGAAATTTTTAATCAATTAAATAAATTAATCAAGCCTAAAATCCAAATTTTAATTTTATTAAAATTCGGGATTTTACATACTCCCCTCCTTCAAAAAAATTTCGTCCTCGAAATTTCACATCATGCTACCACCTACAGGTTTCCACTTCATGATACAACAACCAAATCCGAATAGATCTCCTTCATCTCATCCTTTCTTTACTAAAATACTTGCTTATATTCATTTGAACCAGTTTTCTTCTCGTATATCATCCTATAGATCTTTGCACACTAATCTTGCCCCAAACCTCAATAACTCATCTTTGCACTCTAAGTCTATGGCAGTCTCATCATTTCTTTTCACTAACTCTCTGGAGTGCTTCAATCTGAAACTGATATTTATCTTTCCCATATGTACTAAACCAAATCAAACTCCATACAACCCATGCTATGATCAATCCACCCCCATGAATTTTAATGAAGATATCCTTCTGGTGAGCACCCATGCAATTTCATCATCTTATATATAAAGGGACTAGGATTTCGTGGGCCGAATAATAATAAAGATTAAGATTTAATCATATTGCCACAATAATTCCCTCCAACTCCTCTATCTCCTTTTAAGATTTCTCCTAAATAGAATATATCACCAAATTTTAGATTTTTAAAATATCTCTAGCCTTATCTTAATATAACCATGCCACCAAAACTTAAATGCCGCTCCTATAGTTACCAACTTAGATTATAAATGAATTAACTCCCTTTGGAAGATACAATCAATCATGGAATACAAGGTACCCATTCTTCCCTATTGTAATTTTCACATAGCCGAAACCAACTTGGAGGCATCTCATCAATTGTAGAAATCCTCACTACCAAAAGCATAACCAAAACTAAAGCTATAGATAATTGTAACTTCGATTCCTAGAATCAATTCTCACATTTATTACCACATCTATTTTCACTTCCTTCTTTGTTAAAATCGATCGCAAAACTACCACCCAAAAGAAATTCTCTATAAATTTCTCAGTATATTGAAATTCTCTATAAATTTCTCATTATATTTTTTTTGTGATAATATGCACCTCAAATTCTTATGATCAATGTATAACTCTTTTTTTTTTTTTTCAAAGATATTTCCTCCAAATATTATAAATCTGAACATCATATTTGCCCATACTAAATTCTAACAGGGGAAGTTCTTCCCATGACAGATATCTCATCCCTTATCTTTTAAATCCACTAGGCTTCCGCTGTGCCTTCACTAATTTTCTAAATTACCAATGAATCCTCATAAATCCAACCACTTATAATTTCTTACTCTCAATATTCTTACTTACTAGTAAAACAAAAATAACTCAGAAGAGAAAATCATGACTTACTATCACCCACCCTTTCATATATGTGCACCTATATGAAGAATAGGGAAGAAATCATGTAAATCCCCTTCTAGCTTAAATTAAGCAATATAGCACAAAACAATTTCTGGTTTATATATAAATATTACATTACATACCCCATTTGTATAAAGCTTAATACTCAAGCATATGTTCAGCATTGGCCGATGCCTTACTCTACTCAAGTATAGCTATATACATCTGGCTCATCATTCAATTAAGCATACAATAGCATGCATGCTTAATCAACCATCACCAATTCATGTTCCCGATATGATCAACAATAATTGAGATTTGTCACACATCTCCAAAATTTCTATCTTACTGTTTATTACAAAATCCACTCCTCAAGATCTTCAATTTCCTTCTGAATAGAACTTCAATAACCTTTCTCTAATCATGCAAGATTTAAAAAAAAATAATACTCTATATCACAAATAACAATCCATATCATCACAGAATAGATATAGTATAGGAGAACAAGTAATCTACCTTTAACAATAATAAATATTACCATAGCTGTAGGAGGAACACTCTCAACCTATATTTCCTATGTAAAGTTGCTATCTAGCGAGCACACAACCCCCAAGGCAATCCTAAGGTTTCCTATCCTTATATCATGTTTCCTTCCATGACTCTGATATGCTCTGATACCATCTGTAACGCCCAGGATCCAAGTTACGTAGATAAAACCGTAACTTATCTCCAGAGATTATTATATAACCCAGGATAGCAAATCAGAGTGAAGGAAAACATGAATAAAACAATAACTAGATAATCAGAGTGCACTATAACCCAAGCTCCAATATAAAATACCATAACCGAGGCTAACTCGCATTAACCAAGCCTATACCCGCTGGTGCCGTCCTTACCAAAATCTGAAAACAAAACAAAACAGAACGAAAAAGAATGAGATATGAATATCCCAGTAAGCAGCACATGCATGCCCAAATACAGTTCATCAGTTCTAAAATATGATACAGTTGTAAATCATGCAACAGTAGCGATAACACCTTAGTTCCGAATAATCCAAGAAATTCAACAGTAATCAAATCAACCAGTATAAAATACAGAAATAATCCAGTTCAACAAATATATATGTAACATCAAAACAACAGTTGATAAGTCACTGCAGGACTCATGAAATAAGACTGTCTTTAACTAGCTAATGCCAGTGTTCACTATGCCACCTCCCGGCTTAGGTGCGATATGCCGAGTACACGATCATCGTCTTATTGCGGGAGAACCCATCCAGTACAGTGATGGGTTGGCATGTACTAATCCAGTCACAGTCCGAGTACACGATAAAATGAGGGATAGCCGCAGCCAGCCGAGTACACGATCAAGCCTCACTGAGTACACAGTGGAAACGCGTGCGTGAACAAAGTATTACAACTAGTAAAGAACAATCCCTTCCACTAACTAGCTCCTAACATGGATCCATATCGAGCTATGCCCACTAGACTCTAAAACCAAAACCAACCATGAACTCTAGCAAGCACAACTCATCTCAATCTCAATCATATCATCCCGAGTACACGGGGCATCTCTGAGTACACAGAGGTATCAACATCCCAAGTACATGGGGCATCCCCGAGTACACGGAGGTATGGTAACCATCCAGCCATCTAGATTCACAAGAACATCCTCCAAGTATATGAAAGTTCCCAAAAATCAGATTTGTCCATAACAAATTAGTTTAGAAAGTCCTTTCCAACATAGAGCTGAAAATCCTCTTTTATAGTCAAAATTTGGTAAAACTGTCAAAACACGGTTAAACCGGCAAATCTGCATATAGATATCAAAGTTTAGTAATAATATTAAATTCAGACTTGTCGCCTTTATTTTATACTCTTCCTTTTTTAAACTTTTCCCCATAGAATTTACACTAACTTACTTTTATTTAATCTAATCTTCTCAACTCTTTCTTTAACTCTTTTACTTCATATAACCCTCTTTAATATTTTCATTTCAGCATTTATTATTGTACTCCAATCCTTTTTATCATTTATAAAGTCCTTAGAGGATCTTACCTAACATGTTTTACAAAAGGAACCATCTAGAGACTATACATAGGTTCAGATTTCTTTATAATCTCCAACTCATTTCTCACTACATTTTTCTGATTTCCTTACTTTATACTTAAGTATAAACCCAGGTTCAGCACCTATATCTCACTCCAGTTCCCTTTCTTCATCTCCCATTTATCTCGTAGATCATACCTCTTTATAAGTGTTGAAAAACCCCAAATTATGTTTGCTGGAAAAATCTCAGAACCTATTAGAATACTCACTTTTAATTACTTAGATAGATTGCTGATTTTTACACTAGTACCTGCAGAATTTCTCAGACCAACCTCTCTTATTTTTCCAGAAATCATTTAATTACTCTAGGTTAGATTTCCAAAGGTTTTTCCCCTTGCTTGAATTAAGGATTTGGGTTTGAATCACCCTAGACTTGAGCTGGGCTACAGGTCAGCAATGGTCAGCAATGGTAGGCAATGGTAGGCACTCTATCTATTTTTCCAGATTCAAGTACAGCTGTAGAAATTTGATTAGGACTGATCTATTTTGTTGTAATCCAACTATTTCTGGTGATATTTTAACTCCTTAAACATGCCTTTATAAATCACTTGCATTTAATTAAGAACCTATTGTAAGCCATCTACCTTATCCACTTCTATCATTCTTTAAGCATGGATTTCCATAACCAAACCTGATTTACTCTACCTATGGGTTTTACCTTAAAGACCTTGATTTACCTATGATTAAACTCCATACTCCAAATCATAAAGTAACCTTTCTTTAATAATAAAAATCTGCTGGGCGCTGACCTCTAAAGGAGGTAGGCGCCAGGCATCTAAGCCTTTGTAGTCCCTAGCAATCCACCAGATTTCAGTTCACATCTTAGCTCTTCCATTATCAAATTTTAGATTCATTGTAAACATTCCACCCATGCATACAATCCTTATTCCATATCTATTTGGCAGCTCTTGGTGCTGACCTTGGAAAAGGTTGACACCAAGCTTATATACTCAGCACCAACAGAAATCTTCATGGTCGAGTGGTTATATAGATTTATCACTTAGACTAACCTCCTGTCTTGCATTCGAACCAAATCCTAGAAGAACCTCTAACATAGGTTAGAAGTTAAGGCTTTAGAGATCAAAACCTGCTGGGCGCTGACCTCTAATGGAGGTAGGCGATCTCCAGCAATGCTGGGCGCCCTCTCTATATGCCCAGATTTGATATAGCTAATGATCACAACATCAAATGGATTCTGATGCTTTGCATTCAACTTAATTCAAGGATCATTTTAACACTACATGCAGACCTGAACTCATCAATACAAACCTATTTGCTCACTCATCAATGCCACTTACAGCAGTGGTTCATGCCAAATCTGAATTCTGAAACTCAGCTACAGCAACCTTACTTTTAGTTCTAAGCATGAAGCATAATGAATTTGGCCTATAATTTCTCTTCAGCATAATAGTAATCGACATTCTAAATTACAGATCCAACCTGGAACTATAATTAGAAGCATTTCTCATCGATGAGTAAAACTAGCAACAAAAATACAGCAAAACAGGGGCTGTCGCATGCTTCTACTCATGTGAAATTCTAAAGATTTAAAACCATTCAAAACAAACCAGAGTCGTGCTACTCACATCTACTCAACGAATTCCAGCTGCTGAACCTTCAATTGCACAAGAAACTTCTGAGATTTCCTTCCAAACAGGGACGAACTCACTGCTCTGCAGAATTTGTAAAACTCAGATCCTATATTTCCAGATCTGAACTTCCTCTCTAATTTTGATTGAAATGCCACGAATTATAACTAAATGTACCTGATATTACCTGAATTTCGAATCACAATCACTCAATTGCAGAAATCTCTTGTTTCCAAACACGTGGAAGTTGCTGTTGCAGCAATTCCAATCTCCTTTGATCAGAACCAAACGACCACCAACATCTCTCTTTGATCTCTTGAATTCCCCAATTCTAATTCAGAAACCCCTAGCTCTGACCTCCCTCTCTCTCTCTGAGATCTCTGAAAGTTCAGTTCGACCAATGCCAAAACCAGTAATCGAAATTCACTTAAGTTTATATAGTTGCCGCCCAAGCAACAACTCCCTTGTTGATCACATGAGTGCCACACTACAAAGACTCCCTACACCAGCAGCTTGTTTACTTAATTAAACCTTGCTTGCCACATCACCAACTAAACAATTTAACCAAGTACATTCCCAAAAATTTTCTCATACCTATTTAAATATAAATAGCCCATCTGGTTCGACCAACAGTCCAAACTCGACACACTGATCCCCTTCTCTGAAATTTTTAATCAATTAAATAAATTAATCAAGCCTAAAATCCAAATTTTAATTTTATTAAAATTCGGGATTTTACATACAGTGTCTGTCTTCCGTCAATCATCTTCAATCAAATCCTTCAGTCTCGGAATTTAAAATCCAAGACTACTGCTCTTCCTTTTGGGATTTTCATCTCCTTCATGTGCATTCACCAGGGGATCTTACCTGATCCTGTTGAATTGATCATTCATCCCAAACCTCCCATTGATGCCTCCACCCTCACCCAAAGCAAACGAGCAAATCCTTTTCGGTTGGTTTCTTCTTCGGAGCCTTCTTCTTCTTCCTCCTCTTTGTCCAGTTCTGATGCTACGGCAATCCTGGACAAATTGAATTCCATGCAAGCCTCCCAAGAGGCTTTCAATTCTGAGGTTAGGGCTCACATGCTCATGATGAGCATGTTCAAATCAGAGACCCAGGAGAAGCTGGAGAAGCTTGCAAAGGATGTTGACTTTGCTTGTGGCGAGGTGCAAAGGGATGTTGCTGCTCAGCAACGAATGCAAAACGAAGCTGATCATTTTCTGAGCAGCATTCGAAGAACTCAGCTGGAGATGGATCACAAACTCTGTTGGCTGCACTCTCGGTCCCAAGACGCGTACAAGCATTACTCAAGGACTTGGGAACCAAAACCACCTTCCAGAAAGGGGGAGTTTTTTGGATGATGATTCTGCTGGGTTGTTGCTGCTTGCTGCTTGTTGTTCTTTTTCCTCTTTATGTTGTTTGTTATGTTGTTTTTAGTAGTTTCTGAAAGTTGGTTTGTGGGGGAGTTTTCTGTGGGTTTGTGGGGGAAGTTTTCTGTTGGTTGGCTGTATGTATTCGGTTGGATGTATGTATATATGTTGGAACAATGGATATTTTTTTTGAATGAATGAAATTCTGGATTCTCCCAAATCAGTGTGTCTCTCTTATCAATGTGGTTTTAAATTCTTAAATGGAAATCAATATTAACTAAGTTTGATATTAAACACTGGTTTAAGGTTGTTGTCAGGCATTTGCCAAGGGGGAGATTGTAAGTGTGAAAATTCACACTCCTTTTATGGCAAATGTTTGACAAATTATGTTTTCTAATAATCTTCAAGATGTGATAAATAAATAATGAAAATTCAGTGAATTTAGTAAAGAAGAAGAAGACGATGCTGCCACACAGCTACCATGCCGCTGGTAGCTCAAGGAAATGAAAGATTGTCTAAATAAAGCATCTCTTGTAAAGGCACTTGCGAGGAACAACGCCGCTGCCACTCCGCTGGCAGCGCATAAGTGAAACAGTGCTTTGAAAGTAAGGCACGTGCACTAGCGTCGTAAGGCGACGCCGACACGCCGCTGGTAGCGCAGAGTGAGATTGAAGATTCTAATGATCAGCTGTGCACATGCCGCGTTCCCTCCCACTAGCAGCACGCTGGCAGCGCGCCCTTAACTGAGTCAACTTGTTCTGAGTGGGACTTGAGTTCGCTTCCAGCCGTCTACCCCGATCACACCACGATGCCACCAGCGCTCGACGCGATCTGAGTTTTCTTCTTTAAATAGACGTGCTGTAATTTTTAGTGATGACTTTTTTCCTTGGATCAATTTGATTTTGGATCTTGAGGTGTTCGAGATTCGATCAATTCTTCTTTGGAGAGTCGGTGATCGAGTGAGGGGGAGATCTGAGATAGATCGCCTGGAATTGAAGTTTGAGGATTCTTCTTCAATTCGGAACTTCACCTGATCATGTGATCGCCTGGATTGGTGATCGACCTTGGTGGATGCATAGGTGGATTCCTACTGCATTGGATCGTCTCAGTGGACTCTGAGGTGATTGTTGCGATCTGGATTGATCGTGTTGTGCAGCTTGTGGATTCAAGCTGTGTTGCAGTTCGTGGATTTGAACTGTGGATCACTGTTGAGTGATTGTTTGCGATCTGGATTGATAGTGTTTTGCAGCTTGTGGATTCAAGCTGTGTTGCAGTTCGTGGATTCGAGCTGTGGATTGCTGTTGAGTGAGTTCAATTGTAAAGGTTAAGTGTATGCTCCTTTGTAATTGTTTTTTCATTCAATAGTGGAAATTTGAATGGTTAGTCGCCTCATATAGACTCGAGGTTTTTCCTGGATCTGGATTCAGGTTTCCTCGTATAATTCTCTGTGTGTATGTTTCTGCATTGTTAAGTTCTTAATTGTTGTAGATCGTGGACCTGTAGAGTAGTCCTCTACTCTTTCAATACAACGGGGTATGCTATGCCAGGACAATCCTCTGCCAATTTTCTGGTTTAAACACCAGTGGCATCAGTGCCCCATAGGCTGACCGTGTGATCTTTTTAAATCAGACGGGTGTGATCTGAGCTCAAGGGATTGGGTGTTCTTTATTCAGAATCCTGGGGTTTTAAGACTTAAACTTGAAACTTGAAAGTTCGAGAGTTGACAAGGATGGGGTGTTCTTTACTCAGAACCCCTTGGGCAAGTTTTTTATTCAGATTGCCTGAAAATTTTGAATTGGGTGTTCTTTATTCCGAACCCCTTAGGTTTAAGAATTCTCTTGGCAAGTTCTTTATTCAGATTGCCTGAAAGTTTTGAAGTTGGTAAAAAAAAATGGGGTGTTCTTTATTTAGAACCCTTTAGTTTAAAGATTCAAACAATTTGGCGAGTTCTTTACTCAGATCGCCTGAAAATTTTAGAGTTAATTGCAAAAATGGGGTGTTCTTTATTTAGAACCCTTTGCTTTAAAGATTTAAACAATTTGGCGAATTCTTTACTCAGATCACCTAAAAATTTTGAATTGGGTGTTCTTTATTCAGAACCCTTAAAGATTTAAGACTCAAATTTGAAATTGATAATTTCTGAAGATGGGGAAGTTGGTAAGAATTGGTGTTCTTTATTCAGAACCCTTGGATTTAAGGATTTGGCGAGTTCTTTATTCAGATCGCCTGAAAGTTTTGAAGTTGATGGATTGGGACCAGATTGTTTGAAAAAGGAATTTGAGGATGTCTTAATTGACTTTATCAAATCTAACACAAAATTCTTCATGGAAAAGGAAGTACAATGCCAAAATTTAGAACAAGCAATTACACGATTAAACAAAACAAACAAACCCAGAGTCTAGCTAGGTTGGTCATCATCATAATGAGAGGACACGTCTCGCCTTTTCAAGGCATGCAGAAGTTTATTCCGCAGACGTCGGTCCTCTTTTGCGCGTCTGCGCATGGTGTCAAGCTGCTGCTGAAGGGCCTCATTGGCCTGCTTGTTTTTATGCTCGGAATCCACGTATGCACGGTGGATCCGAGAATGAGATTCCCGCAGTTCGGCCACCCTATCCCTGTATGTGTCAGGGGGCGAAACTGGGATATCGTCAGAGGTGACGATATGGAGAGGAGGTGGGCTGTCTAGGCCAGTTTCTCGAGCAATCCATTGTTCGTAATTACGAACGTCGGATGCAGTGAAAATGTCCTCTTGGAGTATGTGCACGTGTTGCCATTCCTTCACCAATTTTTTCTTCAATTCCCATGTAAGTGGGCCAGTTAATCATTCCACCTCATCCTTGATTGGTATTCCCTAAGACTTCCCAAACTGTCTCAGAATTCGAACCAGATAGTATGGCATGGCATGAGTCAAGCCTATCAAGGCTAGGCAATGTCTTTTCCTGAAAGCTATGACGGGGGTATATGTCTGGTCAAATGTGCCTCCCCATCTTATATCCGTTTCTCCTTTCAGTTGGAGAAAATGGTCAAACTAGTCCTCTTTGGAGGGTAAGTCTGGTCTAATCTCTCTTCGGGCCATCAATGTGACATTGTCACGAACGTACCCATAACGTGGGCTGACAGGTTCAGCAACCATCAGGTGATCTTGGAGCCAAATGTGTAGGAGAGAAGCACATCCCTAAAACCTCCTAGTTCCGTTCTTGGTCATGGTCAAGGCATGATATAGCCGAGCAAGGATTAATGGTGCAATTCGGAATTTCACCTGGAGTTGGTCTACAATTTCCATGACGGCCAAATTAATGGTGTCTCCCCCAGTAGGAAAGAAGAGCTGTGACAGAACCACGAGGGTGAAGGTGTCCCACCAAACACGGGGTCTTTCCTGCTTTTTATCCCTTATCTTTTCAACAAGGAAGGTTTTAGAGACCCGAGTGAATGCTTGGTCACCTCCTAAAGTCTGGAATTCTCCTCTGGGTAGGGCAAAGAAAGTACAAGCTTCATTCTTGTAACTATCTTTGAGGTTTGGCCTGGCTGGCTCTCCATGGTCACGAAATCAGAGGAATAGTTCGAATTCCTCAATCGTGGGAGTCAACTCATTAGTTCCAAACCTAAAGAGTGAAAGCTGGGGATCCCAGAAAGGTAGGGCTGCCTGAATCATGTCCCAATTAATGGGCACATTTAACAGGGACAGAGTTTGTCCCATGTGGTATTTTTGTTCCCACTGAATTTGCTCATCTCCTTGCAATTGCCTTGTCCAGGAACGGATCCAAGGGGTATCAAAGGCACACTTCTCTATCCTAGGGAAACGAACTCTCTCAGTCAAGGATGAAGATGCCATGCAGACTATCCGATTGAAATTCTAAGTCAATTTTGGGTTTTCCACCAAAAACTCTAAATTAGTCTAAAGCATGCAACAAGATATGCAAAAATTAAATTAATGCCTAAGCAGTTTATGCAATTATCAATCACAGGAATCAAATCCAAGCACTCAAGTTATGGGGTCTTAAGGGTTATGTCCTTTAAATGTTTGGAAAACACATTCAGGTCTTAGCCGGCCTTTTCTTTCATCTATTCTTTCATCTGCCCCTAGTGTCGGACTGAAAATAATATTTACAACTTGCCTTCGAGGGAGAAATTTACAAAAATAAATCTGGAAAGAGAATCACCTTTAGGGTTGTTGAGAACCCAAAAGGAGGGTACAAATTTGCCATTCGGCAGGTGGGCTGAAATCCTATCTCTAGGGTTTTTCTGCCTTTGTTCTGACCCATTTCTATCCGATCTGGCCGGCTTTCGACTGAACCAAGACCGACTTGAATGCGCGGGTTAAATTGAATTAACTTAAGACCAACAAAGGCGGGGGTTAATGCCCCAGATTGATTTTACCCCTATTTGTTCATTCATGTTCATGCTCGCATCAGGGTTTATCAGAAGTAATAGGTGGGGAAGGATACTCAGCCCAAGGCATCTGCCTTTAAGGGTCTGAGCCAAGTACTAGACCCTTCGCGTACCATGGCAAGAAACCAATGGCGCTTGAAGAATCTAGAAACCTGGGGAGATGGGTTTACCCTGCTTTCCCCGGCAAGCCACGGGAGCGTAGGGCTAATACCATCCCAAAAGTAAGTTTCTCGATTGAAGAAGGGTGGCTGCTAGAGAGATCTAGGTTTTGGTTAAGAAGAGCATTCCCATGGTGTAGACATTCATTTCGGATCATCCATGCAGACTCCCTCATGCATGTCACCCCACGCAAAAAATTCATTCACGGTGTAGTGAGGTGCTTGTATGTGCAGTGGGGTTAAGTGCTGTGTCTGTTCGGGTGATTCTCAGATAATGGGCCGATTAAGGGTTCCTTAATGTCGCTTTTATAGTGAGAATACAGAACAGTATGCAATACAATGCTTGGGTAGATCCCCAGGTAAGTGGAGGGTCACAAGGAACCGCTTAAATTCCACTTTCCTTAGGCAATTATCTCGTCCTTCTGACAGAATCCCCCAATACCATTTGATTGCATAAGTTCCATAAACCACTAAAGTTGGACAAGAAGTACTTCCTAAATCTGCTTATATCCACCTAAGTTGACTCATTTGATAACCAGGATCCGACTGGTTTGAGGCTTCCCCAGCGGAGTCGCCAAGCTGTGCGCACCTAAACCTGGCCTAGATCGCACACCGGGCGCACCTTCAGTGCGTGCCTCGGGATTTTTGGAGTCGCCACTGCCTGAGAGTGCAAGAAGACACGGTTTTGCCCTATCCGGGTCTAAGTCTGGTCTGCAGCTTATTAGAAATCTAGCTAAGTCCTCGGTTCCGGTTCAGGGAAGCCCTAAGACACCCCGGTCCGCCCCGTCGGTTTGACAGGTCCCTCGGGTCTCCCTGGTTTTTGAGTCAAGTTCACCCTTCCTAGACCAGCATGCTGTTTATTGGGTCTGGCGGGGCCCTCTGAAGGTGCGGGTCCCTTTTATTTTGATTTTATCTTTTTTACTTAGTGGAGCGGGTCGGACCCGGGTCCCGTTGGAAGACCCGTGGGTTGCCATGGTTGGGCTTGGGGCCCAGTTGGGTTATTGGGTAACCCATTTGGTTATTTATTAAACCATTTACACATGCAACGGGCTTAATGGGCTTGGATTTGGCCCATTAGCCAAGGGTCAAAGGGCCTGGACCTGTTTATTGAAAACAAGCCTGGTTTGGGCCGGTCTAAGGTGGACCACTCATGTGGGCCAAAAGGGGGTCTTGGTGGGCCCATTTGGGCCCACGGTCCAAAAATGGGCTTAAGATAGCCCAAATTGTTTAAGGGGCCGGTTCAGGCCGGAATAAATCCAACCGGGCCGAAAAATTAGTTTTTTAAGTTATATTCACATTGGCCCGTATTTGTTATACGATCCACCCTTGCCCGTGAACAAAGTCCGGTTTGGCTCGCCCGTGAAGAAAATACGGTCCTATCCGGACAGCTCTGAGTTTACGGACACGACTAGTTTTGCATTTCTACTGCCGATTCTGCTTGGGATCAGTTCCGAGGCCTCTTTGGAACTTTCTGCAACTTCGATGGTGATTCTGGTGCCTTCTGATGTGGTATACTAGCTTCCTTCACCATCTTCAAGTCCTCTTTTTTTGGTGCTTGAGAGTGGGACTAAGCCCCATTTTCTTTAGATCATGCCATCTTCCAATAGTGTAGTAAAAGAAAGGGAAATGGCAGTGAGGAGGGGATTACATAGGAGGGTTTAAAGAAGCACTTATAAATTCAACCCATTAAATGAGACATGTTATGTTTTTTATGTTAGTTTTATGGTTCCATCCCCTTCTGATCCCATAAGAAGATGCTCATTTGCATGGGAATTCTTCAACAAACAGTGAAGCCAATGGGTTAGTAGCATAGTAATAAAATAAAAGAGAACTTAAATGAAATGATTCAAATATATTAAAAAGAAGTTGATATAAAAGTTACCACACTAGTACTCCTTTGATTTGGTGATGTAATGACTCTCTAGTGATTTCGGCAGCGCTTCCGCGTCCTCCAAATTTTATGAGGATGAAATGGAAAGAGGTGGGGAGGGTAGTTCATGCATGGAGGCAAGGAATGAAGAGTTTTAGGCCTACAAGGGTACTTTGGGTATTATGGTGTTTGGGATTGGGGTGGCGGTACTTGGACAGAGATTGGGCGTGGTAACAGCAAGGAAGAAAAGGGGGTGGAGGCCCTGGGAGTCGGCTTGTTGAAATGGGGAGGAGGCCCCTCTATTTATAGGCAAAAAGGGGCGTTCCCGTACTTGAAGTACCGGTGTCCCTTGCTCGTACTTCAAGTACGGGCGTGCCTTGCCCGTAATTCAAATACGGGCGAAAAACGCACATTTGCACATCTCGCAGCATCGGCCGTACGGGATGCGTGTCCCGCCATACAGCGACGCGTGTCTTCTTCCAGAAGCTTGCCCGTATTTCAAATACGGGCATGCCCTGCCCGTAATTGAAATACGGTCCAGCACGTTTTTAAAATGTTTTGGATTTCAAACCTTTATTCAATTTGGTTTTTTGCAAGATTTCATCCGATTTCTTTGATTATTTTATTAAAAAGTGAGATTCCTTTTATTAAAATATTATTAAACACATTTATCTTATTTATTTTATTGGTTTATTTCATTTTTGCTGCCTTTTTGCCACATAGGCAGTTTTTCTGAAACTTCAACTACTCATAACTTCTTCATCCGGTGTCCGATTTCAGCAAACTTAGTGTCGTTGGAACCAGCTCGGAACCACCTATCCATTGGGATCAAGTTTGGCAGCTGAATTGGGGTCGAGCAAAAAGTCAACTTTTTCGTCCCCAAAATTTTGACCAGCTCATATCTTTTTCATTTGGACTCCGATTCCAGCAAATTCAATTGCATTGGAACCGTGTCGAAATGCTCTTTTCAATGAGACAAAGTTTGATGGCCAAATTTACTTGAATCAAAAGTCAACTTTTGGCCCCCTCATGGTTTGACTTTTTAATTGAAAATTTCCTTTTCTTTATTTTATTTTTTTGGGGTGCAAAAATGAGGTGCTAACACTATCTTTAATGTTCTCATAAGTAATTTTGTCTCTAAAGTCCTAAACAAGTAATTTGTTAAGTGATCGAAGACCTCCTATCATCAAAATCCACATTTGTTTGCTCAATTATGCAATTCAGTAGGAAATTGGACTATGCGCTCACCTCCTGAGGTAGGCGCGAGGTGGGCGGATAGTATATTAACTAAAATCAGGGTATGCGCCTACTCGATGGTAAGTGGGCCTGAGAAGGGCGCGAAGTGGGCGCGAGAAGGGCGCGAAGTGGGCGCAAGAAAGGCGCATCCAATTTAAGTGGGCGCGAGCTGAGCGCCAAGTGGGCGGGAGCTCGGTGCTAGGTCTGGTTTTACTATGCGCCTACTTCCCGAAGTGGGCGCCAAGTGGGCGGATACCCACTGCGTTTTTCGGTTCTCTGCTTACTCCAAATCTTCAACTCTGGCCGAAATTTTTCAATCTGTAACCACTCCTCTAGTCTCCTAATACCCCCAGAACACATTCAAACCTATTTTGAAATTAATCTAACACACTTTTCATTTATCCCCAATTAACTGTACAGAAAAACCTTCGGACTATCTCCGCCCAGAAAACCAGTGAATAACTCGTTCGACAATCATATGCATTCGAATTAAAAACTACGAATAACACAAAACCAGGTGTTAAAACAGTGCCACTCACCTTATATGCTTCCAAGTCTCGGCAACAGCAACCCCAAAGAGAAAATCCCCAAATCAGTAGTTCGGCCGACTGCTTGCTATGGTCGAACAGAGGTTCCCTGAAGGAAGAAAAACCCTTCCGAACTTCTTGTTAACAATTACCTACCGACAGGAAGTCTTCCCCAGCTCGTCTCTCCCACAGAACTTCCCCAACTCCTTTCTCTCGAAGAACCCTAAACAAATGCCGCGGCCGCCAAATTCTTTCTCTCGAAGAACCCTAAACAAACGCCGCGGCCGCCAAACCTATCAGTAGAGTATACTAGAGCAAAAACCCAAAACCTAATTTCTTAAGGTATTTATACCTTCCGTAAATACAATTGCTGCTCGACAAACTTTAAACTCTGATCTGGTGTGTGCTCGCCCACCAAAACTCCTACATCTACACACCTTATTAGTTTAAATATTTATGATTATAATTTTTTTTCCCATAAATCCTGAAAATAACCGGGGTTTTACAAGTTCTCCACTAATTAAATAAGTTTTAAAAACATAAAATCTAAATTTTAATGTTATTAAAATTCGGATTTTACACAAAGTGACGGGTCTTTTTACCCTATGTATCTACAAGATGTGGGGCGAACCTCAATAACTCGGCAAATCTCGCCATATACTGAGCCACAGACTGGCTCCCTTGGGATATATGGAGGAACTCAACCTCCTTCTGAATCCGGACTTCCTCAGGAAAATATCGATCATAGAACCGATCCTTGAACTCTTCCTACGTGAGTGGGGCTCCATCTACACCCATCTCAGCTATCACTGACCTTCACCAGAAGTCAGCCTCACACTCTAACACATAGGTAGCCAAGCCTACCTTATCCTCATCTCTACATCTTGTGGCTGCGAAGATCTTCTCAATCCTCACCAACCACCTTTCCACCTCCATGGGGTCAGGATGCCCATTAAAGGGAGGAGGAGACATCCTCCTGAACTGTCTCATAGAGTCTGCTATCTGGTCGCCTCTCTCACGACTGGGTGGATTCTACCCATTATTATGGGTCATACAGCCTGCTGCTGGATCAGGGTGGATACCTCACCCAACACTCTCCTTATCTGGTCTATCTGTCCCCTAGCAACTGGGACATCAGGTGGGACAACATCTGCAGCAACCGGAACTCCAGCCGGAACTGCCATGGGATCCTCTACTGGATCAACCATTAGGTCTATCACTGGATCCTCCGCCGGAATATCCGCAGGATAATACTCTAGTATATAGGTGGCAACCACTCTACGACCTCTGCCTCTGGGTCTAGGTGCCATAATAATGAAATTTAACAAGTGTAATCCCTTAGACAAGTCCAACCAACCACTTTTTAACAAACGCAATCATCCACAACAATCAATTTAAATCAAGTATTTAAATGCATTCCCTTGGTTATAGGAGGAAGAAGAAATATGAAGAAATACTTCATCACTACCACTCCCTTCAGTATATCTGCAGCTATACGAAGGTCGAGGTCGTCACTAAAATCCCTTCACTAATCTCTTCATAATAATACATAAGTATATACGGGTTCATTTCATGCAAGTTTAGCTAATAAGCTATCCCATCTGTATAAGGTTAGTCACTTCAGTATGTACTCAACATTGGCCGATGCTTCGTGATACCTTAGCACAACCAAATACATCTGGCTCATCACACACAATCACATACAGCAATAGTAATAGTTATTCAATCAAAGATAAGGGACGGATCCCTAGAGATATCCTAAGGGGTCTAGCTAGCATGCACTCGCTCCCCAAACCAACCTAAGGCTCCTATCCTAGGTTGTAGACCTTATTTATGCTCTGATACCAAAAATTTGTCACGCCCCAAGATCCAAGCCTGCCCCTCCAAGGCACAACCTGTTCCAGACCGTGGCAAGTGGGCCATTTCTCTTAACAAAACATGGAGGAATTTAAAACTTTTCTATACAAGTGCAAGTACAACAGTTTATACATGTACATATCAAAAGTGTGATCATATATATATTTGAAATAAAATAGGACACGAGAGTTTAGTTACAAAAATGATTTGGGTGACTAGTCACTCCTCTCAATGTATAGGGTTACAGTTCAAAACTATACAAGTATAACAAAAGAAAATCCTAAGGCCTATAGTAGTCTTCCTCTCTATACCCGATGGCCTTTTCCTTTCCTTTTTCCCCCGCCCAGTCCTTCACACCGGATGTCGATGGATCTGAAAAATAAGATAGATAACAACTGTAAGACGAATGTCTCAGTAAGCAACACATTCATGATTCGATAAAACACAGTTCATGCAAATATATCTCGATGAAACCATGACATGAAGGTAGTTTTTAATACGACAAAATCCACGGCATCTCATGTGTCATACAATGGTGCATGCATGTGCTTCAGTGTACAGTTCATCAATTTATAACAACTGCAATCAACAAACATTATAATAAATGTAACGGATCTCAAGCTTGCGTGGAGGATACAAGTTCTCTATCTCCAGGCCAGGGTGAACACAAGTCCACTACCCCCAACCGAGATGAACCGATCCATCTACCCACCAAGTCTTACTGCTGTAGAAAAGCTTGTTCACTACCCCCAAATTGAGGTGAACCCTGGTTCACTACCCCCAATTGAGGTGAACATCACACATTACCAATCAATATTCTCTGTCATGATGAAGCCAGTTCGCTACCCCCAAATTGTGGTGAACATTCGTTCATTATCCCCAATTGAGGTGAACGGCATATATTGCTTACCAATATTCACTGGTGTGAAGAGGCTAGTTCACTACCCCCAAATTAAGGTGAACTGCACATGTTACTTACCAATATTTACTCTTGTCAAGGAGCTAGTTCACTACCCCCAGATTGAGGTGAACTGCACATATAAAATGCCACACAAATGGGCCAATGCCCTAAATGCATCTCACGAACTTCTAGGTTACTGCCTACCATATATTTCAAGTTAAATGTGGGGTCGAAGCCCATCTAGTCAATAATACTCAATGTCCCTGGGGCCACTACCTTTTTTGTCTCATGTTTCAAATAATGGGCCAAAGCCCTTGAGGTGGTACAAATGTTGTACGGGCCAATGCCATTCACTCTAGACGTAAAATACCAGGTCGAAGCCCATTTGGTCATGGTGGTATACTTACATTAATGGTCAATGGTAAGGGTTGGATTTTCAGAATTTCTACCCTTCAAGACTCATTTTGGGCAACCTATGCCTCAACTCTTTTGATACTTGTATATCTCGGTCTCGGTTCTTGATTTCTACTTCTAATGGTTAAATGTAAAGTGTTTGAGGTGGTGGAATAAAGTTATTCTATTTCTATAGTATTCTGGGACAGAAACTCTCGGTAAGACCCTCTTTGGGAAAACGTACCCAAAATCTTTGATATTTGGAATTTTGAGTTACTTCCAATTGGAACACCTCCTAGACACATAAATCTCACTTATACATAGGTTGGATTTGAACAAAATCAAATGGTAGTTCAATCTGGGTTGAAACCTCAAAAATTGGAATTTCTGGTAAGGGCGCTCGATGGGTCGCTCGAACCGGCTTCGAGCGGCTAGAAATTTCACTCTCGGGTTCTCTGTTTTAACATCTCGCTAGAACAGTCACTCGAGCGATGCTCGAGCGGCCATGACTTAAAACTCTATCTAAGGCTACTCAACACTACCGCCTGATGACCGCTTGAGCGACTGCTCGAGCGGCTAGGTTTTCTCAGCAACTCGCGAAATCTGACTTTTGGGGATTTTCTCAAATCTGACTTGTTCTAGGTATTTTTGGGCTCGAAATCACTCCTAGCATGTGTAGAAACCTACTACCTACAAAACCCCTCAAAGAAAACTCTCCTATTGGGCCTAGGACTGGTTTTCACATCTCAACCCTAACATTCATATAAATATGCGATTTTGACCGAAAATTGAAAAAAAGGGGAAGGGTGGTGTTGCTTACCTCTTGCAAACTCTTAAGCAAGTTGTATAACCTCTATTGCAACTCACAAACAGCTCCTTGCTCCTCTTTTGCTTGATTCCACAAATCTCCACACTCCAAACCTCAAACAAAAATGGGTTTTCTTGGGTTCTTCTTTTCCTTTTGCTTGCCAACAACACCTCCAATGAGTTGGAAAGGGATGGAGGACGAACATGTGAAAGGAAGGAAGAGAAGGAGATGAAGAAATGAGAATGGGAGAGAAAAGAGGAAGGAAAGGGTTTAGGCAAAGGGTTTGGTCGTGTATGGGCATTCTTTTGGGTTTTTCCCGACTTAAATCAAACTTCCTCCACCAGACACATTTTATTACGAATTTGCCACCCTTTCTTCCTACATTGCACGTATCACCAACACTTAGCATATTTTCTCTTCATAAGAAATCCTATTTAACCAAATAAAGGTTGCTCACCTCAATAGGCTGCTGACAGCTCGGGGCTTAGCCACTTTGGCTGGCTTTAGGCTTGAGCTGCTCCAGCTTCCCCTACACATCAAGCTCACTGATTAGGGTATGCTAGGGATATTGGAACGGGGTTTCACATGGACACTTGCTCTTGCAGCTGAGCAAAATCTTGGGCAGACACAGTGGATTGGTTATCAGTTGGATTCATAGAGGGAGTTCTTAGTCTCAAAGGGCACCTGGGAGCAATGATTGTAGTAGGAGCTGAAGACCTTGAAAAAGAAAAGGAAAAAAGAAATATCAGTACCATATTGAAATCATATTCACACACCTATGAATGCATGCATGCAGGTTAGGTGAATATGAGTTCGGAATATTTTTGTATTTTTTGTTCTTTTTTTATTTGGTTAAGATTAACCTTCTTGAATGGGGTCGATTGGTACAAAAAGACCATCCAAAGAATTGTTGGAATATTTTAGGGCTGCCAACATGTCCCACATGATATGAAATGCCTAAAATGAAAGCTTTTAGACAAGTCATGGGGTGTCCTGGAATTACTCAAGCTTCCAAGGGTTATGAATTTGGAATTAAGGCTTCCGAAGCCTCCTGAAATTACCCAGGCTTTCAGGGGCCTATGAAAGGTTCTAGAATCACGCAAGCTTTTAGAGGCTTATGAAGATAAAGTTTTGAAATTTTAGGCTTTCAGATGTCCTATGAGTTAAGGAATTACGTAGGCTTCCTTAAGCCTATGAAGTTTTGAAATTTTATGGAATTTCAGGCTTCCAGTAGTCCTATGAGTTAAGGAATTACGTAGGCTTCCTTAGGCCTATGATGTTTTGAAAATTTCTGGAATTTCAGGCTTCCAGTAGTCCTATGAGTTTCTAAATTAAGGCTTTAGAAGACCTATGAAATTAAGGGATTACTCAAGCTTCCCTAAGGCTTATAAAGATTTGAATTTCAAAGGCTACTGGTGGCCTATGAAATCTGAAGTTTTTAAAAGGCCTTCAGTTGTCCCATGAATTGAATTTCTGAAATTCTAAAGCTTTCAGATGCATATGAAGGGTTAAATGGAATTACTCAGGCTTCCAAGGGCCTATGAGGTTAAAAAAAATCTGAAATTCAAAGGCTTTCAGAAGCCCATGATTTTTTTGAACCCACTTTAAAAGTTTTGAATTGAAAAAGAAACTCAAGTTGCTTTAAAGAAGTTGATTTTAAAAAGAAAATTTATTTTTATTTTTGATTTCTGCATTTTTATTTGCTAGGAATTCAATGGGTTCCATGTGACCCATAAAGAGATTTTTGTAGAAATTTGGGATTCCAAGGTTGCCAAGCAACCTATACATTCATTTGAAAATCTTTTCCTCTTTTCTTTCTTGGGATATGACTTATAGAGTGCCTCTTTGAAAGTTTAAGCTTTAATGAATTAAGCTTGAGGGTTTATTTGAAGAATTAGCTTGGAAAATAATCCAATTATAACACTAATTTTTAACTCATCTTAAAGATAAGTTATGGAAAATTAGTCATGTATTGACTTATTACTCCACATTTTGGCAAATACCCCAAAGTTAGAAGCTTAAGCACAATTGGAGGTTTACTTCTGTTTTCAAGTTTAAAAGCTTGATTGAAACATGTTTTAGATGAATTGGTATCAAGAAATAGGACACCTTGATTCCCCCTTGATGTATCTTCTTTATATTTAGAGGAAAAGATGGATTTGTGCTCCAAAATTAGGTTGGATCCTTGGTTAAATCATTTGAACACTTAATTTATTTCACATTAATGCCATTGAGATGCCCACAGGTTATTGAAATTGTTTTAGGCATTGCTTATTGAGAAAGTTTGGATCATAGTGCAAAATAGAGGTTTCTAGGTATGACCGAAATTTCAGATCGGTTAAAGACAAATATTTCCATGACCGAAATTAAACTTTGGTTATGAACAAAATGTTCTTGCGCGATGTTATATTTCAGTTAAGCATGAAACCCAGTATGACCAATCTGTGTTTTCGGTTATTGCTCAGAAACTTGCTTTTTATTTTATTTTATTTTATTTTTTCCTGATTTTTAATAGCCTCTTATCTTTATTCCCTCTCATTGTTCACCTTCGTTTGGCTTCTGAATACAGTCCCAAAGTGGACTTTGACATCCAACAATGCTAAAATGAAACATGATGACCATGGACATGTGGCATAAAGAAATAAGATTTAATAGAATCATCCTCAACTTGTACTATAATTTCCCAATGAGAAACAAGGAAAGTATATTAAAATTTAAAACCAAAGGTCTTCAAAGACCAACTTTTACAACTTTGCCTTCTTGGGCTTTTAAACAAGAATTGAGAAATCCTATACTAAAATGCCCTTTGAATCAACACCTTTCCCACTGTAAAATCCTGGATTTTCCTAAAATAAAGTAAATTAAATAAGCCTAAATATTGAGAAGTTAAGATTTAATTTTGGTATTGAAGGGATAATATTATGATCCAAAGAGATATTAGTAACTAAATAAATAAACAATAATTTTGAGTAATTAAGAATTTAAATAGTGGCTTCATTTAAATAGGAAAGAGCAAGGTTGATTTAGATAAATTGGGAGAGTAATTTAACTATAAAGGATTGGAGAAGATAGGTATTAATCCAAGTGCATTATATGGTTAAGATTGATGTGAGAAATAAAGAGGAGAATTTTTGGGAAAAGATCCAAAGGTTAAATATAGAATTTCAAGAAAAGGGTATTTTGGTCATTTTCCAATTAGCCAAATTAATATATTGAGTAAGTAAATAATTATTAAACTTGAAATATTTAACTAGACTTAATTTGGGTTAGGTTTGGATTTAAATAGTAAATATGGCTTAAAAGTAGGAAAATGGTATATTGGTGATTATGGTTGATAAGGAGCCTTAAATTTGAGGATAAGAGGAGCTTTGGGGTGTTTTAATAATATTTTAAAATAAGAAATTAAATTAGCACAAAAATAAATCCTTCTTTTGTATGAGATACTTAAAAGAGGAATTAGAAGAAGGGTTAAGATAGGAAGGTTTCCAATTAAGAGTGGGAATCCTATTTAGAAAGACTCCTAAACCTATTAGGACTTCTAATTAAGAGAGCTTATAAAAGGGGAGGTCTAGGGAAGATTTAGGGTTTGGAAAGTAAGCCAAAATAAGAGGGAAAAGAGAATCAATTCGTGCTTGGGCTTGGAAGAAAAATAAAAGGAAGAAGAGAGAGAGGAAAAGAAAAAAGGAAGTGCTGCAGACGTCCGACCAGCAGACTTTGAACGACGATCCCTGGAGATCCAGTTGTTGGATCGTCATGAAATTTTGAGGTTATGATCTATACATGAGATTTTTTAATCTGAACAGTGAAGATCGGATTTGGAGGAGTCTAAGGTGACGAAAATTAACCTAGAGGTTGGTGGAAAATCAGATTTAGATACAAAAGGAGTTGCAGAGATGGCCGACTAGCCAACTTCGAACGAAGAGATAAAAAGATCCAACCGTTGGAATGGGCTGAAATTTTGGGATTTTGATCTACTCATGAAAGACTTCAAATTGAACGGTGGAGATCTTAATTGGTGTAGTTTAGAGAGATGCGGTCGAGCTCTAAAGGCGGGCACATAAGAAGTTCTGTAAAATCTGAGTTCATCAAAAAGGCAAGTAGCAAATACTTGAAACTGGAGGAATTGCATGTTTTCTTGTGATTTTGTTGTTTTATCGTATTGGGTTTTAAGTTGGATTTCATTGGAAAAGTTGGATGATTATAAAGTTTTAATTTGGTGATTTAAATCTCTCTTTAAGAATCAAGAAAAGTGTTGATCATGGGTAGTTTAATTTAGAAAGAAATCTTAGATAAATTTTAATCACAAAGATTTGATTAGGATTGTCTATATAGTATTTTAGAATGAAATTTAGATGGTTAGAAACAATTTAAAACCATAGGAATTTGAGAAGTTTCGGAAATTCTAAAAAACCCAGAAAAACTGAGTTTTGGGCAGAGCGCCTGAAAGGCCGCTCGAGTGCCCTATTTGTATACCTTAAGTCAAACAATGAAAATAAGTCGCTTGATATACCGTTCGAGTGCAAACACGAGTGACCTGCCTGTGTATCTAAAATATAACCTGAAATTATAGCCACTGGAATAGTCGCTCGAGCGCCTCTTTGACGACCCATGTCAAAAATTCTAGATTTTGGGATTCGTGCCCAGATTTAATTCTTAATGATTTTTCTGTAAATTCTAAAGTTGTAACACCTGTAACTATGTTAATTTGAGATGTAGAAAGTGGCGGAATTAAATTTGAATTAAAGAATAGTAATTTGGGACGATGATTGTAAATATGAAACTTTTGGAGATATCTTAAGTAAAAAGAGGTCACAACCTATTTAGATCTAATTTTGGGTAACTTACCCTATTCTTAAACTTCAATATAGACCTAAGATACCTTCTGAAAGTACTAAATAACAGAGTTAATAAGTTTTGACACCTTGGGTTCTAGATGAAGGAAAGTTGGATGTTAATAGACAAGAGAAATAGAGAAGTTTTAATCAAGAGTTAGGAACATTGTTAATGTCTTGATTTATTTCCTTTTAAACAAAACTTGATTTTGAGAGTTCCTGCACTTGTATTTGAACTATCTGAGCATCCTTTGAGCCCTGAATGATTTATGTATATACTTGAATTATTTTGCCGTTGAAACCTGGAGTTTGGACATATGACTTAGTACATCTTGTGTTGGTTTTTGGGTCACAGTTGTGACAAGGCAGGTGTCTGGTTTATTGGTTCCGCAGGGCGAATTTGGTTATTGTTATACAGTGTATTTGGTGGGTGTTATTGAGAAGTATGTCCATTCCCTGGTTTGGTTTTCCACAATCGTGTGGGTTTCGCAATTACATTATTAATTGATATGTTATTAAGTTATTTAGAGTTTTTGATTGTGAGTTGTGTCTAGCAAGCTTAGCTCTTACATGGATCCATTAGAGTAGCTAGTAAATGAAATTGTTTTCTGGACTTTCTTATTCTGTGTCATAGGCATTCCATCATCTCGAGGATGGTACCGCTCCTGGATTGGTCAGTCGCTACGTTACCCACTCCTGGATTGGTTGGGCTGTACATGCTAACCCATCTGGAATAGATAGTCTGCAGGGCGGCTGGTTATTGATTATTGGTTGGTGGTGGGTTCTTCCGTTGGTGTTGAATAGCCAGACTGCAGGGCAGCTGATCCACTGTAAGTCAGTGAGGTAGCATATTGGCACATGTCTGTAGGACTTTGTTTACGATTCCATTAGTCCTATGATGTCACAGACGTGGTATGCTGTGTGCCGTGATTTCTCTATATTATCGTTTTTCTTGTTGATATTGTTGTTGGTTTAATCGTATACCTCATGACTTATTTTATATAAACATGGACTGATTTCATGCATGCACCTTGCTACTTGTTAAGATTTATTCTCACTCCAGTTTCTCCCATTTTTCAAGTACTCTTGGTGAGGACGTCAAGTTGTGGGCTAGTTGTAGCTGGGTAGTCTATATAGATATAGGATTCACTACAAAAAAAAAAAAAAAAAAAGGTACTAAAGCGACACTAATATAAGGGCATTTATATGAAAGTGCCCTTATAAGTGCCTTAATACGGCTTTTTTTTTAAATGCCACTATAAAACATTTATTACGGCATTTCCTAGAAAAATACCACTATAAAATGATTTATTATGGCATTTTTCTAATGAATGCCGCTATGAAATAATTTATTAAGGCATTTTATAATTAAATACCCCTATAAAACAATTTGTTACGGCATTTTTTAAGAAATGCAGTTATAAAGCAAATTATTACAGCATTTATAAAAAAAAATGCCTCTATAAAACAAATCATTACTGCACTTTTCTATCAAATGCCGTTACACAAGTCTACACCTCCAACACGCTCCATGTGCAAACAGTATAATTGACAATTTTTTTTCTTAACCTGTCCCGTTTTCTAAAGTGACCTAGGGTGCTACGCAGATGACCAACTTGCAGCCACGAAAGCTGGCTGGTGAATTCAAGAAAGAAAGAAAGACAGTAGGTTTTTTTTTCTTTCAAATATACCGGGAATATATAAAGTGCCTCAGATGTGTAAAAATTTTTTTTTTCTATCGGATTAGGGCTTTCGCATCCCTCTGAAGTGAAAGGAGCTTGGCGATTTTCTGAAGCAGAAGGAGCTTGCGATTTTCTTAAGTTTCTACAAAGACAAAGGTATTTGATTTGTTTTTCATCTTGTGTGATTGAGTTGTTGTGATCATCGTTACGATTTTCTAGGTTTTTCGGTTTCCTTTTCAGATCATTGTTACAGTTGTTTAGATTTAGGTTTTTATTTTGGTTTTCGATTTCTCATTTTTGTTTCTTTAGATCTTTGATTTGTTAGGGTTTGTTATTAATTCATTATTGAATACTACCTTTAAGAATTTTTTTGATAGATTTCATTTTTTTTCGTTGCTTATTTAGTGATTAGTAGATTGTTAAACTGTTTGCACATGAGGTTTTCTTCGATGTTGATTTTGTTTCAATTTCCTTTTTACTGCCAACGTCAAAAGTAAGCATCTATTTTACGCACGACAAGGAAACTTATCAAGTCCTAAACTGTGTATCAGTATTCGGAGTAGTAATCAATGTTGGAATACTTATCATTGACAATACTTGTAATTGAGCATGTGTTTTATCATATTGGCCTTAATGCGAAATAATGCTTGTCTCTCTGTAGATTTTTGTACACTTAAGTTGATGTTGGTCACATCCTGATTTAGTTAAGTATTGCTGTTGTTATCAATGTTGTATTTATAATTTACAAATGAAAAATGACTCATTCTGCGTCTTATTTCAACGATAGATGAAAAGGTTCACTAAATCAAAAGAGGAATAAAAAATTATCATGTATGTACAGTTTTAGGATTAGGTCTTATTTGGATTTTTGTGTAAAGATTGTTTGTATAGTTTGTGCATTTTTATCTTTAGTACTGGTCTCTTGAGGTGCTGTTATGTTTGGGATCTCTGGGATCTTGGATGTACTTGTGTGTGAGAGACTTGTTGTCATGTGTTCTTTCCAAGAGTGGGCTCTTGAGGTTGTGATAGTATTAGTTCTATCTCTTGGGAGTTTGAGGTTGACTCTTAAAGTGTGGATTATTACCTACCTTGTGTAATATTTACAATTATAGTGGATGTAAATTTGATCATCTTTACTCCTCGATGTAGCACTTTTGCATGAATCATTTAAAATCTTTGCACTGTGATTTTGGTACTTTCTTCTCTTTTATCTGGTAACTTACAGCCATATATACCAATGAGCAAGGAATTTGGAGTTTGGGGTTTTATGTTGACAATGAAACATCAATCTTAGTTTGAGGTGCAAAAGTTTAATAGTTGGAGTAGCTTTGAATAATTGCAGTCAAGTTCCAAATCTGCTAATCCAGTAGAATTGAAACTGCACTGCTCTCGTCTATTTGGCTCTGTAGGATGTTTCAAGCTTTAGAAGTTATTTATAGTTGCAACAATTTCCAGCATTATTTTGCCCCTTTTGTAGTTTGAAACAAAACTTTGGTGCTTTCATTAACTTACTTTCTGGATGGTATCTCATAAGAGACATCCCATGTAGTCACGCTGAAAATTCTGATGTTTTCAAACATTTCAACAAATTGAAGCTGGGTGTAATTTTCTCATTTTTTGAGTTCCTTATGACATGGGTCCTGATGTTGATGAAATATATCTATCTGATTATTGAATTTTGAGATGAAAAAACTGTTGATTTTCTTGCCTAATCAAAAGTTTCTCAACCTAGAGGAGCATTCCCCTTTAAGTTTTAGTTGATTCATTTTCTTGAGTTAATTTTGATTTAAGTATAAGGGCCTGCTAGTAATGAAAAAATCCTTATCTAACTTGAATTTTCACTTATTCAAATATTTGAATCCTTATTTAACCTGTTTATTTGAGAATTTTGATTTCAAATACAGTGTATGAGTCAGAATGTAACCTATTGACAGCCTGAGTCACCACTTAAAAAACAGAGATTTTCATGCTTTATTTGTCTCTTTTTTGGCAGCCTCCAAGTTGGTTCCTTTGGGTTTCACTAGTGCTAGTCAACTACATGCCCAAAGGCTTGAAATCATTCAGATAACATCAGGTTCAAGAGAACTGGATAAGGTGTTAGAAGGTAAGTGTCACACATGTTCACAATATGTGTTCTGAAACTGAAACACATGAAAGTAGGTAGAAGCTTATTACATGTCTGAAATGCTTCTCTGCATTCTAGTAACATGATGTTTTTATTTATTTTTTCTCACAGGAGGGATTGAGACTGGATCAATCACTGAAATGTATGGTGAATTCCACTCAGGAAAAACCAGTTGTGTCACACACTCTATGTCACTTGTGAAGTAAGTGTTAGTCCTTTCCTTTTTTGTTTTACCAACAGTTTCCATTGGAAAATTGTAGTTAAGTTTATTTCAAAGATGGTTATGTTTCTATCTTCTCTCTGTAGACACCCCAAATTGCACTACAAAATGAGAAAATAATTGAAAATATTAATTGGGATTTGAAACAGGTCAAAAATGCACAAAATTTAATCATTTAAGCAAAGCCCGTATTGTACTTGCGGACTGGTCGCGCCCGAATTTTATATACGGGCACGCAGCGCCCGTAATAAGAATGCGGACACCACTTGCCCGCAATATATTTACGGGCACAAGGGATTTGTGCAAATTTGATCTTTGCTTGATTTCTGAGCCTTATCTACATCCAAATATATCTCTTGGTGAGCGAATTTGTTTATTTATTCGTTTGAATTATACTTGTTGGCCATGGATGGGCATTATCCTTATTTTTAACCCAATCTGGTGGATCATGGTATATCCCTCCGGACCAGCCATACCCCTGGGTTTGCCTATAAATAGAGGTGAGATCCTTAATCAAAGGGCCACGAAAATTTGAAGCCCAAGGAGCTCCAAGAGAAGAGAGGAATCCTTGCTGCTCTGCTTGCTCAATCCAGGTAAGTCCCTTTTTCCCTTTTATTTTCTGTTTTCAATTCTAGAAGTAATAGGATCTTCTCCATTGCTGTAGAATAAGGCCTCCTTTTACTTGTATCACCAAACCTATCTCCAAGTACCTCAAGAATCCTCTCTAGCCATAAAACGTGAAGAGAGAGCTAGTGGAAAAAAGAACAGGTGGATCCGTAGGGTAGACCCCCATGTGCTCTAATCTGTGAGATATAGCTGCTTTGAATATCCTGCCAATGTTTTAATGATCTTGTGATAGAATCTGGATTAATCCTATGAGTTCATGATGTTTATAGCATGAAATCCTTTTTTTCTCCTAAAATTGAGATTTTCACCATCTTTGCACCTACAGCACTGTTTTCGTGATTTTTGTGATATTAGGCTAAGATCCTGGATCTATCATGATCTGTATGATAGATCTGGATTCAGAAGCCTGAAAGTAACTTCTAGGGTTTCATGAAGTGGTTTTTGAGTCGTTTTTCATGTTTGAGAGAAGACCCTACGGTCTAAGTTCTCCCCTTTTGATGTTCTTCATCAACATGGGTATTTTTGGTTTTTATTTCTTGATTTCTTGTGAAATTTGGACTATACCTGTATCTTGGATTGTTCAAGTTCAATTCTGCAATATTTTATAAAAATCATATTTTTCTAGATTTCTAGAATTTAACTTGAAGCCAGATTTTTGAAGTTTTCACTTTATTTTGGTTTTATTTGATTTTATCTCAATTTTATTTTAATCATGAAACCCTAGGAATGGTATGGTCATATTTGAAAGTTCTGAATCAATCAGGCTATTCGTATGAAAAAACTATACACTTTTGTCTTTTTTGTGATTTTTCATGATTTTTGTAGCAAACCCTTTTTCCTTTATTTTAACATGAACAATGCCTGGCAACCACCTTGTGTGGATGAATAGGGGTGCCTAACACCTTCCCCTGTTCATAACCTAATCCCCTTACCCATCTCTGGTTGTTTTTTTTTATAGGGTTATTTTTACCCTAAATTTGCCTTTTTGTGCTTATTTGAGATTTTGGTGTCCATTCACACCTAAACAGAATGATGGCGACTCTGTGTTTTAAACCAATCCCGTGTGATGATTAGGAAGTCATTGAATTGATTTTTCCCATGTCTCATAACTGGCGACTCTACTGGGGACTTGTGGATTTCAGCCTTTTGGTTTTTGTTCATGTTTTGGTGTTTTTGTTTTGCTTGCTATTTTTAGCGTGTTTGATATGTTCTATGGTTTTGATTGCTATTTTGTGTTCTTAAGCATGTTGGGTATGTTTTAAATCTGATTTATTGCCTAAAAGCAAGGGGGTAGAAACATGTTCAATTCTGATTTACAAGATAGTTTCTAGATGCATGCGTAGGGGGTTTGTTTTGCTAGACCATGCTTATTTCTTGCTATATTTTAATAATAGCATGTTTTAATTTTCAGCATGATCTCCATGATGTGATTTTGGGTTGTATAACATGATCATATTTTTGCATGTTTGAGTGATTCTTGTGAGCATGTTTAGGTGCTATAGGATTGTTTTGTGTATTTGGTTACTTTAAATATGCTTTCCTATTATGCCTTGGTTTGTATATGCATGGCTACGAAAAGAGTGGCAAGGGTTTGGGACGTTGTGAATGCACCCAAATTTTACAATGCACTGTGCACATTTTATTTTTTACACAGCCTACCCATAACCTATAGGAAGTTGAACCCGAATGTGTGTAGCTTGGCCCAACGAGGTCGATACTTCGGAAAGAGAAAGTGAAAACATTCACCTTAGAACTTTGGGCTAATGATGTAATGATAACGTGGATCTGTGATTCGATCCTGGTCATCACTAGGCTTGAGTTCTAAGTTGCCATTAAGCCAAAACCCAAAACCCCTACGCTTGAAGGTGGAGATACACGTTTTTGGCTAAAATACACAATTACGTGGGGATATGGGTTTGTAATTGTGGGAAGGCCGTTTGCATGGTTCGCAAGCCAAGGCATAATGCGGATGCCATATTGAAGGTAAACAAGGTAACCCTAACTTTTGCATTATTTTCATGCCATAGGGGTGTCATGGTGTCCATCGGTTTGGGATAAAATTGGTCCCAAATAGGCATGTATCCTAAAATTGGTGTAGCCCATAGGAAGAGTTTTTAACTCTGTTCAGAATCAATCCTACCCAATGTTCATACAAGAGGCAACCAAAGGGTACCATACCCCTGAATATGGTGTCAATTTGGAGGGAACACATGCCCTCCTAAACATGTATTTTTGCAAATAGGTCAAAGTCCACTTTGGGACAATTTAGAAGCCTAGCAAGGGTGAACCGTATGTTTGGATGAGCAATCAAAGTGATTAAATCATGTAAAAACTGAAAAAATAGAAAAGAGCTCCGTAAACCGCATTTATTATACGGGCTGGGCTCGCCCGTGTTGGCTATATGGTCGCGGCTCGCTCGCAATTTAAATGCAGGCAAGGCCGAACCGTACTGTATATACGGTTTTCGCGGATAATTCAATTTTAAACAGTTTTTTCCCACTAAATCTTGTTCCTTTAACCTTTAAGTGATGATAAAGGAAAATGAATTTGAATAAAATGTTTCAAAACAAAAAACAAAAAAACAAAAAAACAAAAAAAGGAAAAAAAACAAAATAAAATAAAAATGTGAAATAAAATTTCTGGAGAAAAAGTCCTTGGGCCTCTGAAAGCCTTTGAATTTCAGACCTTTTTCAAAAATCTTTGGGCCTCTGAAAGCCTTTGAATTTCAAACCTTTTTCAAAAATCTTTGGGGCCTCTAAAAGCCTTTGAATTTCAGATCTTTTGGGCCTCTGAAAGCCTTTGAATTTCAGATTTTACCTTTGGGCCTCTGAAATCCTTTGAATTTCAGATCTTTGGGTCTCTGAAAGCCTTTGAATTTCAGAAAATCCTTGGGCCTCTGAAAGCCTTTGAATTTTAGACATTTTTCAAAAATATCCCTAGGCCTCTGAAAGCCTTTGAATTTCAGACTTTTTCTCAAAAATACCCTTGGGCCTCTGAAAGCCTTTGAATTTCAGACTTTATCCTTTGGGCCTCTGAAAGACTTTGAATTTCAGATCTTTTTCCTCGGGCCTCTGAAAGCCTTTGAATCTCAGATCTTTGGGCCTCTGAAAGCCTTTGAATTCCAAACTTTACCTTTGGGCCTCTGAAAGCCTTTGAATTTCAGATCTTTTTCCTCGAGCCTCTGAAAGCCTTTGAATTTCAGACCTTTCTCAAAAATCTCTGGGCCTCTAAAAGCCTTTGAATTTCAGACATTTTTTAAAAATACCCCTGGGCCTCTGAAAGCCTTTGAATTTTAGACCTTTGCAAAAATATCCCTGGGCCTCTGAAAGCCTTTGAATTTCAGACTTTTTCAAAAAATATCCCTGGGCCTCTGAAAGCCTTTGAATTTCAGATCTTTTTCTCTTTTTGTGGGACCTGCTAGAAGCCCTAGAATATTCCAACAATTCTAATAAAAAAAAAACAAGGAAGCAAATAAAGAAAAAAATCCAAACTCGTGTTCACCTAGCTTGCACATAGGCATTCATAGGTATGTGAATGAGATTAAATTGGCACTGATATTTTTTTCTTTATTTTCAATCCAGATACCATTACACTTGCAACCATAGCTCCTGTAATCAGATCAAGAGCCCGCACCATGAATCCCACTGAGAATGAAGCTAATGTTCCTAACCCAGATGTTGCCATGCTCCAGGAGCAAATGGCAGGACTAGCCCGAATGCTAGAGAACATTCTGTCGGTGCAGGCCCAACAAGTGCAAGCCCAAAACCAAGCATCCACTTCCAACCCAGCACCTCCACCCCAAATCAATATTCCACCTCCGGTTCAACCTATTCCCGAGCTCATTTATGAACCCACCCCTGAACCTATACTGATCAGGGATGAGACAGTTGAATCGGACAAAGAAAAGGAAAAAAAAAAGGATGAGGGAAGAAATTGAAAAGAAATTCATGCACAGACTGGAGATGATTCAAGATGAACTGAGGGAAGTAAAAGGGGTGAACAACTTTGGAGGCACCAACTTTGAAAACTTGTGCTTATACCCTAATGTTAACCTGCCGGCCAAGTTCAAGTGCCTAGACCTGGATAAATATGATGGCACTGGCTACCCCATGAGCCATCTGAAGTTGTATTGCAGGGCCCTATGCAAGTTCGGTCAAGATGAGGGCATACTGATTCAACTCTTTCAAAGGAGCCTAACTGGAACGGCTTTGAGGTGGTTTGCCACCTTGGACCATGGAAAGATCAGAAGATGGAAGGACCTAGCAGACGCCTTCCTAGCTCAATACAGGTTCAATTCAGAGATCGTGCCAGACAGGTACGATGTAATGAGGATGAGCAAAGGAAGGGATGAATCCGTAAGGCAGTATGCCAAGAGATGGAGGGAGACTGCCTCTCAAGTCAGGCCACCTATGCTGGAACAAGAGATGATTTCTACTTTCATCAGTACACTGGGTCAACCATTCTACAGCACCTGGTGGGTCAGACCACCACTAATTTTGCTACCTTGGTACAAGTGTCTGACCGAATCGAGGACAGGATTCAGTCAGGTAAAATAATTGACCACTCTGCTATGGTCAATCAACAGGACCCCAATCTGAAGAAAGGAGGTGGGTTGAAAAAGAATGGGAACAAGAAAGAGGGGGAGGTGAACATGGTGCAGCCACCATCAGGCCCTAACAAGCCCATACAAATTAATATACCCGCTCATTTTCCTACTCCCTCTACTCCATCTACCCAGGCCCCCATGAGGGTTAATGTTCCAGCAGCACCCTCAGACCAAAAGAGGGCTTTTACTAAAGAAGAAAGGGATGCCTATTTCGCAGCAAGGAGAAATAGGGTTTTCACCCCTATTCCAATGTCTCTGTTTCAGTTGCTACCCACTTTATTGCAAGCAGGGTAGCAGGGTGTATTACCTTAAGAGAACCCAATCCAAATGCATCCAAGGGGAGAAATTTTGACCCCTCCACCACTTGTGATTTCCACATAGGTGCACCTGGGCACCTTACTGACAAGTGTTGGCCTTTGAAACATGCCATTCAGGATTTGCTTGACCAGAATACCCTGTCTTTCAATACAGGGGCTTACAATCCTCCTAGAACGGATATTAGCCAAAACCCTTTGCCTCAGCATCATGGGGCAGGCCCATCTAATGTCATAGGGGTCATTTCTTATGATAAAATAACCTTTGACCCATCTCAGTTAATTGCTCCTATAAGGACAACGGTCAAAGTGTATTTTGACAGAGGAAATAAGGACAAAGAAATAAACGTGATTTCAAAAAGGAATGATCGTGCTGCTGAGGATATTAGCTCCTCTTTGGACCGGGCCTCCTCTTTCATGGCCCAATTGAATATTGCAAAACCACCTCTGGTTATCACTTGCAATCCATCCACCTATTCTTCACCTACTCCATCAAAACCGCCATTGGTCATAAACTATAACAATCTCAATGCTTCTGTTACTTTTATAACCCCTCAACCAAAACAACTTCCACCATTAGTTGTAGATGTTCCTCCTACTCAGACTTCATCATCCAAGTCCAAGCTTCCTCCCCTTGTGATAAATATCCCTAAGCCTTCTTACTCTGAATCGGCTGTACCATGGAACTATAGCGAAGCCTTCACGACTACATTTCCTGCAGATGAGGCAGAAAACAAGAAAGAAGTAAACCTCATGATGAGGACAGGAAAGTGTGTAGGTGAGGGAGAAGAACAAAAGGAGACTGTGAAGGAAAGGGAAGAAGCCGAGAAAGAGAAAAATAAAGGAAAGGCTAAGGTAGGGGATGATGCCCCCCACATAATTGACAATGAGGTTGCTGACCTCATTAAAATCATAAAAAAGAGTGAGTTCAATGTTGTTGAGCAGTTGAACAAAGTCCCTGCCCAGATCTCAAATAAGCACAAAAAGGCAAATTTAAGGTAAAAATAACACTATTAAAAAAAACAACCAGAGATGGGTAAGGGGATTAGGTTATGAACAAGTGAAGGTGTTAGGCACCCCTATTCATCCACACAAGGTGGTTGCCAGGCATTGTTCATGTTAAAATAAAGGAAAAAGGGCTTGCTACAAAAATCATGAAAAATCACAAAAAAGACAAAAGTGTATGGTTTTTTCATATGAATATCCTGATTGATTCAAAACTTTCAAATATGATCATACCATTCCTAGGGTTTCATGATTAAAATAAAATTGAGATAAAATCAAATAAAACCAAAATAAAGTGAAAACTTTAAAAATCTAGCTTCAAGTTAAATTCTAGAAATCTAGAAAAATATGATTTTTATAAAATATTACAGAATTGAACTTGAACAGTCCAGGATACAGGTATAGCCCAAATTTCACAAGAAATCAAAACCAAAAATACCCACGTTGATGAAGAACATCAAAAGGGAAGAACTTAGACCGTAGGGTCTTCTCTCAAACATGAAAAACGACTCAAAAACCATTTCATGAAACCCTAGAAGTTACTTTCAGGCTTCTGAATCCAGATCTATCATACAGATCATGATAGATCCAGGATCTTAGCCTAATATCACAAAAATCATGAAAACAGTGCTATAGGTGCAAAGATGCTGAAAATCTCAATTTTAGGAGAAAAAGAGGATTTCATGCTATAAACATCATGAACTCATAGGATTAATCCAGATTCAATCACAAGATCATTAAAACATTAGCAGGATATTCAAAGCAGCCATATCTCACAGATTAGAGCACATGGGGGTTTACCCTACGGATCCACCTATTCTCTTTTCCCCTAGCTCTCTCTTCACGTTTTACGACTAGAGAGGATTCTTGAGGTACTTGGAGATAGTTTTGGTGATACAAACACAATCAAAGACCTTATTCTATAAAAAAAAAAGGAGAAAAACATATATGGGGTTCTATTCTAAGGATCCACCTGTTCCCCTTTCCCCTAGCTCTCTCTTAACGTTTTACGGCTAGAGAGGATTCTTGAGGTACTTGGAGATAGGTTTTGGAATACAAGTAAAAGGAGGCCTTATTTTACAGCAATGGAAAAGATCCTATTACTTCTAGAATTGAAGACAGAAAATAAAAGGGAAAAGGAACTTACCTGGATTGAGCAAGCAGAGCAGCAGGGATTCCTCTCTTCTCTTGGAGCTCCTTGGACTTCAAATTTTCGTGGCCCTTTGCTTAAGGATCTCACCTCTATTTATAAGCAAACCCCCCAGGGGTATGGCTGGTCCAGAGGGATATACCATGATCCACCAGATTGGGTTAAAAATAAGGATAATGCCCATCCATGGCCAACAAGGATAATTCGAACGAATAAATAAACAAATTCGCTCACCAAGAGATATATTTGGATATAGATAAGGCTCAGAAATCGAGCAAAGATCAAATTCGCACAAATCCCCTGTGCCCGTAAATATATTGCAGGCAAGTGGTGTCCGCATTCTTATTACGGGCGCTGCGTGCCCGTATATAAAATTCGGGGGCGACCAGTCCGCAAGTACAATATGGGCTTTGCTTACATGATTAAATTTTGTGCATTTTTGACCTGTTTCAAATCCCAATTAATATTTTCAATTATTTTCTCATTTTGTAGTGCAATTTGGGGTGTCTACACTCTCAAAGTTAGGGAAATTTAGTTGAATAAGTCAAGTTTGAAGCCAAAACAAACGAGTAAAGCTTATCAGCTTTTTACAACATGCCTTTCTTCAACTGCCATTTCTTTTATCATTCACTGAGTTGATAACGGATGTTTGAGACAATTGTTTTTTTGTTGCCAATCAACCATTTTGTCCAAATCTAGAATGACTTGTTTGGTAAATTGAAGTGCTCTGGCTTACTTTTGGTTATTATTACTAATTTAGTTAGTGTACCTCTTATTTGCATAAGGAAGGGACAGCCAAGCTCCTACTAGTAATGATTGTCCCAGGACTGATTGGACTCCTCCTATGGATCCAAATATCCAGTTGGTGAGGTAACTTGTTTGGATTCTGAGGATCTCCCGCTACTTCATTCATCACTGGCATCCAAGTCTCCTATTTTAGAGGTGAGCTTTTGTTGTTGAAGTGGCTGCTGAAAAACCTGCATTGAATGGTTGTACTGTGTTACATTTGAGATTGATCTGTATCTTTTCATCAGTTGGATCAAGTGAACCTTGTCTTCTGATGTTCATTGTTTTTCAGAACAGAGAAGATGTGCCAGATGTAGAATCTCAGGAAACATCTGTAGTGCCAACCATATCACAGAAGTATGTGGTTTTCCTGTTTCTGTGTAATTATTACTATATTTGTTATGTTGAAATGTAAACCACTATTATTATTGATCAAACTACAGATTTATGGAATGAAAGCTACTATTGTCACCAACAATTTGAGTGTTGAATCTTTTGGAAGAAAACTTGGATTCAGTGCCTTTCAATTTGATGAGTTGATTAAAAGCAATCAATCCCTCAGTGAGTCCCCACCGGATGGTTTAGTCTCAGAGTTACTAAAGTGGCTTGGGTTTCAAGAATGGAAGTTGTTAGAGAAAACTAAATTTGATCTTGTGTTTGTTCTCATTTCTCTCTTATTATTGGGGGGTGGGGTAAATTCAATGTGGGGGGGTGTAAATTAAATTTTTTTTAAATTAATATACTTTTAGCGGCATTTGGTGGTTGCCGTTAAAAGCCTTCAAGTGTTGATAAACTTTATTACGACATTTTTAAAAGTCACTTTATAGCGGCAAATTCCAAAGTGTTGTTATGAGTTGTCGCTATAACATAATGCAACACCACTTGAAACGGCACTTTATCAAAATGTCGTTATATGTTATAACGGCATTTTTCTATATTATAAGGGCACTTTTGAAGTGCCATAATAAAAAGACTTTTTTTTGTAGTGATTGCTCATGTAATTGAAATCCTTGTATATCATAATTGTTGATTAATAAAGAGAATTTGAATTCAAGTTTCCGCATTTATTCTGATTATAAAGTTAGAAAAAGTTTTAAATTATTCAATATTTTAGTTGATTTTTTTACTTACTATAACACCTCGGGTTTTGGGAATTGGACCAGGAACCGGGGCGTTACACCCACACTTTTCCTTGATCAAACCTGCAAGAAACAATGTTAGTACACATTCACAAGAGATGGGCCTAGACTCCCACCAAAGTAAGACACCAAATGCATGGGTTTTGGACTCTTGGGTTGCCTCCTTTGGAATTTGGGTAGGATGATTTCTAAAAGGAGTCAAAACTCTTCCTATATGCTACACCAACCATAGGGTATGATATCTCCTTGGGAAAATACAATTCCAAACACATGTACACCAATGGATCTTACTTTATAGAGCATGAAGGCCATTCTAAAAATAATAAAAAACTAAGATTACATTGTTACCTTGTGTTTACCTTCAATATGGTATACATATCATACCTTGGGCCTCGCGAACCATGCAAAACGGCATTCCCTCAATGACAAACCCAATTCCCATCGTAATTGGTTTATTTTGGCCAAAAACGTGTTTCTCCACCTTCAAGCATAGGGGTTTTGGGTTTTTGGCTTAATGGCAACTTAGATCTCAAACCTAGTGTATGACCATAATCAAAGATCCACAATGTCATCACATCATTATTTCAAAGCTCTAAGGTGAATGTTTTCACTTTCTCTTTCCGAAGTAACGACCTCGGTGCGCCAAGCTACCCACATTCGTGTTTAACTTCCTATAGGTGATAGGTAGGCTGTGTAAAAAAATGAAAAGTGCATAGGTGCATTTGAAAAGTAAGTCACATTCATCACAACGCCCCACCCTTGCCACTCTTTTTTTCGTAGCCATGCATATAAACATTCACATCCACCAAGGCAAGATATAGAGATCCCATTTAAAGCAACTAAACACAAGTAAAACAAGGTAAGAACAAATACCTAAGCATACTCAAGATCATCATATATTCATGGAGAAAATCACATAAGCATGTTATCATGTTGCACAAGAAGCACCCAATCAAGGAAACCATGCTTGAAACATTCAAAACATCCATCATACATCCACATCTCATGCTCATCATACTCATGGTATTAAAATCCACATCAAAGCATGTTAACATGAAGACAAAGCAATTAAGCATGTTTGAAAAGATAAGCCACCTAAACATGGTTCTAGACACAACCAAGCATATACACACATGTCCTAACCTCATGGATCTCTAATCATTTAAAATCAAGTCTAACCACACCACACATGCTTATTATAAAAAAGCAAAACAGCAAAAAATCAATAAAATCAACAAAATCATGAACAAACAATCAAATCATGGCCTAAATCCACTTTCCCCAGCGGAGTCGTAAGTTGTAAGACATGGAAAATCACCTAAGTGACTTCCTAATCAGTACACAGGGTTCACAAAAGGTTGGAGTCGCCACCATTCAATTTAGGTGTGAATGGACACCAAAGTGATAATAAAAGGGCAAAAATAAAGCTAAAGTAGCTCTAATTCATGATTAAATCCAGAGATCTGGTAAGAGGATTAGGTTATGAGTAGGAGAAGGTGTTAAGCACCCCTATTCATCCACACAAGGTGGCTACTATATGCTGTTCATGCTCAAACAATTACTTGCTAATGAAGATCACTCAAAAGGGCTTGAAAAGGAACAAATATATGTGTAATTTTTCCATAGGAATAATCCAATAAATCCTGGACTCTCTCTATGGATATATCACCTCTAAGACTTCATGATCAAATAAAAATCAAGGTAAAACTTGGAGAAAATCAAACTAAAGCAAATCTGAAAAATCAACTCAAGATTAAACCATAGGAGCTTGAAAGCTTCAATCAATCATAAATCCTTCAATATAAACTCAAATTGAATGAAACCAAAGCCCTTTGAAAGCTGGTATGAATTAGAAGACTCAGTAGAAAATTCAACCCAATCCGATTGAAATTAAAGGAGAAATGCTTGTTCAAATCTACTGTTCTAAATATGTAAAAGTGACAAGTAGGTAACTTTGAAAACCTATTTGTGGAGATTGGCTCCATATAAATCCTTGAAAATTTGCATAAATGAAGTATGAGGTGCCATATTTCGAATGAAATAGGCCTCACACAAAACTTGATCCATTTGTGGCTTGTGTGCTCCCTCAAACATGCCTAGAGGATCACAGATTGACTCTGTCTTCTGCTACTGAGCAGTTCAAAGTCAATCAAACACAAAGAACTCAAATCAAAGTGAAAACTCTTGAAACTAATTGAATTTGAAAATAGACTCATAAAGGAAAATTCAGAGATTAAAATCACTCAAATAGGAGTTAAAATGAGCCTTTGGTGCTCAATCAAAGTAATAAGTTCAGCAATCTATCTTGAACTGACCTATCAACTTCAATCAGATGGTATCAATAATCGGCTCAATACAAATGGCTCAAATTTTACAAGATAATACTAGACATCTTCAACTATCACATGTCTTTGGAATGACTCAAAAATTCATCCGAATGATGAAGTTATGAACAATCCAAAATAGGGTAGAGGTTCTGTCCAGATTTGAAAACACAGAGTAAAAGTCAGACAAAACAGTGAGTGTGTGCATTTGATTCAACTAATCCGAATTGAAAACACTTGTGAAGAGTTGGAAGACATTCAAAACAACTTTAGGGTAAGGATTTGGCTCAAATCTCTCATTGATTGGAGAGGAAAAGCTAAATCAATCCACATTGAGGCAAAAGCCCAAAATGAAGAGTTTAGACCATGGGGTCTTCTCTTGAAGATGAAATCGCTTGAAAATAACTCATGAAATCCTAGGAGATCATTCTAAGGCCTCTGATCTCAGATCTACCATATTGAGCATGGTGCATCCAAGATCTAAGCCTACTTTGACAAAAATCAAGTGATACATGTGTGGTTGTGTAGGAAATCTGGTTTTTAGGAGAAGATTGGGATCCAATGCTATAGAGAGCATGGATCCTTGTATCATCTCCATATTTAAAACCAAATCACACCAAAATAACAATCACACACAAAATCAACATGCATATGCAAATGTACCATTCAAGAGGGGTTCTAAGCCTAAGGTTCCATTCTAACACTCGTTTCCCCTAGCTCTCTCTTCATGTTTTACGGCTAAAGAGGGTGCTTGAGGTACTTTGAATGTGGTTTGGGGTTCCAAACACACACAATGACATTATCCTACAGAAAGGTAGAAGGGGAGAGTGTTTCTAAAGGGTGATGTGTCAACGAATGATAGAATTCAAGGAAGTTGTGTTAGTCTGTGCTTCCAATGCAATTGTTGTTTACATAAAAGAAGGGAGTCCATTAATCATGTGTTCTCGTTCGGGGATATAGCTAAAATAGTTTGGGATTATTTTTCTGGTTTATTTCAGTGTCATTACCATCCTTTCCATGACTTAACGACCAGAATTTCCTTTTGGTTTTCTCATCCAAATGTGAATGATCAGTTGGGGATTCTCTTTAAATTCATTCCTTTATTTATATGTTGGGGAATCTGGATTGCAAGGTGCACAAGCAGGTTTGAAGGAGTCTCCATGTTGTAGACACCCCAAATTGCACTACAAAATGAGAAGAAAACTGAAAATATGTAATTGGGATGTGAAACAGGTAAAAAAAAAGTGTAAAATTTGGTCAAACACGAAGTGCTCGTAATTTATCTACAGTCTGGTCTTGCCTATAATTCATATACGGTCATGTCGTGCCCGTTTTATTAATACGGGCACGGCACGACCGTAATTCATATATGAGCGCGGGCTTTTTTGCGCGAATTTATCCTTTTTCAATTTCTGAGCCTTATCTGCACTCAAATCTCTCTCTGTGAGATTCGAATCCTCTTGTTTATCCTCTATGGTTCAATGGATTGGCATTATCTCTGTTTTTAACTCAATCTGGAATCTTCTGGAACTCTATCTTGGCATATCCTTTGGACCAACCATGCCCCTGGGTTTGCCTATAAATAGAGGGCCTCTCCTCAAACAAAAGGCCAATAATCTGAAGCCTAAAAAGCTCCAAGTAAAGAAAGGAATCCCTGCTTTTCTGCTTTCTCAATCCAGGTAAGTCCCTTTTCTCTTTTATTTTCTGTTTTTAATTCTAGAAATAGTCTGATATTCTCCATTTCTGTAGAATAAAGCCTAGTTTATATTTGTATCCCAAAACCTGCCTCCAAGTACCTCAAGACTCCTCTCTAGCCGTAGAATGTGAAGAGAGAGCTAGGGGAAAAGGGAACATGTGGATTCTTAGAATAGAACCCCATAATCTATCTTTTCTCTTTTGTAGAATAAGGTCATTGATTGTGTTTGTATCCCCAAACTTATCTCGAAGTACCTCAAGACTCCTCTCTAACCGTAAAACGTGAAGAGAGAGCTAGGGGAAAAGAGAACAGGTGAATTCGTAGGATAGACCCCTATGTACTATAATCTGTGATATGTGGTTGTTTTACTATTCTGTTGATGTTTTAATGGTTTTATTCTAAATCTGGAGGAATCTTGTGGATCCATGTTGTTTATAGCATGAGATCCCCCTGCCTCCTATAATTTGGATTTTTCACACCTACAGCACTGTTTTCTGGGTTTTGGTAATATTTGGCTAGGAATCTGGATCTACCATGATCTATATGGTAGATCTGAAACCAAAAGCCGGAAAGTAACCTGTAGGGTTTCATAATGTGATTTTGAAATTTTTTTTAATCTTGGAGAAAGGATCCTATGATCTAAACTCTCCCTTTTGATGTTTTTTCATCAACATGGGTTGAGTGGGGGTTCTATTTCTCCATTAATGAGAGATCCGGATCAGATCTGTACTCCAAGTAACTTTATTCTTCAATGTTTTAATCAAGAGATTACAATCTAGTTTTTCAATCTTGTAATGGTTTAACCTAAAACCAGTTTTTCATATTTCTATTTAGATTGGTTTTCTTTGATTTTTATCTCAATTTTATTTTAATCATGAAACCCTTAGAATGGTATGATCATATTGAAGATTCTGAATTAATCGGGATATTCACGTTTAAAACCATACATTTTTTACTTTTATGATTTTTTTCTTATTTAAGCAAGCTTTTTTTTTTAACATGAATAATACCTGGCAACCACCTTGTGTGGATGAATAGGGGTGCCTAACACCTTCCCCTATTCATAATCTAATCCCCTTACCCATCTCTGGTTGTTTTTGTTTTAGAGTTATTTTACTCTAATTTCTGTCTTTTATATTTGATTTGATATTTTTGGTGTCCATTCACACCTAAACAGAATGGTGGCGACTCTTTGTTTTAATGAATCCCGTGTGATGAATAGGAAGTCATTAAATTGATTTTCCATGTCTCACACATGTCTGGAAGTCAGATTATATCTAAGATTCAGAGATGGGTTCAGGAGGTCTCATATTATACTAAGCCGACAAGAGCTTGTGGGACTCAAAGAGCTGCAATATTAGAGAAACTAAATGTCTTTTATCCTCTGTTTCATTACTCAATTCCTAAATTCATTCGTTGGAAAAGACAAAGAGTTTATCCTTATATTTTGAATGTAGATGGAGCTTCAAAAGGCAATCCTGGGATTAGTGGAGGAGGTGGAATTATAAGGAATTCTTCTGGGCAATTTATTGCTGCTTTCTCGGCATACTATGGGCATAATTCTAACATCTTGGCAGAATTATTGGCTCTCAGAGATGGCCTTCGTCTGGCAGACAGGTACGGAATTCAAGATCTTCATATCGAATCAGATTCGAAACTCATAGTGGACACTTTTGCTGGTTTGGTGTCCATCCCTTGGAAGTTCCTGATTTGGTGGAGAGAAATAAAAGAGAGACTGATAGCTTTCAACCGGGATGTGTATCATGTTTACAGGGAAGCCAACGCAGTTGCTAATGGTCTGGCTAATGAGGGCTGCATTCATTTCACCAACCGTTTCTATGACTCTTATTCTAGTTTGTCTCATAATGTTAGAACTTGTTTGTTCCATGATAGGACTGGTTTATTTTCCATTAGATATTAGTCCTTGTCTTATGTTTTCTTTATCAAGGTTAAGGTTTCATGTCCCCCCGCCCCCCCCCCCCCCCCAGAATTTTGTAATTTCATTGGCATTTTTAATATACAGGTCAGGGTCTGCCTCAACCCTCCTCCCTCCGCTGGAGTGCCACTAAGGTTATTCATGCCTTAGTGGGTTTTTACCAAAAAAAAAAAAAAAGAGAGTGCTTAAATGTAAGCAAAGTAAAGAGAAAAGGCTTTGGTGCTTACCTTGGTAGCTTGAGAGACTTGAGCCAACAATTGGGCAGAGCTTCCTTTCTTCTTCCAGAGCCTTCAAGCTTCAAATTATCAACCATTTACAAGAGGTGAGGCCTTCTATTTATAGGCAAGAGCAAGGGTAGGAAAGTCACAAGGGTAGACACAAAAGTGTGTCTAGAACCTTCCAACTCTTGTTTAAAGCATGAATTGGGGTAATTTGGCTAATTTCTGAGGTCAAATTGGAGAATTCCCACCTCCCAGATAGAGGTATGGCTGTAAATAAGAGAGATCTCGCAGGGTTTTTCAATTTGTGGCAAAAACAGTGTAACCGAAAACACAGTTCGGTTATACTCAAAAACACTTATAACTGAAATATGATTTCGGTTATAACCAAATTATATTTAACCGAAATTATAACCGAAATCATATTTAACCGAAATATAATTTCGGTTCAAATTCTATTACGCCCACGTGCAATCAATAATGAAGCCTAACAAATAAATATTCGCCAAATCTTTTCAGAAAAAACCAAAATTAAACTTCGGTTAAACAGATATTACCCATGCCCGAGATATATTTTCGGTTATTCATAAAAACTTAATGAACAAAATATTATTTCGGTTACTCATATTTAACTTTTCGCCAAAATTTAACTTCGGTCATGACATGAAAAAAATCCTTTACACTTTTAAATTTCATACCTATGTAATTTGAGGTGTCTACAGGGCCCGAATTATCGCTCGAACTCTCACTGACAGATTTTGAGAATTTTGCCTTTTGACCTAGTTTTTATTATAATATTGTTTTTATTGAATTCCAACTCATGTACTAACAAGATTAGGGTATTTTGAGAGTGTTTACACTAGCTGATGCTTTATTTGGATTTTTATAAAGAATTTGGATACGTTCTACTAAAATGACTTTTATTTGAGTTTATTGTTCCAAATCCTTTTCCTTTCAACTTGGTTTGATTTTATTATTTCCTACACTAGTATTTGACTTATCTAAAGATGTTTCCAGAGTTGTTATAATAGAATTGTTATTATTTTCCTCCGTGTACCTCGGAGTGTTTATTCTCACTCATGTAGCTTGGCTTTGAGACTTGCATTTCCTCCATGTATCTTGGAGTTGACCTGTGGATTATTGATGATGTTTTTGGTATTAAAATAACATGGTTGAGTACTTGTTGGCCTTGTGTCTAGCGGGCATAGCTTATTATGGATCCATAGTTTAGCTAGATAGTGAAGTGGGTCGTTCTTTGTTTAGTTAGCCCCGTGGTCCATTTATGCAATTTAGTCGGTGTATCTCGGCAATCCTTTTCCTTTATCCGTGTATCTCGGTGGGAAGTTTGGTTGTACATGCCAACCTTAATCCCTATTTCTGGGTGGGTACTTGTAGACACCCCAAATTGCACAAATAATCATAAAAAATCATTATCTCCTGGAAAGCCAGCACAGAAACTGAAGAAAATAAACTTTTACCTGTATCCGGATACTTAGGCCGGATACAAGTACTCCTTCCTGTATCCGGATACTCATACCGAATACATGTGAGCCTTAGTGTATCCGGTACCATGTACCGGATACCTTAAGGCCCTTTTTTATCCGGTCTGATATACCGGATACTTTAAGTTTGCTCAAAATTAGGGTTTTCCGAGAGAAATCACTTGTTACCATCATGTCCCTCATTAAATGAGGGGAAATCTCGGAAATAACCTTAGGGTTAAGGTTGGGGGGGTTCTAGACATTAAGTTGTGTCTACCAATGACCTTAGCCTTTGCCTATAAATAGGAGCCTCCTCCTTGAGCAAATGACACTCAACTCTTGTTTTGAATTCTCGCAAAGAAGAACTCCAAGAGAAGAAGAAAACCGCTGCGGAATCGCCTCCAGAACTCAGGTAAGCCTCAACTTTTCTTTTTATTTTCTGTCTTTACATTCCTAGATCTAGATCTTTTCTTCTACCTTTCTGTAGTGTAAAGCCTTGTTTGTATGTGTGGAAATCCTTCCCCGGCTCAAAGTATCTCAAGACTCCCCTAGCCGTAAAACGTGAAGGCGGATCTAGGAGAAACAAGACTGGGGATTGACCCTAGTGCTAGAACCCATGTAGCATAAGGCCTTTTTGATTGATTGTAAACCGTTCCATATTCAAAGTACCCTTGATTATCTTGAAGAACCGTGTTTAACGGGAAGAGAGAACAGAGGGAAACGATAATGGAACGGAACCCTAGGCTGTCTTAGAACCCTATTTGGATGAATATGTATGCATGCTATTGATCTTGTTTGGTTTTTTTACACTTGCACATACATATCACTATTTTAGCGGGATAGGCTCATATTTGGGGTTTATTGCATTTATTGTGATAAATCTCAAATAAATGGCCTCAATCAATTCTGGAATGCCTTTTGGACTATTTTTAAAGTATTTGTGTTAATCTTACACAAATCACATATTTGTATCAATTTTCGGATTTGGTTTTTTCTTCAAGAATGGCTTAGCTTGACAGCACCTGTACCCCTACTTCGGACGCCCATAACTTCATCATCCGGATGAATTTTGGGGCGATTCTAGAACCATGGGAAAGGTGAGGCTGTCTAGTTTATGTCCACCAAATTTTACAAATTTCTATCTAGCGGATTTTTGACACCTCTCTGGCGAAGTTGAGTGGACAGTTCAGGTTCAAATACAAAACTTGTCACTTCGATAGAGAGCCATGTATTCGATTTAAGTCCGATTCAAATGATTTTTGTTTCTAAGTACTCCTTTATGAGTCTATTTTCAAATCCAGTTGGTTTCATAATTTTTGGATTTCATTTGAATTATTGGTAGCCGATTTACTCAGAACTGTTCATTTGTACTTTTCTGGGTAAATCTGGGATCTTCGGGGCCTGTTCGGGTGACCACCCAAGGCACATCCGAAGGGATTTTTGTATGAGGCTAGTTTCTATGGAAATATGGCCATACAAACTTAAATCACACCAAATTTCGTGGACTTTTATGTAGTGGATTTTTCTAGACAATTTTCCAAAGTTGCCCACTTACCACTTTTAAAAATCCCCAGCAGCAACTTCAAAGGAGCATAACTCCTAGGTTTTTTATCAGAATGAAGTGAAATTTTGCATGAGACTCTAATTTACCCTAATCTTTCAAATGGATTTGGTTTGGTTCAATTTAAAATGATATTTGAATGATTTCAAGGCAAGTGGCATACTTTTTACTGAATTTTCTGGATTTGATTCAACTTTGTTTTTTGAGCAACTTGTGCTTTGATTTCCATTTTTTGAGATATTCCAGAAGTGATATTGACATAAGAGAAGATCTAAAATCCATTTGGATCTTCATGTGAATATATCATACACTTGTTCCTTTTTTAAGGCTTTTCCATGATTTTTAGCAAGCTTCTTATTTTCTTTTTAGCATGAACATACACTTGGCAACCACTTCGTGTGGATGAATGGGGGTGCCTAACACCTTCCCCCGTTCATAATCTAATCCCCTTACCCATCTCTGGATTTGATTTTCAGGTAGGATTATTCTTATCCTAGAATTTGTCTTTTGGCTATTTTTGCTTATTTTTGAACTCTTTGGTGTCCATTCTCACCTCAAAATCATGAATGGTGGCGACTCTCCCGTTTTTGCATTGAGCCCGTGTGTTGACGGAGGGATGATCATTCCGGTGATTTTTCCCATGTCTCACAACTGGCGACTCTACTGGGGACTTGTAGATTTAAGCCTTTTTGTATATATTCATGCTTTTTACTTATTTTTGAATGCTTGCTACTTTGTTTAATTCATTTGTATATATTCTTGTATTTCAAATCAGATTGGGATGCTTTTGAATTTTATATGAATCAAGTCATGTATGTTTTGCTTGATGTTGCCTAAAGGTTGATTTAGGAAAAGCCTATCTTGAAGCATGATTTGGTTGTATTTGGTGATAACATGCTCTAATTTGAATTTTGAATACCATGGTTTGAATATGAGAATTAGTAGCATGAAATCTAGGAGTTCAGAATTTTTGGGTATTCAAACATGATTCCTATAAAGCATGTTTTTTTTTTTTTTTTTTTTTGTGCTTAAAAATTTTTGTTATGCCATGCCTTTGATTTGGGGTATAGGGGAATTCAATTTGAGCATGAAAACCAAGAGCATGAAATCTGAAATTTTAGTGCACATTGTGGTTTTTTTTTTATGTTCACCAATATACCATGTCAAGTAGTTGCTAAACTTTTAGGCATTAATTTGGGGTATAAAGGATGCACTTTTGGGCATGAGAAATCTGAAAATTTTAGTGCATATTTCTGGAGATTTTAAAGCATATTTTACCTCATTGAAACACTTTTGAACCATGCCAAGTAAGTGCTAAAATTTTAGGCTTCAATTTGGGGTAAATGGTACACTTTGAGCATGAAAATCTAGAATTTTAGGAATGCTTTTGGGTTTCAAGCATGCTCACATGATTTAATTGTTGTTTGTACAAATAACATGTTTTGTATACTACTTTGTTGGGCATGTAATACTTTTTGTGCATATTTGGTTACTTTGGTTCTAGCTTGCTTGTATTTAGCTTCATTATTTTGTCATATATGCCTTGGCTTGAAATTGAATGCATGGCTACGAAAAAGAGTGGCAAGGGGCTGGGACGTTGTGAATGTTACCACAATCTTAAAATTGCACTTGAGCACTTGAAACAATTTGCACAGCCTACCCATTACCTATTAGGAAGTTGAACCATGAATGTGTGTAGTTTGGCGCACCGAGGTCGTGACTTCGGAAAGCGAAAGTGAAAACATTTACCTTAGAATTTGGGTCAATGATGTGATGACAATGGGATCTGTGATTCGATTCCGGGCATCACTAGACTTGAGTTCTAAGTTGCCAATTAAGCCAAAACCCAAAAACCATACGCTTGAAGGTGGAGAAACACGTTTTCAGCTAAAAACACACAATTGCGTTTGGGGAATTGGGTGTAAATGTGGGAAGGCCGTTTGCATGTTTTACAGGCCAAGGTATAATGAGAATACCATATTGAATGAAGGTAATACAAGATGGCAAGGTAAAGCCATGTTCTTTTCATGAATGTATGAATTTTGCAAGTATGATGTCCAAGCCCAATTTGGGGCAAGTTTTGAAGGTCAAATTAAGGTGAACATCAATTGGGAATGAAAAAAAAACTAATCGGGTGAAAATATGAGTCAAAAAGGGCCATTTCGGCAATAACCGCAACTCAGGCCGGTTAATAACAACTCTATTCATATCCGGTATGTATTTCCGGATACAAAGACATATGCGTGTATCCGGTTAGGGTGACCGGATACAATAAGGCATATTCTTATCCGGTATATTATACCGGATACGTTCAAAAAATGCACAAATTGGCTGTTTAGCCCGAATTTTCAGAATAAAATGCTTAAAACACTGTGGATCATCCTTAGGCACCCCGAAAAGAACATAAGAAATGTTCCCAAAAATACAAAATCAAAAAAAATAAAATAAAATATTCTTTCAAGATTTAACCTAAGTTTGAAAATCAAAGAGGAAACCAAGGTGTCATATTTTTTGACACCAACTCAACTCAAACATGTGTCAGTCAAACTTTGGAACTTGAAAACTGAGAAAATTCAGCAAATTTGAAGAAAAAAAAATAAAAAAGAAACCTTTAGTTGGTTATTTTTATCAATCAAATCAAAACATTTGTGGGACCCTTGGAAGCCCTAGAATATTCCAAGAAACCTTTGGTTGGTTATTTTTATCAATCAAATCAAAACATTTGTGGGAGACTTGGAAGCCCTGGAATATTCCAAGAAACCTTTGGTTGGTTATTTTTATCAATCAAAACATTTGTGGGACCCTTGGAAGCCCTAGAATATTCCAAGAAACCTTTGGTTGGTTATTTTTATCAATCAAATCAAAACATTTGTGGGACACTTGGAAGCCCTAGAATATTCCAAGAAATCTTTGGTTGGTTATTTTTATCAATCAAATCAAAACATTTGTGGGACACTTGGAAGCCCTAGAATATTCCAAGAAACCTTTCGTTGGTTATTTTTATCAATCAAATCAAAACATTTGTGGGACACTTGGAAGCCCTAGAATATTCTAAGAAACCTTTGGTTGGTTATTTTTATCAATCAAATCAAAACATTTGTGGGACACTTGGAAGCCCTAAAATATTCCAAGAAACCTTTGGTTGGTTATTTTTATCAATCAAATCAAAACATTTGTAGGATACTTGGAAGCCTTAGAATATTCCAAGAAACCTTTGGTTGGTTATTTTTATCAATCAAATCAAAACATTTGTGGGACACTTGGAAGCCCTAGAATATTCCAAGAAACCTTTGGTTGGTTATTTTTATCAATCAAATCAAAACATTTGTGGGACACTTGGAAGCCCTAGAATATTCCAAGAAACCTTTGGTTGGTTATTTTTATCTATCAAATCAAAACATTTGTGGGACACTTGGAAGCCCTAGAATATTCCAAGAAACCTTTGGTTGGTTATTTTTATCAATCAAATCAAAACATATGTGGGATGCTTGGAAGCCCTAGAATATTCCATGAAAACCTTGGTTGGTTATTTTTATCAATCAAATCAAAAAAATTTTGGGACCCTTGGAAGCCCTAGAATATTCCAACACAAAATCAAAACAACCAAAAAAAAAAAATAACAAAAAAATCTGGATTGGTGTTCACCTAACCTACTGGTTTACTTATATAGGTGTGTGACTCAAGTTAAATGGAAGCTAACATGTTCTGTTCATTTTTTCCTCAGGTACATTTACTTTCAACCCAGGTGCACTTATTTGCAGTCATTGCTCCCGTGACCAGATCCAAAGCAAGAGCAATGAATACTGAAGAGAACCAAGCCCAAGCTACTGTCCCCGCTCAGGACTTTACTCAGCTGCAGGAGCAAGTGGCCGGTCTGGCCAAAATGCTGGGAGACTTACTGGCGGCTCAGGCCCAAGCCCAAAATCAGGCGTCGACTTCTAATCCGGCACCGCCACCTCAGGCCTATATTCCGCCTCCGGCTCAGCCCATGCCTGAGCCCATTTCTGAACCAGTCCCTGAGCCCATTATGATCAGGGAAAATACAGTAGAGTCTGAGAAAGAGCTGGAAAAAGAAAAGGCGAGGGATGAGATGGAAAAGAAAATGCTGCTGAGGATAGAAAGAATCCAGGCAGAGCTGAAGGAGGTGAAGGGGGGAAGCAACCATGGATGCACCACCTTCGAAGACCTGTGCATGTACCCGGACGTCTGTCTACCGGCTAAGTTCAGGTGCCCAGACTTTGACAAGTTTGATGGCACGGGCTGCCCATTGAGCCATTTGAAATTATACTGCGGGGCCCTATCCCAATTTGGCCGGGATGATGGCATACTGATCCAGCTCTTCCAGAGGAGTCTGACCGGGTCAGCCCTTCGGTGGTTCGCTACAGTGGACCATGGAAGGATCAGGAGGTGGAAGGACTTGGCTGATGCTTTCTTGGACCAGTACAAGTTCAACTCGGAGATTGTGCCAGACCGGTACGACATGATGAGGATGACCAAGGGCAAAGATGAGCCAGTACGGCAATACGCCAAGAGGTGGAGAGAGGCCGCCTCCCAGGTCAGGCCACCTATGCAAGAGCCGGAGATGATCTCCACATTTATGGGCACACTGGGGCAGCCTTTTTACAACCATCTGGTGGGCCAGATCACCACCAACTTTGCTGCCTTGGTACAAGTGGCGGACCGGATCGAGGAAGGGGTCAGGTCAGGAAGGCTGATAGACTACTCTACTCTGACTGGGCAGTCTGATTCCTCTGCCTCCATGGCCCAGAAGAAAGGGGCCGGATTTAAAAAGACGGGGGCCCGAAAAGAAGGGGCGGTGAACCTGGTCCAGGCTCCTCCAGCCAAGAAGCCACTTCATGTGAACATCTCGGCACCCCAACAGGCCCAGCAGGCCCAACAGTTGTACCAGACCCCACTGAATGTCAACTTCTCTCCGTCTGTGCCAGCTAACACAAGGAGGACCTTTACTAAGGAGGAGCGGGATGCCTGGTTCGCAGCAAGGAAGAACCGAGTCTTCACTCCTATCCCGATATCTCTGTCCCAACTACTGCCAACCCTGCTGAAAGGGGAATACTTGACTCTGAAGGAGCCTAACCCAAATGCTCCGAAGGGGAGGAATTATGATCCGGCAGCCACCTGTGACTTCCACACGGGTGCACCAGGGCACTCTACAGATAACTGCTGGGTGCTGAAGCATGCGGTCCAGGACCTGTTGGACCAGAAGGCTTTGGTCTTTAACACTGCTGCACCCGCCCCGTCGGGAAATGATATTGGGCAGAACCCTCTGCCATACCACAATGGGGCAGGCCCATCCAACTCCATCACAGCCATATCCACTACGAGAAGGGCCTTTGACCCATCTCAGCTTATAGCACCCGTGGGGACCACAGTCCAGGTCCATTTCTTCCAAGAGGAGGACGAAGAGGAGATCAACATGGTCTCCGGAAAAAATAATCTTGCTGCTGAGGACATAAGTTCCTCTTTAAACCGGGTCTCATCTCTTATGACCCAGATGAATACTGCAAGGCCCCCATTGGTCTTCAATTGCAGTCCACCCACTTATTCCCCATCCAAGCCGTCTAAGGCTCCACTGGTCATCAACCTTGACCCCACCAATGCTTCTATCACTTCTTCTGTCCCCACAAATTCCAAACTTCAACCCCTGGTTGTAAATGTGCAGCCAGCCCAAACTATCCCTAAACCGGCCCATACATCCCGGTCCAAACTCCAGCCATTAGTGGTTAACATCCCTAAATTAGCCTATTCTAAGGCCGCTGTACCATGGAATTACAGCGAGGGAATCACGGCTACGGTTCCAATGGTTAGAAACCCGAACCAGGAGGAGGTGAACCTCATGACGAGGTCAGGGAGATGTGCAGGGGGTGAAGAGAAAGAGAAAGAGACAGAAGTAGAAAAAGAAAAAAAAAGAAAATGAAGAAAAAAGAAAACAAAAAGGAAAAAATAAAGTGGAAGAAGACACCCCCCAGGGTGCAGAAAATGAGGCAGCCGACCTCATAAAAATAATAAAAAAAAGTGAATTTAATCTTGTGGATCAGCTGAGCAAGGTCCCGGCCCAGATTTCAATACTGGGCCTTTTTCTGAATTCCGAAAAGCATAGGGATGCATTGTTAAGGGTGCTACAGAGTGCACATGTATCCCAGACCATCGATCTAGACCAGCTTGGTAAAATGGTTGGTCAAATCTTATCACATAATGTGATAAGTTTCTCAGAGGGTGAGATCAGCCCAGGTGGGTGTTATCATGTGGACCCTTTGCACATCACTGTGCTTTGTAAGGGCTGCATGATTGCACGGGCTTTAATTGACAACGGGTCGGCATTAAACGTTTGCCCGTTAATCACTTTTACCAAGTTGGGTCTGGACCAGTCAAGGATCAAACAAAATGGGCGGATAGTTAGGGCTTTTGATAGCTCCAAGACCCACTCCTTAGGGGAGATTGAACTGCCGGTCACAATTGGGCCGAATATCTTCAACATCACATTTGAAGTGATGGATATACCCGCAGCTTTCAATCTGCTCCTAGGAAGGCCGTGGATACACTCGGCTAGGGCAATACCATCCACGCTCCACCAAAGAGTGAAGTACATAAAAGGGCAAAGGGTGATAAAAGTCCTAGCCGAAAACTTGGTGCCGCCCATCATGTCACCTGATGTACCCTTGATCAATGTGGACCTAACTGTCGACAAGATTGCATTCCACTCATTTCAATTTGAGGCGGTAAATTACATACCTGGGGGGTGTGAGAAAAAGAAGGAAAAGGGGACCACTGCGGAAAAGATGGTCAAGAAAGTGATGGAGAAATACCACTTTCACCCGGGGAAAGGCCTGGGGATCAATCTGCAGGGGATGGTGGAGCCAATCACGGCTAAGAAACTGATCCCCAAGGTAGGGTTGGGCTTCAAGCCCAGAGGCTGGAGAAGAAGGAAACATGAAGAAGGGGAGAGCAGAAGCAGAGGAAAACTCCCGCATCTGAGGGTGAACTTTCCAAAACCCTCCTATATAATCCAAATTTCTCCTCCCATGGACCAGTCCAAGCCTCCATACCGAAACATTAACCCATTTCAAAAGCCTTTGGTTTCGGCCCTACAACCCTATAACCCTTCTCCAATATTGGGAGTAGCAGATGGGCCTGGGCCACAGCCCGAGCAGCAGTTGGACTATGCTGAAGATGTTGGGGCTTTCTTTGCCATGACTGAAGGTGAAAAGACTGATGGTGACATGGACCTGCCGTTCATTGACTGGGCCACAGTGAAGATTCCAGAAGAGGTCATTTCTGGATTGGGCCCCGTAGCAGAAAAGGGCAGTACCCACCCGGTGATGATGGCATCAGATGCTGGGCTTGAGGAGCAGACTTTCCCTATTTCCCCTGCTCCCCAAAATTTTGTAATGAACAATTGGGAAGAAACTCCCCTTACCTTTGAAGCGGCGTTAGTTCAGCAAACTGACGCGGCTTCCAAAAAAAAAAACTCCAATAGTGGAATGCCATTTCCCTGAAGGTTCTAATGGGCCTTCGTCTTCAGGGGAATTATGTTTAGAAGGCCCACAAAAAACCCAAAAAGATTTTTCTATTTTTTCTAGAAAATTTAATTTTTTCAAAAAGGTCCAAACCACTTATGAACCATATAATCAGACCGAATTGGACCAGGTTGAATATGACTTCGACTTCGAGCTCGACTTTGACCTTATGGGGGTCGAAGAAGAGATCGAGGTCGAAGGAGAAGACGTTCCAAAAGAAATTGAATACCAATTGGAACATCATGAAAAGGGGGTCCAACCTAATATTGAGGAGACCATATCCATAAACCTTGGGACAGAAGAGGACCAAAAAATTGTGAAAATCGGGTCATGCTTGTCTGATGTGCAGAAAAATGAAATGTCACAGTTCTTGGCAGATTACAAGGATGTGTTCGCTTGGTCGTATCGGGACATGCCAGGGTTGGACACTGACATGGTGGTGCACAAGTTGCCAATTTTACCAGGGGTTAAGCCGATTAAGCAGAAGCTGAGAAGATTGAAGCCAGAATGGACCTTGAAGGTCAAGGACGAAGTGGTCAAACAATTTCAAGCCAGATTTTTGGCAGTCTCTACGTACCCTGAGTGGCTCGCAAACATAGTGCCGGTACCAAAGAAAAACGGGAAAGTCAGAATGTGCGTGGACTATAGAGACTTGAACAGGGCAAGCCCAAAGGACGATTTTCCACTTCCACACATCGACATTCTGGTCGATAATACTACGGTACATAGCCTGTTCTCTTTTATGGATGGGTTCTCGGGATATAATCAGATCAAGATGGCTAAGGAGGATCAAGAAAAAACGGCATTTATCACACCTTGGGGTACATTCCACTACACAGTCATGCCATTTGGGCTTAAAAACGCTGGGGCAACATACCAGCGGGCCATGACTGCACTATTTCATGACATGATCCATAAGGAGATGGAGGTCTACGTGGATGATATGATTGCCAAATCATGCAAAGAGGAGGACCACTTGATCAATCTGAAGAAAGTGTTTGATCGGCTCAGGAAGTATAGTCTACGGCTTAACCCGGCTAAGTGCGTCTTTGGGGCTACATCAGGGAAGTTACTGGGGTTTATAGTGAGCCGAAGAGGAATTGAAATTGACCCGGCTAAAGCCAAGGCCATAATTGAAATGCCAGCGCCCAGAACCGAGAAGGAGGTTCGTGGTTTTCTCGGGAGGATTCAATACATAAGCCGGTTCATAGCACAGCTCACTGCTATCTGTGAACCAATTTTCAAACTTTTGAGGAAAGATAACCCGACGGTCTGGAATGAGGACTGCCAGTAGGCATTTGACACAATAAAGAGGTATTTGCTGAACCCACCTGTGCTAGTGCCACCAACTCCAGGAAGACCACTGATCCTGTACTTGTCAGTGTTGGAAACGTCAATGGGATGTGTCTTGGGGCAACATGATGAGACTGGTAGAAAAGAAAGGGCAATTTACTATCTGAGTAAAAAATTCACGGAATATGAAGCCAAATACTCACCATTGGAAAAGACTTGCTGTGCTCTATTGTGGGCCACTCAGAGGCTAAGGCATTATTTCCTTAGTCACTCCACACTATTGATATCCCGGATGGACCCGCTGAAGTATTTATTTGAGAAACCGGCACTGACTGGCAGGACGGCAAAGTGGCAACTGCTACTGTCCGAGTTTGACCTCACATACATCACCCAGAAGGCGATCAAGGGTCAAACCATAGCTGATCACCTGGCTGCACATCCTCTACCAGAATATCAACCCTTGAAGACCAACTTTCCAGATGAGGCAATTCTGTACACTGAAGAGGAGGACAGTGAGAGTTCTTGGCAGATGTTCTTTGATGGGGCCGCCAATATGAATCGGAACGGAATAGGGGCAGTCTTGGTTAAACCAGATGGTTCACACATCCCGATTGCAGTAAAGCTGAGATTCCAGTGCACCAATAACATAGCAGAATATGAGGCATGCATAATTGGATTGCAAGCAGCCATGGATCATGGAGTAGAGGAACTTGACGTATACGGGGATTCGAGTCTTATCATCTTCCAAACAACTGGGGAGTGGAAAACCAAGGATCACAAATTGATCCCCTATCACCAGTATTTGGAAGAAATAAGCACAAATTTCACTCGAATTTCCTTCAACTATATGCCAAGGGCCAAGAATCAGTTCGCAGATGCTCTAGCAACCTTGGCTTCAATGGTCAGCATACCAGAAGGAGTAGACATCAGACCGCTGGAAATTGAGGTTAGAGATGAACTGGCTTACTGTCTCGTTCTAGAGGGAGCACCAGAAGAAGAAGCACCATGGTTTCAAGATATCAAGAATTTCTTGAATAATCGGAGTCTGCCAGAAAATGCCACTGCTACTGAGAAGAGGACAATACAGAGATTGGCTGGTCAATTTCTACTAAGTGGTGGACATGTGTACAAGAGGTCGCATAACGATATTCTGCTAAGATGTGTCGCCAAGGCTGAATCAGAAAGGCTGATTGAGACCGTACATGGAGGAGTCTGTGGGCCCCATATGAGTGGGCACATGCTGGCTAAGAAGATCTTGAGGCTGGGATATTACTGGACGACCATGGAACATGATTGCTGTATACATGTCAGGAGGTGCCACCAATGTCAGATATATGCAGATAACAAGCATGCACCCCCAGGTGAGCTGCACAACATGACATCACCCTGGCCCTTCTCTATGTGGGGCATAGATGTCATCGGCATGATCTCCCCTAAGGCATCGAACGGACATAGATTCATCCTGGTGGCGATTGACTATTTCACTAAGTGGGTGGAAGCAGCTTCATATGCGAACATCACAAGCAACCATGTTATTAAATTTTTGAAGCATAATATCATTTGTCGCTATGGACTGCCAAGTGCCATAGTATCAGACAATGCTTCAAATATTAAGAACAAGGACATGAAGAAAATGTGTGAGCAGTTTCAGATCACCCACCATAAGTCAGCTCCGTACAGGCCAAAGATGAATGGGGCAGTGGAAGCAGCAAACAAGAACATAAAGAAAATCATTCAGAAGATGGTAGTGAGCTACAAGGATTGGCATGAAATGCTGCCACTTGCTCTACATGCCTACAGAACCTCGATCCGGACCTCAACTGGGGCAACCCTGTACTCCCTAGTCTATGGGATGGAAGCAGTCTTGCCCGTGGAAGTAGAGATCCCCTCACTCCGAGTGCTCATGGAAGCAGAACTAGAAGAAGCCAAATGGGTCCAGTCGAGACATGATCAACTTAACCTGATAGAAGAAAAGCGGTTGAAAGCGCTTTGCCATGGGCAGTTGTACCGGAAGAGAATGGCCCGGGCCTACAATAAGAAAGTGAGGCCCAGAAACTTCCAAGAAGGAAACTTAGTGATAAAGAAAATCTTACCATTTTTGGAAGATCCTCGTGGTAAGTTCAAGCCCAATTGGGAAGGCCCATATGTCGTCAAGAAAGTCCTATCAGGGGGAGCCCTCATCTTAGCAGAAATGGATGGGTCAGATTTTCCTGAGCCCATTAACTCTGATGCGGTAAAAAGGTATTTTCCTTGAGTGAATATTTCTAGGAAATGATCCGAGGCCATTTTTCTTTATTTCCTTCAAAAATTTTAATCCCTAGTCTAGCCAAGTTGAGCCGGTTCGTTTCTTTGATAAACCCAAACCGGATTTACAGTCTTAAATTGGGGCAAAACAAATTGGGGCAAAGTAAGTAAAGAAAAAGAAAAAGAGAGGAAAAGCAATGGAAATGGCAAATGAAAGCCAAGTGTGAAAATGCAAAAAATGCAATTTGGGGGAAAAGGGTTAAATTCATCATGACTGTAAGTCCGGTTGACCTATTTCCACCTTTGAAATTTTTGGGCCTTTAATACCCTTTCTTTCATAAACTGAGCCTAGCCTTTATTTCGTCCTATTTTTAAGCCCTCGGTGATCTTAGCTTGTTCATTCAAATATCAGAGTAAGATGGGTGATGACGGAATTCAGAAGCCGGCCCTAGTGAAAACCGTAACTGGCACTAGGGGCAATATTGGCAAAAAGGCAAAAAGAAAAAAAATAAGAAAAATGAAAGAAAATCAGAGGTTGAGTTGATCATGGGGATCTGAGCCTTAAGCAAAGTTGGCATGAGCAGAATGGGGCAGTTTTGGCAGTTGGGGATGACTCTAAAGGTCCTAAGATGGACGGTTCTGATTCCTCAGTATTTTGTGGACTACCCTTTTCATTATTTAACCTGGTTTTAATTCCTTTAATTATAGGTGATTAAGTGCATGGACCAAATTTCAAAAAATACAAAAAAAATATAAAAAGGAAAAATTATACTTTGGCCAGTGATGAGAAATCAAATACTTTTCATAAAACCTTTGTTTTTACAAGCATCTGAGCATTCTGAGGCCAATAATATAAAAATTTTATTTTGAATTGAATACTTTGGCTTTTCACTATTGGAGTTCAATTTCGCACAAAGGTATGAAAGAAAAATGTGCAGGAAATAAAGCTAATCTCTGTCCCCTAGCCGCTCCTCAAGCTCCCGAATCCGAGCAGCCTGAGCCGCGATAACCCCAGAAGCCCCCTCTGCAGCGGGATCACTCAGGAAGGAAATGACCTCATCTGAAAGGGCCTGCCTGATCCGCATACTCCTAAGGCTGGCCAAAGTATCCTGGTACTTCTGCCGGATCATACGGACCTCGAAGCGACGGGCCTGCCTTTGCTCCTCCAGCTTCTCTTCCACGGCAATACGGCGTGAGATCTGCTCCTCAAGCTGCCTCTCCAGATAAGTGCCCCGTATCCTAAGCTCCTGGGCCTCTCGTACCCATATCTGCTGAAGCCGCTTATGAGAAGCCCGCTCGGATTCTAGAATGTCCTCATAGGTGGGAGCCAAGACTACAGGAGGATTTTCGGGTACTGGTGCCTGACTCTGTATCTGCTCCTTAATCCAGAAAGGATAATCCTTCACATGGGCTTCTGAGAAGACCGGGCCACGCATAAAGCAAACATAGGACCACTCCCTCATCAACCAGGTATTCAGCTTCATGGTATCCGGAGAAAGGGGCCCAAGACGATCCTCATACCCACTTGGGATGATAATCCCCTGGGTCGCTCGGAACTGACGAAGGACCCGCAGAGGAAGATAAAGCACTGCATGTCTCAGGCCAGCCAGAATCAGAAAGTTGCGGTCTCGAAAGCTAATCACCGTCTCCGCATTAGGCTGATAAGTACCAGGCCATCTCACCTGGTCATCCTGAAGCGAGCCCAAGAAAGTGAACCAGCCCTGTTTGCCCCCTGGAATATCAGGGCACCCCCTGTTGCTCATCAAGAGGGGAACTTTTAGACTCGGGAAGAAGTGTCGATTGATCTCTTCAATCTGGCTCAAATGATCAAGTAGCCAAAGCTGCAAAGGAAGAGAGATATGTCAGCACATTGTTAAAAAAAAAAAAAGCAAAAAAAAAAAAGGGCAAAAAGAAAGCCAAAAAGCACAAAAAAAAAAACAAAAAGAAAAAAATTTACCTGCAGGATCTGGGCACATGCTAGGAAGCATTTCGACTTCCTATTGTAGCAGTCAGTCAAGGCCTGATACATCCCAGCCAAAATCATAGGGGCCAACCTCTCCCGCTCCCTAACCTGGCATATCACTGAGATCAAGGCCAAGTCCACCTCGTCATCCTCCCGGGGGAAAAGTAACTGGTTGACCACAATCAAGGTCAAGGCATTGAACCGGGCCTCCTTATCTTCCCCCCTCAAAAGCTTCTCAGTCAAAAAGGCCTTAGATAGGGTCAAAAGGGTGTCAGAATCCCCCAGGTCCTTCTTCCCTATGCCCAAAAATGTAGAAGCTTCCTTTTTGTAACTGGGCCTAAGAGGTGGATTCACCACTTTCTCATCAAACCTCAAGCCCAGGATGGTTTCCACCTCCTCAATGGTTGGGGTCATCTCATGGTTCCCGAAACGGAACAAGTTGAGGTCAGGAACCCAATGACCAATCATGGCCTCTATAATCTCCCACCTGAAGGGAACCTTGGGAATAAGCAGGATGTGGCCTAGATTAGTAGTACCCCATCTCCTCTCCTCATCTAGGGTCATAGAGTTAACCCACCTTGTGTAAAAGGAATCCACAGGGTTGTACCTAGTGAGATTTGGGGGTTTTGATCTAAAAGGTTGTTTTGCAGGGAAGGCAGTATGGACAGATAGTAATGGGGCAGAAAATGATCCGGATTCCATTGGATGTGATGGGAGCAAGCTAGAACTCAAGAGGAGGAAGAAAAAGGCGAAAAAGGGGGTTTCTAAACACAAAAACTCGGAAAAAATGCTCAAATCCCGAGGCTGGTTGCATTTATAGCATCTTTTAACGTATTCGGTAACTCAGACCGGATACAAAAGGCTTTATTAATATCAGGATAAGTATACCGGATACAAAAGATGCCATGAGTATCCGGTATGACATACCGGATACAAAGACCAATCAATGTATCCGGTATGTCAGACCGGATACCAAGAAAAAATGCAAAAAAAAAGAACTAAGGTTGAAAAATCCGAATTTTTTACCTGTTTTACCTGCTTACATGTCATATTTGCAAGAAATTGGAAACAAAAGATGTACAAGACAAGAGAGAATGAATAAAAATATTCTTTTATATATAAATCTCATTCGTACAAGTGATAATGGAAAAAACAGGAATCCTAATCTACTGCTACTGTGCAGGATCATCCCCGCGACCTCTGCCTCGTCCTCCTCTACGACCTCTCCCCCGAGATGATCGGCGCCTGTAGTAGGACAGTAGACGCTCCGCCATGTAGCGTGGTCTCCGTCCTATGAAGGACTGAAGCTGGTACTCGATGCAGTAGTCCGATGTATCAGGGGAAGGGACAGGGACAGAATCAGAGGAAGCCTCTGGCTCCACAGCAACCGGCTCGACCGGGCCTGCAGCTACAGTAGCCTCCACTCCCGCAGATCCAGATGGCCCAGCAGCATCAGAGGAAGGACCCGGGGCAGAAATATCTGGGCCAATAGAAAAATTAGAACATTGAAGTACCCGGATAAACCCAAAGAAAAAAAAAACTTACCAAGGACCTCAGGAGCAAGGTCAGGAACCGCCATAGGAGATGAAGTGTAACGCCCCGGATCCGAGTCACATGAAAAACCCGTAACTCGTCTCCAGAGGTTATTATAAAACACAGGATCGCAATATCAGAGTGAAGGAAAAACATGAATACAACAAAAACTATATAACAGAGTGCGCTAAAATAATCCCAAACGAAAATAAACTCACATGACCAAGTAACTACCCGCAAGTATCGTCCTCTCCAGGAGCAGCTGAAAACAAAACAAAACAATACGGAATGAGATATGAATATCCCAGTGAGCAGCACATGCATGCACAAATACATTTATTTCAGTTCTAAAACATGCCACGATTATAACCATGTACAATGACGATAATACGCATATTCCGAATAAGCCGACTAAACTTCAATAATCCAATTCATATCAGTGCGGGAAAACCATCAGGTAAGTCAAACAATAACAATCTGTTTCCAATCCCGAAGAATGCGATAAAATAAAGATTAACTGACAACAACATAGCGAATAACCATAATTTCGTATCTCAAGATGTAATTCCAAATACACCAATGTCATATAGCACAAACTCTTCTCATAACCATGCCCACGCCTCCAAATGTATATCCGGCCTACTCAGGGTTTCGGATATTGAAATGACTGCGTCATCCAATGCAGGCCTACTCCCCGGGTTTCTGCATTGACAACCAGACCAACTCAGGGTTCCTGGCTGCTCTACACCGGCGGGAGGTACAATACCCAATAATCGGTAAACAATATTCCATGAACCATAAATACCAACAAACCAGCGACTAAAACATATCACGTCAAAACAAATCAAGTACCAACATTGGTCAATGTCATGACTATCGTTTAGTTGATAAATTAAACATGCCAAGTAGACACTCCACACCTCCATGTACACAGTTCCGGCCTACTCAGGGTTTCGGATACTCTGAAATGACGGCCTACTCAGGGTTTCGTCATCCAATGCAGGCCTACTCCCCGGGTTTCTGCATTGACAACCAGGCCTACTCAGGGTTTCTGGCTGCTCTACACCGGTCGTGGCAACACACAAGGCCATGCAATTTCAACAACCAACAATAACATCACATTACTAAGCTTAGACTCTGGATCCAGGACAAGCTAGACCAAAACAGTAAACATCGTATAATCTCGATTTCAATATCAAAACAAACCATTCATTTCTACATCATGTAATTACTCATCACAATTCATCACCTGTCCCTCTGGACCAAGCAGTGCCTCAAGTACATTCGGTACTTTCTCATTTCCATAACACAAGTCATATGAAAGTAAAACTCAATCCATTCATACCAAAGAAAACCATTCAATACGTATAAAGTTTCCAACAAGTGAAACCAGAAATACAAGAACTTCTCAATCAAAGCAGTGTATAGAATAAGGAAAAGTGACTGGTAACTCTTACTAGTTCGGTGTCCGGCACAATACTCATAAGTAACCTAAACCCAACTTGAAACTCATAAGATGTTCACAAAATTTTCCTCTATTAATTTCATAGGCAAAATGGTTTCCCAGGTTCCTAACCAAGTGAATAGTGAAGTGGTTTAACCCCTAAGAAGTGCAAATACTCTTGGTCAAATCAGAAATTCCATTTCGGTAAGCAAAATAGGTCTGCCGCTCACCTATCGAGGTGGGCGCGAGGTGAGCGCCGGTCGGCGGTGAAGAAAACGGGCAAAATCGACCTGCCGCTCACCCGACACTAGGTGAGCGCGAGATGGGCGTGAGATGGGCGTGAGGTGGGCGCGAGATTCGCGCGAGATGGGCGCCTTGTTTTCTACTTCGCGCGAGATGAGCGCGAGGTGGGCGCGAGATCGGCGGTAGGTCATTTTTAACAGGGCGCCTACCTCCGAGGTGAACGCCGGTGAGCGCGAGGTGAGCGGATACCCCCTGTAGTTTTCATTTCTCTGTTATTTTGAGATCTACATGACTGGCCGGTTTGTGAAGGTCTGTAACTACTCCAGTACACTCCTAATACTCCCAGAAGACTTCCCAACCATATTTGAAATTAATCTAAACACTTTCATTTTTCAATTAAAACTTCAATCCGGAGACTCTGTTCATGCAACTTTCCGAAAAACCAGAAAAACAGAAAACATCATACTATCACTAAATATTCAAACCATGCATCAGAATAAGCTCGAGAAAACCCAAAACACAAAACCCAGTTATAAACCAGTGCTACTCACCGTATGCGCTTAATCCCAGAACAACAGCTTCTTCCCCATTCGGCCGATCGCGATTTCCGGGTGCGCGAGAAGATGAAATGGTAGCCGAACAACTCCTCTGCTCGCGAGAGAGATAACCCGCAGAAATCCGACTCCAATAAACTCCTAGCAACTCTTGCGGTTCTCATCTCTTCCCAGCGAAACCCTAATCGCCACAGTAGCCGCCCTAATTTCAGAGCAACAACATTCCCCCAAAACCCCGAAAATTTATATCAGTTACCTATTTATACACCGCGAGGGTTTAACCTAATTCACCATTTACCTTGGGAATCCCCTTTCTACCCCTCCTTAGTGTAGGGTTTTCCCGGATTTTAACCATTGACCCATTTTTTATTTATTTCCGGTCCGAATATGACCTACGTATAAATATTTCCACCTCATTTTCTTTAACCCTAATGACCACAAATTTCTAGCAATAATAAAGTTGATTTAACCTGTACATACATCCATATGTGCATATACTTTTATTTTATCTACTGTTATTATTTGTTTATTTTTATTCTATTATTATTATTTCATTTTATTATTTTATTATTTATTATTTCTTTTCTACTCAAAACTGGGGTCTTACATGAAGAGTCAGCAGGGACAGTCTCGGCAGGCAGGGGGACTGCCTCAGGTACAGCCGAATCCTCAACCACGACAGCCTCAACTCCTGCAGCCACAGAAGGCTGGACAGCAGTAGCAGGAGGACTAGGAGCTGTAATATCTGGTCAACAGAAAAATTCAGAAATTGAAATATCAGGATAAACCAAAGAAGTAAAGCTATACTCACCAGGAGTATCCGCCATGGGATCCGCAGGAGCAGCTACCACCGGGTCTGCAGATGGGACATCCACAGGATCCGCAACCCGAGCAGGAGACGGGTCAGGAATGGGAAAATCATGCTCGAAGGCAGTATCCTGATCTGGGACCGAGCCCTGCACAAGGCAAACAAGCACATCAGAATAGCAGAAACAAGAAAATGAAAGAAATGAAAATATGAGAAGGCGAGATACCTGTCTAGACTGGAGCTCAGCAACTAAGGCCTCCAGCTCCCTGATCCGGGCATCCCGCTGGGCCACGACCGCATCGTGCTCCGCGATCATATCATCGATCACAGCCCGCTGGCTCTCGAACCGGTCCCGAATGGTATTCAGCTCGTGTACCTGCCAGCAAGAACAGAAGAAGGGTCAGAAATGCATAAGGGAGAAAAAGGGAATAAAAATAGGAAGAGTACAAGGTTTACCGTGTCCTCATGAATCCAGATACGGATCCCGCCGATCTCTGTCACACCGGCACGAGTGGGTCGATCCATCAAACATCCTATAGATACCCACTGGAACCACTCGTCGTAATCTCTAGCTACTGTGAGCCCCTCTGCATCCAGGAAGTGATCAAACTGATCAACATCAAAACCTGGGAGGAGTGTGTCAGGACCCACAGGAGGAGGAGGGACGGGGATGCGAAGTGCGCTGGTGTGCTGGAAGTACAGGCGCTCTCCTAAGTACATCACCCTACCAAGCCTCCCGAGGAAGCACTGGTAGGGCTGACGTCGTCGATCTCTATCGAAGGAATCCTGTACCACCATCTCACGAGCCACTCCAACATCCACGTCATCAAATCGGGACAGGAGGAGCTGCAAAAAAGGAAACAGTCAGGTACAGTCAAGATACAGGAAAGGAAATAAAAGAAAGATAGAGGACTTACATCAAATCGGCGGGCACGGTCTAAGTGCACCCGGGCAGTGCGAGGCTGGCTCCTATCAGCATCTCTAACCTGGGCCGACCATCGCAGGGCCACAGGGAAATCCGCAACCTCAGGAACCGGGGAGGGGCGGAAGAAGGTCATATAGGTGTACATGAACACCTAGCAAAAGAAAAATCAGCCAAGAAAATTTGAAAGCCTAAGGAATTAAACCAGAAAGATGAATTCAATACCTGCAGAATCTGCCAGAAGAACCGGCTGCTGACTCCATCACCCCTCGGGGATGCCAGGCCTCGAACCGCTCGGCACAACCCGGCTAGGATTGTCCCATAGATGAGCCGACCCCATGCTAGCTGGCGGGTCTGATGGAAATCTCTCAAGGCGTCCAAAAAGAGCGGACTGACGCCAGTCGTATCCTCCGGAAAAAAGCAGCTCCCAAGCATCAACAGGAAAACATGTCGGAAGATCGTTGCAAAGGCTGCATCCTCCACAGAGACGGTCGCATGTCTCCTCTCAAAATGACGAGCCAGACTCTCTCGTAGCCAACTAATGGAGAGCCGGCCACTCCGCCCATCCCAAGCAGCAGGTGGTAGGGCCTGATATCCCAGAAGGAGGCTGATGTCCTCCGCAGAAGGTCGCTCCAAGACAAGGGTCCGCCCCGTCAAGGGAATGCCGGTAATCATCACAAAATCCGAGAGGCGGATCCCCAGCTCCACGTCCGGCAGATGGAACGACTGAGTCTCTGGGAAATATCTCTCCATCATGGCAAAAATGAGTGGACGGTCGGCTCTGAATGATGGAATGCTGAGGAAGTGATCCAGGTGGCACCTCCCAAACTCCCGCCTGAGTGCCGGGGAAAGCGACTGAGCTAACTCACTAAATCTGCCCCAGCTACCCCGCAAATGGGAAGAATGATATGGGAGCGGCACATCTGCCCTGATGCACATGGAGGGGTGGCTATCCAAGCCACGGAGGAGCTCTGTATCATGAACAGAAGCCCTCAGCTCCTCAAAGACCCCTGCCAGAGCTACAGCAGTACCCTCCTGAGCCGTATCTCTGGCTCTGCCTCTGCCTCTGCCACGGCCTCTCTCGCCCTCAAGGGCCTAATCGTGAGCTCTGCCTCGCCCTCTGCCTCGACCTCGAGCCGGTGCAACCACGGGCTAAATTCCAAGAGCAGTGTGAAGATTTGTGTAGGACGGAAATAGAAGGAGGGAAGAGAAAATTTTGAAAGCCTACCTCAGCAGAGCTCTCTCGGGAGACATCTAGCGGCTCCGACAGGGTGGCGCTGGAACTCGCCTCTGTCCGAGCCCGCGAAGTGGAGGGCTGATCAGCTGGGTCAGCCTCCTCTCTAACTCGGGAACGACTCCTAGCCATCTACACAGGGAAGTGTTTTATGAATTTCAGTTTAAATTTATAAAATCTGGCTTTGCTTATAATTCGCGTTCAGTTTACATAATTTTTCCAGATTATCGTGAATCATATCTCGAGGGTATTTTATCGGTTTCAGTGCAAAGTTTTCAAAAAAGGTGTTTGGTATTTCTGACTAATTAATAATCTTGTGCCAAGTTACTTATCAGAAATTTTACCTTACTTCTTGGCTAGGTTCACAGGATTTCTATTATGTCTCGAAGGAAGATATTCATGGAGACAGGATAAAAGCAGAAGTGAAAATTGACAAACTGGGTCAAAAGGAAGGGGGAAAGTTTATAGCAGGGTATGGTGATGAACAATTCCAAATCAACAATGGGCAAAATCCGAAAGTCATGCCAACAAGGCATAAAGCAAAGGATGTGATTTTGGTAAACCATCCGAAAGTGTCGGATAATGCCAGTCAAGAATTCAGAAGTAAAATTACTGCTAAATGATCAATATTGTGGAATTACTGGTCATGAATAAAGAAAAACAACAACAATATGGCATATGAAGATTCCCTTATCATGGAAGATCATGAAGTTGTTAAAAATCAGCAATTCAGCAATCAAGCTATGCAGTGTTATCAGCTACTACAAATTGAAGATCCTGGTTGCAAGCAGCAAAGCATCATGCAGTACAGAGCAATATGCCAAGTTAAAGCAAGCTACATGGCATGGCCTTAAGACTAAAAATTCGGCATCAACCAGGCCAAAGATAGTTCAGCCAAGGATTCATTCACAAAGAAATATCCTAAAAACTGTAAGGTTATTCGCTAAATCTTGCTTACATGGGGAATTAAGCAATCAATCACAACCAAGGCAAATCACAGAATTATTAGCAATCGGACAATCAAGATAAACCAGGAAATATTGAAGCTGCCGATTACTGGTTGGCTAAGCAATGGAAAAAAAACCTGATTGCAGGTAAAAGATCCGGTGCAGAACCGCCGGAAAATGATTGGAGAGTCGCCGGAATTAGGGAGCAATCCCCAAAGGTTGGAACCTCCAATGCCAAGCTGAGAAATCGCAAGGAGACAGGAGAAATCGAGCTAGGGCTCGACTGTTGCTATAAATGGGAAAATAGTGAATGTTGCCAGAGCAAGGAGCAACCGCCGGCAGCAATAGGCGTCGCCGGAGTTGCTGGAGATCGCCGGAGAAGGATGGAGAGTCGTCGGGCGACGAAGAGGAGAAGAAGGTAGCCGGTGTTTACAACCGGAGAAGAAAGAACAGAAGAGGAAAAGTCGCGCTCGCGCGCGACTTATAAAGCCGCGTGCATCCGGTAACTCAGACCGGATGCACACAAACTCATTCTTATCCGGATGTACATACCGGATACCAAAGAAAAAAAAAGAAAAAAAAAAGCAGAAAAAACAGAAAAAATAGAGAAAAAACAGAAAAAATAGAGAAAAAACAGAAAAAAATAGAGAAAAAATAGGGAAAAATAGAAAAAAAGAAGAAAAAAAAAGAAGAAGAAGAAAAGAAAAAAAAGAAAAAAAAAGGAAAAAAAAAAAAGCAAACTTGTGCTATAATTCTTACTATTTTCTCAAAATCCTATTTTTCTCTTGAAATCCACCTCACAGCCACGAGAGCTCTGTGGAATTTGGGACAACCTTGGGAAATGTGCCTGGTCAAAAGGATGATATCCACTCAATTTTCGACTTGGTTTGATAAAAAAATCAGTTTTTCAAGAAAATCCTATTTTTGGGCTTAAAATCCACTTCATAGCCACGAGAGCTCAGTGGAATTTAAGAACTCTTGGAGAGATGCCCCCTTAAAGTTAGGGCTTTTTGGCAAATCTCCACTCAAAAATTGTTTTCTACAAACTTGAATTGAACCGAGCAAATCATGCTCAAGGGAATGCAATTTGGGCTTGTCTACTCTTTGCAGCTCACTGCTTCGCAGCTCCCACAAAGAGGGGCAGTTGTAGACATCCCAAATTGCACAAATAATCATCAAAAATCATTATCTCCTGGAAAGCCAGCACAGAAACTGAAGAAAATAAACTTTTACCTGTATCCGGATACTTAGGCCGGATACAAGTACTCCTTCCTGTATCCGGATACTCATACCGGATACATGTGAGCCTTAGTGTATCCGGTACCATGTACCGGATACCTTAAGGCCCTTTTTTATCCGGTCTGATATACCGGATACTTTAAGTTTGCTCAAAATTAGGGTTTTCCGAGAGAAATCACTTGTTACCATCATGTCCCTCATTAAATGAGGGGAAATCTCGGAAATAACCTTAGGGTTAAGGTTGGGGGGGTTCTAGACATTAAGTTGTGTCTACCAATGACCTTAGCCTTTGCCTATAAATAGGAGCCTCCTCCTTGAGCAAATGACACTCAACTCTTGTTTTGAATTCTCGCAAAGAAGAACTCCAAGAGAAGAAGAAAACCGCTGCGGAATCGCCTCCAGAACTCAGGTAAGCCTCAACTTTTCTTTTTATTTTCTGTCTTTACATTCCTAGATCTAGATCTCTTCTTCTACCTTTCTGTAGTGTAAAGCCTTGTTTGTATGTGTGGAAATCCTTCCCCGGCTCAAAGTATCTCAAGACTCCCCTAGCCGTAAAACGTGAAGGCGGATCTAGGAGAAACAAGACTGGGGATTGACCCTAGTGCTAGAACCCATGTAGCATAAGGCCTTTTTGATTGATTGTAAACCGTTCCATATTCAAAGTACCCTTGATTATCTTGAAAAACCGTGTTTAACGGGGAGAAAGAACAGAGGGAAACGATAATGGAACGGAACCCTAGGCTGTCTTAGAACCCTATTTGGATGAATATGTATGCATGCTATTGATCTTGTTTGGTTTTTTTACACTTGCACATACATATCACTATTTTGGCGGGATAGGCTCGTATTTGGGGTTTATTGCATTTATTGTGATAAATCTCAAATAAATGGCCTCAATCAATTCTGGAATGCCTTTTGGACGATTTTTAAAGTATTTGTGTTCATCTTGCACGAATCACATATTTGTATCAATTTTCGGATTTGGTTTTTTCTTCAAGAATGGCTTAGCTTGACAGCACCTGTACCCCTACTTCGGACGCCCATAACTTCATCATCCGGATGAATTTTGGGGCGATTCTAGAACCATGGGAAAGGTGAGGCTGTCTAGTTTATGTCTACCAAATTTCACAAATTTCTATCTAGCGGATTTTTGACACCTCTCTGTCGAAGTTGAGTGGACAGTTCAGGTTCAAATACAGAACTTGCACTTCGACGGAGCGCCATGTGTTCGATTTACGTCCGATTCGAATGATTTTTGTTTCTAAGTACTCCTTTATAAGTCTATTTTCAAATCCAGTTGGTTTCATAATTTTTGGATTCCATTTGAATTATTGGTAGCCGATTTACTCAGAACTGTTCATTTGTACTTTTCTGGGTAAATCTGGGATCTTCGGGGCCTGTTCGGGTGACCACCCAAGGCACATCCGAAGGGATTTTTGCATGAGGCTAGTTTCTATGGAAAGATGGCCATACAAACTTCAATCACACCAAATTTCGTGGACTTTTATGTAGTGAAGTTTTCTAGACAATTTTCCAAAGTTGCCCACTTACCACTTTTAAAAATCCCCAACAGCAACTTCAAAGGAGCATAACTCCTAGGTTTTTTATCAGAATGAAGTGAAATTTTGCATGAGACTCTCATTTACCCTAATCTTTCAAATGGATTTGGTTTGGTTCAATTTAAAATGATATTTGAATGATTTCAAAGCAAGTGGCATACTTTTTACTGAATTTTCCGGATTTGATTCAACTTTGTTTTTTGAGCAACTTGTGCTTTGATTTCCATTTTTTGAGATATTCCAGAAGTGATATTGACATAAGAGAAGATCTAAAATCCATTTGGATCTTCATGTGAATATATCATACACTTGTTCCTTTTTTAAGGCTTTTCCATGATTTTTAGCAAGCTTCTTATTTTCTTTTTAGCATGAACATACACTTGGCAACCACTTCGTGTGGATGAATGGGGGTGCCTAACACCTTCCCCCGTTCATAATCTAATCCCCTTACCCATCTCTGGATTTGATTTTCAGGTAGGATTATTCTTATCCTAGAATTTGTCTTTTGGCTATTTTTGCTTATTTTTGAACTCTTTGGTGTCCATTCTCACCTCAAAATCATGAATGGTGGCGACTCTCCCGTTTTTGCGTTGAGCCCGTGTGTTGACGGAGGGATGATCATTCCGGTGATTTTTCCCATGTCTCACAGTACTCCCCTATGTTGTAGTTCGTGTATCTCGACCAACATAGATCGGGAGGTGACATTTGGAATTGGGATTTTAATTTCTCAAAGATGTCTTATTTCACGAGTCCTGTAATGTCCCAAATTGTGTGGTGTGCTGATTGTATTACGTAAATACTGATTATTGGTTTTACTTTGGGATATGTGGTTTTGGATTCATGACATAATATTCTTGGATATTTGGTATTTGTATTTATCGTTGTACCTCATGAAAATGTTTTATAAAATTATATGGATTATTTTCTTTCATGCATGTTGCTACTTGCTGTAAGACATGGAAATGTCATCTAGGATGACTTCCGATATCGTCACGCGGGGATCAATAAAAATTAAGAGTCGCCACCATTCAAGTTAAGGTGTGAATGGACACCAAAGGGATCATAAATGCCAAATAGAGCCAAAGTAGCTCTAATACAAGGAAAAATCCAGAGATCAGGTAAGGGGAATTATTTATAAGTGGGGGAAGGTGTTAGGCACCCCCACTCATCCGTCTACGACGGTTGCCACATGCTTGCTTATGCTAAAGATTGTTTGCTAATCAAAAATGACAAGGGTTGCTTAAAAGTAAGCAAAATGTGAGTGATTATTCCACATGAGCAATCCAATAACATGGAACTCTCTTCGTGGATACATCACTTCTTAAACTTCATGAGTGAAGGAAAATTCAAGTAGAATTTGAAGAAAATCAAGCCAAGGCAAATCTAGAAATTTCAGACTAAAAGAGCTTGAAAGCTTCGATTAACCATAACTTCTTCAATTTAAATCCAAATCCCTTGAAACCAAAGCCATCTGAAAACTGATATATAATAGAGTATACAGTGAAAAATTCAGCTCAATCCGATTTAAAACGAGAGAGAAATCCACATCTAAAATCTGATGTTATAACTTGAAAGAAGTGGTGAGTAGGCATTTTCAAAATCCTATTCGTGGAGTTTGGCTCAATAAAAATCCATGAAAATTGGTATGGAAGAAGTATGTTGTGCCTTCTTTCCAAAGAGATAAGCCTCACCCCAAACTCTATCCGGATGTGGCTTGTGTGCTCTCTTGAACAGGCCTAGAAGACCACAGATTAGCTCTAAACTATGCCAGCAAACAGCTCTGAGTCAATCGAGCACACAAGGCACAAAACAGATCAAACTCTGCTAAAACCAGTTGGAAATGAAAATAAACTTCTTAAGGAACACTCAGAAACTGGAATCACTCAAAACGGATTAAAATTGAGCAAATAGTGCACCATCAAAGCGGCAAGTTCAGCAATCTAGGCTAAACTAACTTACAGACTTTGAACAGATGGTGTCAAAAATTGGCTACATAAAAATGGACGAAAATTTCCAGATATAAGCTAGACATACTCATCTATTACATGTCTTTGGAATCACTCAAAAATTCATCCGGAGGATGAAGTTATGAGCATTCCAAAACATGGTACAGATGCTGCCCTGTTTTGAAAAACCTTGAGTAAAAGTGTGAAACCAGTGCATGTGTGCAAGTGAATTCGACCAAAATAACTTGAAATCATGAAAAACAACTCATGAAGTCCTAGAAATTCATTCTAAGGCCAGAGATCTCAGATTTTCCATATTGAGCATGGAGAATCCAAGATCTAGCCTATTTGATGTAAAACAGTGAAAAAGTGTGTGATATTGGTAAAAACACATATCTAGGAGAAAATTAAAATCCATTGCTATTGAGAGCATGGATCATGTTGATTTCTCCAGATTCAAATAGCACAAATAATCAGCATATAAAAATAACATGCAAATCATTCAAGGTAGGTTCTAGCTTAAAGGATCAATTCCATCTTCCTTTTCCCAAGGCTCTCTCTTCACGTTTTACGGCTAGAGAGGATTCCCAGGTACTTTGGAAGAGGTTTGGGGCTTGCAAACAATCACCAAATGGCCTTACACTACAGAAAGGTAGAAGTTTGGAGTTGAAATGTAAAGGAGAAGCAAGAAATGAAATTGAGCTTTACCTTTGGTAGCTTGAATACTTGAGGCAGCAATCCAGCAGAGTTTTCCTTCTTCTTGCAGAGCTTCCAAGCTTCAAATTATCAGCCATTTGCAAGAGAAGGCCCTTCTATTTATAGGCCAAGCCAAGGGTAGAAAGGTCCCAAGGGTAGGCCTAAAAGCTCTTCTAGATTATTCCAATTCTCCTCAAAGGCTTGAATTGGAGTAATTTAGCAAGTTTCGGAGGGTGAAATAGGGATTTCAAATCCCTGAGAGAGAGGTAATATACGTAAATAAGGCTCAGAGATCAAGCTATTTCGTAAATCCCCGAAACAGCCAAAACCGCATACTCAATGCGGTTTTTACAGAACCGTCACTTATGTGCGGTTTCTATGCAAATTTACTTCAACCGCACATACAGGGCGGTTCCAATTCAGTTACGCTCGTCATGATTGCTGTCGACGTAGCTCAACGGCCAAAGCCTCCGGAAGCCACGTGGCAGCTCACGCAAGAAGCATGAACATCAACCGTGCTGTGTATGCGGTTGCAACCGTACATACAGGACGGTTGAGACTAAATTCTCAAAAACCGCGCATATACTACGGTCAGCACATTTTTGGTTGGTTTTGAGCCTTAACTGCACAGGCCAGGCTTATTTACATATAATATCGTTTAAGTAAATGTCCTCGTATTTTTTAATCTCCATTTACTTAAGATATTACATGTAAATAAGCAAACACCCCCCCCCCCCCCCATTTGAATCCATTAAAAATATTTCTAGACCCAAATTCCAAGTGAATAAAAAGTCAACTTTTCAGTTCCAGGCTAAATTCCTGTTTTTCAGGTCTGGTAAAAAGATTCAACATGTTGATACAAGGGTATTTATCAAGATTAAAAATCTCAAAAAATTCATTTATGCAATAACATTGCTAAAAACCTAATTACCGGGAAAAATTATCTTCAAATCTTGCTTTAAAAAATATTTCATTTTTTGGGGTCAAAAGTCAACAAAATTCAACCCGAAAAAGTTTGACTTTACATAAAAGATTGAATTCAGGCCTTTTCCTTTGCAGCTTTGGATTCAAATGGGTTAAGGATCTCAAACCCAATGCTAAGAATTGGAATTCCTAATAAAATATTTCTCTCCTTCAAGACTTATCAAAAATCGTGCAATTTTGGGGTGTCTACACTTGCTGAGATTTTATATCTCATCCTTGCTTTTAATATTTGTTTTCAGATACTCTTGGAGAGGACGTGCAAATTGGGGTAGAAATACAAAGGGTACAGCAAAGGACCTTGATGAGCATCTTATGGATTATTAGTTTTCTTTTTTATTCTATTAGGAGATTTGTTTAGGAGTTTTTTTTTTTTTATGATAAGTTTGAGAAATATCTAGAATAGGCAGTCGCCTTTTAAAAATTTCAGATTTGATGTATTGAGTTAAGAAGTTTATTTTGAGGATCATTAGCACTTTTATTTTGAATTAATGAAGGAGTTGTTTGAATTTGGCGTACTCTAATTTGTCTTTATCCATTTATGCATTTGCATTCAAGTAATGCCTTGATCCATTTAAAAAAAAAAATCCGAGGCGTTACAGTTGAAGTAGTTGAGCTACTTGTGCGTCAAGCTCAGCTTCAAGTGACATATCAGTTGAGGTTGTTGATGATCTACTCGCTAGGAGTTGTGACGTCCACATCCACACGTGTGAAGTCTATTCTGTTGTCTTCACTCACGTGAGTGATTACATGTCCTTACTTGTAAATTTGGCCTTCATGTTTGCCACGTGGTCTTCATTCATTAGTCAGATTACGGCTGTGTAAACAAAAACACACACAGATTTTTACGTGGTTCACCCCATAATAGGGCTATGCCCACTGCCGCTGTTTTCCGCGAAGGGTGTGGCTGAGTATCCAATATTATCAGGCTCTCAACAAACCTCAACACATTGAGTACCCGAAAAGTTTAAGTGGCATGGGCCCATGCATTGTCAATATGTGCGATTCACCGTCGAAATTTTAGAGCTATATGTACGTAAACGAAGTTGTTTTGATTTTCCTGTCGAGGATGCCAAATCGTATTGTATCCTTCTATGCTATATACTGTCACTTGGACAATGACGGGAAAACTCCCTCCTTCCCGTCGTGACCTTGTCTTTCTCAGTTCTTCTCTCATTCGCATGCGCACACAATATATTTTGTTGTCCCTCCAAGTGCGAGTCCATCAAAAATAAATGATGGAAGCATATCATAATTCACACTCACAGGCGTGAAGCCGCGGGGCCTTTGTGTCTAAGAATCCTTCCTATGTGCATCTAGAAAAACCTTCTCCGAACGTGGCTCAAAGCTACCCCACTAGGACAATCTCACGTGGGTCTGCTGGTGAAGGTGTAAATCACTATAAGAAGAATCATAGGCTATGACTGCTAGCTAGCACTGTAACTAATTTCTTTGTGGTTTTTTGCCTGCCCTTTTTTCCTTTCCCAAAATAGAGATGTTAAGATATCATCATGATCGAGATGGTGATTTCTTTAATTTGGATGATTCTGTCAATCTCTTTCACTGTTTCATCCCCATCACTTGGTCCCTCAAGTGTCTTTATTGTCCTCGTGTGATCATTTAGGATATAAAGTTGTAGGCCTGCGATTAGAATCTATCCCCACTAGAGATAGATTTTTCTACTCATGGGTTAAACAATTGCTAGCTTCTGTTTATGAGATGATTTAAAAGCTGTGATCGATGGATCAGTTTGAAATTGTAAGTGCTTATTGGGAAGGCAGTTGAGTCGTGTCGCATCCAAATTTCCAAGGGAAAGAGATTGGAACATTTCATTTGCATTCTAAAAGCTAGCATAAGAACCAAATTATGTCTTTCTTGTTAATATTAGTTTTCTGTTTGATTCCTTTGTTCCTTCTTTTGAGGAGATCAAAAGCAAGCACCTTGTATATTCAAAACGTTGTACTAAGCGTTAGTTGTCCATCATTATCATTATCATCATCATCATCATCATCATCAATTGTGGGTGATCATGATTCCATTAGCTTTCTTTTCCAAGATAATTTAATTTATCAAGCTACAATGGCACAGGGTGCGCTACTCGTCTCCATCAAAGAAAGTGGCGCTCCAATGACACACCCACCCACTACACAGATTCACTTCTCCACGCGTGTAATCGATGCATGCAATGGTGGGTGGCAACTTGACGACGAGCCACAAGTGACGAATAGATCCATACTTTGTACGTTTGGTGCTATGAGAGAAGGCCAACCCTTACGAGCACCAAATTAAATAACAATGGAGATATTTCGCCTCCTATTGCATGGTTACACCTTCACTTATCCTCTTAAGCTTCTAGGTGAAACTGCTGTTTTTTTTTTTTTTTTTCTTTTAAAAAAAACAAATGTATACATATTTATTGTTTATGAAGAAAATATTGATGCTTAAATGTATAGCACTAAACAAAGTATCTTTTCAAAAATTTGATACATATTCTTTGAGAACTGAATTATATATAATTGTGCATGCATGATGAGTTTATGAATTTTATAGATATATTGTTTTCATACAAGAGGGTTATTTGGACTCACCTTGACAAAGTTTGAACAAGTGTAACGAAGAAAAAGTTTCCTCTCCTTACTTGGCTGTGAGGGAGACCCCCTTATACCAATTGAGATTCTGTGGGACCTTTATCTACAACCTTAATTATGTGAAGCCTGCATTGGGATCATGCCATGTGTATTATGAATGGCATATCTGTAAATTTTTAAGTAATCCTGTGAAAAGCTACATATAAGATTGTAGATAAAGGTCCTACAGGATGTGATTACATAAAAGCTTCCAATTTTTAAGTATTACCAAAAATGTTGCAAGTTGCCAATAACATCAAAGCAAGTTGCATAAAAAACTAAGAAATTATTTATTATACAAGGAATCTTGTGATTACAAACGATCTTATGATTGTGTAGTCAATCACGTAATAGCACGTCTAGCCATATATTATCCTTAATTACCCCAGTGAGCAAAACATGGATATATGAGATGCACTTGACATGGTGAGCTTGGCACTATAGTGAGAGAGAACTGCAGCCAAGATAAGCTCGGGTTGAACACGTCAGCAACTTGAAGTGTAGTAGGAATAAACCGGACACTAGTTTACCAGCAGCAACCAATTCACGAACAAAATGATAACCAAGGGCAATATGTTTGATGCGGGAACTGTCACCAGGTTGGAAGTCAATAAAATTGCACTCTTAATTGTCACAGAAAATAACATCTAGAGTAGACAAAGGACAGTGAAGTTCCTGAAACAAATTAGTTAAATAAAAGACTTCAGCAACAGTGGATAACATGAAACGATAGTCAGCTGATTCGAAACTCGAATGGGAAACAATGGCTTCTTACTTGACACTCCCAAGAAATCAAATTGCTGCCTAAGAATAGACAGCCAAAAAAAAACAAAAAAAGCAACGTAGATCAATGGTTGTCAAGCCAGCCAGGCAAGTCAACATAAAATAAACCACAAGTGAATGAGGGTAGCCAACGCAATCATGTAGACACTCCAGAATCGCACAATTTTATATAAATCATTAGGGAGAGAGATATTTTATAATTTTTCAGCTCTTAGCATTGGGCTTAAAATCCATCACCCATTTGAATCCAAAATGGCAAAAGAAATAAACCCAAAATCAACCTTCTGCACAAATTAAGTCAAATTCTTCCTATTGAAATTTTTCACTTTTGACCACAAAATAAAATTTTACTAAGACAAAATTTCAAGATAATTTTTTGGCAAAAATTAGGGTTTTAGCAATGTTTTGGTGTAATTGAATTTTTAAGCTTTCAAATTTTGATAAATACCTTAGCATTAGAATAGTGAAATTTTCTTCCGAACGCCAAAAACTGGATTTTGTTCTTAAATTGGAAGTTGATTTTTTATTCCTTTGGAATTTCGATCTGAAACTATTTTTAATAAATTCAAATTGAGTGTATTTGCTTAAAAACATGAAATATAATAAGTAATGGAGAATACAAAATACGAGGATATTTACTTCAATGATATTCGTGTAAATAAGTATTGCAGATGGAAATAAGTGTTAATCTGTGCAAAACTGTGCCAATCTATCAATTCTTTTGTAGTACTGCACCATTTTTGTAAAATGGTACAACATAAATTAGCATTACACTATGATTAAAACACAGTGCAACAAATTTTGTGTTGCACCGTAGATTTTTAACGGTGCAACCAATTTTACTGTTTCACCTTCTAAGTTAACCGTGCAATGTAAAATTCACCATTTGGAAATTTGGCTGAACTCTGCTTCTTTATTACTTGATGACCTCTCTCTACCAAGTATGATCTGTCTAATTTATCCCAAGATCTTAATCAATTGACCCTTAAACCATGCTTTGAAGTTGTTAGAAATGATATAGACCAATAGTTTGGCCTGCCCTTGGTCAATTTTGCCCCCAATTCTCTCTGCAATTGGAGGCTTAGACCTTAATTGCTAGGGACTACAAATTTTGGAGAACATCTAGAATTAAAGAGGGAAACTCTGCCAAATTGCCTACTAACCTCCAATTGCTTGCTTGGATCAAAGAAGGACTTTATTACAGGTATATCTCTCTTTGATTTTTTGCAATTCTCTTTTAAATTCAGCAATATTTTCTTCTTCTACCCTTTATCTATGACAGATCTTGATTGTGTTTGAAGCCCCTATCTAGATCTAAATACCTCAAGCTTCTCTCTAGCCATAAAACATAAAGAAGTGAGCTAGGGGAAAGGATTTAGAGATGGAACTTAAATCTAGAACCTATGTTTTCAAAATTTAATTATATCTGAAATGATTTGTGCCTTGATTGTTGTTTTTGTTTCATCTCTCTTTAATTTGGAAGTTTCCTAGAGGTCTAGATTAGGGCTAGCAATTGGTCGAATACGATATGGATCTACTAAGATCCGAATTCAAACTGAAAAAGAAAAACCGATATTCGAATTCGATCCAAAATTTGAATATCTTTTATACCTGAAACCGAATTCGAAACCGAATACATATACAATATTCGAATTTGATATTTGACCGAACAGAATAACCAAAATCCGAATTAGATCTGAATTCGATTTCTCACAAACACAAAACCCTTCGATTTTTTGTTTTAATGAGGTTGATTCAACCGTGGTATATAAAAAGTTTACAAATGGTCTAACCTATCTTTGGTCTAGGTTTATGTATAGTATATTGATTTAGGTTCAGATCCTATTCGGATCAAAATGGGAAAATTCAAATTCGAATCCAAATTTTGTCGGATCCGATATCCGTATTCGAACCATGGATCTATATCTCATATGACTTCGACATTTTCAGATCAAATTCGGATAAATATCCGACCCATTGCCAGCCCTTGTAACGCCCCGGATCCAGGTTTATTTAAACACATAAACCCAAATCTAGTTCGTTAGGGAAAATGGCCCAAAACACTATTCCAGACTTAAACAATTTCATTTATTATATTAGAGTACGGAAATAAAAACATCTTTCAGAAAGCGCGGAATTAAACTACCAAAATAATCCTTTTACATTTCATCTAAAAAGTCTAGAAAGGGTTCAACTAAATAACATAAATATCAGCCACCAAGGGTGTGGAATAAAGATACCAATCATCCTTCAAATAACATCAAACTCCTCAATCAAAATACTAAAAATAATCCCTAAGAAAATAAATCTAATTGTCTTTCCATGTCCCTCTGGACCTACACAGGAATGAAATAGTCTTCTTCCTGGTAATCACAGTAATCCCCCAGAGTCTCTACCCCAGCAACATCCTCTCCAGGAATATCTGAAAACAAAACTGATAAAACAATAATGTGAGAAACAACATCTCAGTAAACAATCATGCAAATAGTTAACCACAATAAAATATGCAACGCTTAATCCGAATAATCTTAATAAGATACAAGACAACAATGAAATACAATTTGTCCACCTTATGGGACTCATGAAATAGTATACCAGAAAAAGAGAGTAGACATGTGCCAGTATTCTACCTAACCGAATTACGATGGACCAACCGCCCTGCAGTCTGGCTCTTCAACACCAACGGAAGAACCCAACCATGAGTTAGCATGTACGGCCCAACCAATCCAGGAGTGGGTAACGTAGCGACCGACCAATCCAGGAGCGGTACCATCCTCGAGATGATGGAATGCCTCAGATACAGAATTCAAACCCCTCTAATAAACATTTCACTTACTAGCTATTCTATGGATCCATATAACTGTTAAACCCACTCAACAGTGAGAAAGCCAACCAGGGTAATGGACATACTTCTCAATAACACCCACAAAATACAGAACCATATCTGTATCACCAAATCCGCCCATGCAGGAAACAATAAATCAAGCACCAACCTTGTCACACCAGTGACCCAAAACCAAAACAGAATGCACCAAGTCATATGTCCAAAACTCCAGGTTTCAACGGGCCAATATGTCCCAAATGTGTATGGACTCCATCGATGCAAAAAATACCTTAATATCACCCAAATACAAGTGTATGAACTCACAAAACCAACCTTGGTTAAAAGTAAAATCTTTTGGAACAATAGAATCAAGTAAAAGTGCCTCTTTAGAAACATCTACCCAAAATCTTTATAAAATTTAATTTTAAACATCCGCCTGTGCAAACACTTCCCAAATACCCCAATCTTGATGGTACATAGGTTAAAACTGGATATAAACACTTCCGTAGTGAAAACTGGGTTGAAAAGATAAGTTTTCCAAAATCTGACAGATTGGTCGCTCGAGCAGCCAAGGGTGCTCGATCGGCCTTACAGAATAAGTTAATTCAGGGTAGGTCACTCGAGTGACTGTTTTAGTGGAAGTTAAATCTCGGTAAAATTGCTCTCGGGTTTTGGAATAATTACATAGGGCGCTCGAGCGACTGCTCAGGTGGCCCGATACGTGAAAAATCCGTAACTTTGCGAAATTCCATAAAAATTCCACAACTCAATATTCAATGCATCAAAACCATTCTAAATCATTCTAAAATACTTTATAAACATACTAAAACAATTCCCAACAATTAAAACATCATAAATAACAAAAACAACGAATCAAAATACCAAATAACCACGTATATCGTCTAAACACGAATTTAGATTTTATGCAAGCGTCAAGGGATTACTTACCTGTTTCTAGGAACTTAAACCTTCTCTAAGAGCAACGAAATATCACTCCTAAGTTTGCCAAACGATCCCAACAAACCTCGATCACATCTGGATTCAAAAATCACACTTTTAAGACTCTTAAACATACTCAAATCTCCAGAACAGAAACTTATATCTATTTGGCTCTTACCTGAGTTTTTTATGCACGAATATACTCCTCCTTCTTCTCTAAGACGGCTCCAACAGGTGGTTTTAGGGTTAGGTTTGATCACAAGAAGCTAGGAGAAGAATAGAGAAAGAATACAAGGACGTGCGGCTGTTTCTTTCTTTTGTTTAGCTCTCAACGTGGACTACTCCATGCATAACTAGGTCTTTTTATTATTTTAAATACTTTTACCATAATGCCCTCTCTTCATTAAACAATTTTACAACTAAGCCTTTAACCTTAAACCAACTAAACCCTTGGGTCAACCCACTCTCATTGGGTTCGACCAACTCTTTTTATTCTCCTTGTTTATAATTTAATTAATTTTTGCTAATACAAACCATAGCACAACTATTTAGTATATTAATATTATACTTAGCCAATAATCATGAACTCGCCTTATATAGGCTCTCCTGTCATTGTAGACACCCCAAATTGCACTAAAATGAGAAAATAATGAAAACATTAATTGGGATTTGAAACAGGCCAAAAATGCATGAAAATCAATAATTCAAGCCTGGACCGTATTGTATCTACGGGCTAAGCGCACCCGAAATTTGAATACGGGCACGCAGCGCCCGTAATACATATACGGACATCATGGGACCGTAAATCATTTACGGGCATTCTAGACTCGTGCGAGTTCTGTTATTCTCTCGATTTCTGAGCCTTATCTTTAGTCCAATATCCCTTTAAATGAGCAAATTATATCTTTTATTCGTTCGAAATATCTTTGTGGATAAAGGATTGGCATGATCTTGTGTTTAACTCAAACTGAAACTCTATCTTGCCAAACCTTGGACCAACCATACCCCTGTGTTTGCCTATAAATAGAGGGCCTTTCCTCAAGCAAAAGACCACGAAAATTTGAAGTCCAAGGAATTCCTAGAAGCTCCAAGAGAAGAAAAGGAACCCCTGCTGCCTTGCCTGCTCAATCCAGGTAAGTCCCTTTTCCCTTTTATTTTCTGTCTTCAATTCTAGAAGTAATAGGATCATCTCTATTGCTGTAGAATAAGGCCATCTTTTGTACTAGTATTCCTAAACTTGTCTCTAAGTACCTCGAGAGTCTCTCTAGCCGTAAAACATGAAGAGAGAGCTATGGGAAAAGAGAACAGGTGGATCCCTAGAATAGAACCCCATATCTGTTTTTCCTTTTTTCTAGAATAAGGCCTTTGATTGTGTTTGTGTAACCAAACCTATCTCCAAGTACCTCAAGAGTCTCTCTAGCCGTAAAACGTGAAGAGAGAGCTAGGGGAAAAGAGAACAGGTGGATCCGTAGGGTAGACCCCCATGTGCTCTAATCTGTGAGATGTGGCTGCTTTGGATATCCTAATCGTGTTTTAATGCTTTTTATGATGAATCTGAATGAATAACATGAATCCATGATGTTTATAGTATGAGATCCCCACTTTTTTATAAAATTAGGATTTTACACATATTTGCACCTACAGCACTGTTTTCGTGATTTTTGTGGTTTTAGGCTAGGATCTTGGATTTATCATGATCAATATGGTAGATCTGGATCCACAAGCCTGAAAGTAACTTCTAGGGTTTCATGATGTGGTTTTTGAATCGTTTTTCATTATTGAGAGAAGACCCTACGGTCTAAGTTCTCCCCTTTTGGTGTTTTTCATCAACATGGGTATTTTTGGTTTTTATTTCTGGATTTAATGTGAAATTTGGGCTATACCTATGCCCTGGACTATTCAAGTTCAATTTTGAAATATTTTATAAAAATCATATTTTTCTAGATTTCTAGAATTTTGACTTGAAGCCAGATTTTTGGATTTTTCACTTTAAATTGATTTTATTTGATTTTATCTCAAATTTATTTTGATCATGAAACCCTAGGAATGGTATGATCATATTTGAAAGTTCTGGATCAATCAGACTATTCATATGAAAAAACCATACATTTTTTGTCTTTTTGTGATTTTTCCTGATTTTTATAGCAAACCTTTTATCTTTGAAAAACATGAACAATACCTGGCAACCACCTTGTGTGGATGAATAGGGGTGCCTAACACCTTCCCCTGTTCATAACCTAATCCCCTTACCCATCTCTGGTTGTTTTTTTAGGAGGGTTATTTTTACCCCAAAATTTGCCTTTTGTGCTTATTTAATATTTTGGTGTCCATTCACACCTAAATTGAATGGTGGCGACTCTTTGTTTATTTAATCCCGTGTGATGATTGAGGAAGTCAATTGGAAATCTGATTTTTTCCCATGTCTCACAGTCATCTCCGGTTCATCTTGAACTTCTCCGGGTTGAACCAAAATCTCATATCTTGCATATTATTAACTAATTAGTTTATTGATTTATTTATTACTAAAATCTGGGATTTTACAGCCCTAGTCTAGATGAATCAATGATATATCTTAAATCCAAAAGCCTTCCCATATTGATTTATATTTTATAGAGTTTGCATGTATTTTACTTGTACATATATGCACACAAGCACACTTGCATGATTTTCTTTTAATTTTAGAAAAAAATCTCTCAAATCTACCATGTTCAATATGGATAGATTAGAGATTAAAGCCTCAAATCAATACCTCAGGCCTTCTGATCACATTTAGACATGCATTGATTCAAAGGAGAGGATCTCATGCTTTGATCTCTTCAAATCTATAATCCTATAGTGATTTTTGGGATTTAATTTGGCCCATACTGTAAAACCCTGATATTTTCTAAGAATTATTTTTATTTATTATTTATGTGGACGAATAAATTTAAGGAGCTGTGTGTATATGTAGGAGTTTCGGTGGGCGAGCACACACCAAATCAAGGGTTTTCAAAAGTTCGTCGAGCGGCAAGGTAATTATGGAAGGTATAAAAACTTAAGGAAAATTAGATTTGTAGTTTCGGAATACTCGCGTACATTTGCTGAAGGCGATTGCGGCGATTGTTTTAGGTTTTGGGAGAGAAGAAGAACGGGTAGTTCCTCCTGCCGATCTGTGTGTTCGAATCAAGCTTTTCAGAAGAGTTTTACTCTTGCGATTAGAGGATCAACCGGGTGTCGATAGCTATCAGGCGAGCGACTGTTGGTGATCAGCCGAGGTTTGAGTAGTTGCTGTTGCTGGTATATAAGCGTGCAAGAGGTGAGTAGCATCGTTTTAAAACTGGGTTTTGGATTTGATTCGTGAGTTTGATCTTGATGCATATGTTTTCTAGAAAAAGATAGTCCGAGCGTGAGTTTTTCTAGGATTGTAGAGACAAATATAAAAGTGTTTAGATTAATTCCAAAACTGGTTTAAATGTCTTCTAGGGATAGTAGGAGACTAAGAAAATTGTTACAGAGAGAAAATTTCAATCAGTCGTAGAGATCTAGGTTGAGTCGACGCAAGGCCGAAGTTTCTTACCGCCGAGCTCGGGCTCATCGCGTGCCTATCTCACGCCGAGTGTATTTTTCTTAACGCCTAGTTCGCGCCGAGCAGATTACCTTAGCGCTTATCGTGCTCCTAGCTCGTGCCTAGTCTATTTTAAGTAAGCGCGACTTGTATTTTAACCATTGACTTATCGCCGACCTCGCGCCAAGCGCCAGAGGTCAGCGCAAGCCCCAAATCTTTGCCGAAATGTGAGATTTGACCAATCAAGCTAAATTTTAATACTTTGAGGGTTCATACACTTAACTATTGACTTGTTTAGAATTTTAGAAATATTGTTACCTATTCAATTACTCTGAGAATATTAAGTGGAAATTCTAGAAATTCTTAGGAGCATCCAAGGTTAATTTTAAGGGCTACCGGTAGGTGATCTTATTGTACCTAACACTAGGAGTTCCTGATTTAGTTTCCTTTTGTTTATACACTGTACTTGAATGAGAATTTATTTAATCTAGTTTTACTTGATTGCAAGTTCTAAAATGTATTGTAAAGATTTCTCTTGGTGTGAGTAAATGGGTTTTATTACCAATGGTCATGTGTTGTGAATTTTGAGTAAATACTGAAGGTACATGAGGTACTTTTCTGGTCCAAAAGGACATGTGGTGAACTGGTTGAGTTATACATGATGTTGAACGTATTGTTTTATTGTGATGTCAAGATTGTGATTTTACGATGGGTTGCTGTTTTGGTTTAGCTTATCTTGGATCCATGCTTAAGCTTAGTAATGTAATGTTATTGTTGGTTGTTGAAATTGCATGGCCTTGTGTGTTGCCACGACCAGTGTAGAGCAGCCAAAAAGCCTGAGTAGACCTGATTGTCAATGCCGAAACTCGGGGAGTAGGCTGGCATTGGATGACGAAACCCTGAGTAGGCCATCATTTTAGAGTTTCCGAAACCCTGAGTAAGCCGGAACTGTGTACATGGAGGTGTGGAGTGTCTACTTGGCATGTTTAATTTATCAACTTAACAATAGTCATGACATTGACCAATCGATGTGTTGTCAGTATTGAATTGAAATGTGCTTGGAAACAATTATTGGTTTTGGTTTTAAACTTGGAGATTGTATTGGTTGCTTAATCGTACTGGTTATTATTGATGCATAAATTTGAACTGTGTTAACTATTTCCTGCATGCATATGCTACTCACTAAGATATTCGTATCTCACTCTTTTGTTTTGTTTTGTTTTTCAGATACTCGAGGTGAGGCGACAACTGGGGTAGATCTGACTAAGACATATAGGGAGGAAGACTACTATTACATTCCTTAGACCTATAGGTTATTTTTGAATTAGACTTTGAATTAATTGAATTTTTGAGGTGTAATAAAGTAGATTGACGTTGAACCAATTGAATCTTAGTTAAGTTTGAATATTGAATTCTTAGATAAAGTATGATTGTGCACTCTGATATGTTTTAGTTTAGGTGATTATCCAGCGATCACAAATGATTAAAATCCTTACCTAACACTCCGTGAGACGTGTTATATCTTTATTGAACAACACGGATCCGGGGCATTACACATACTCCCTTCTTCATCAGAGATCTGAGCCAACCATGATCCTATATGTTTATGAGGTTTCTCAACATCATTTTCATGATTTTGACTTTGATATGAAAGGATCCATGTTCAAATCCAAGACGTTTTTGGTTTACTTTTATAACTTCATAGTTAATAAGGACTGTGTGTGAATATGGACTTATGGAACTCATAAGGTCATCTTCCGAATGAACTTTTAGTGATTCCAGTTTGGTATGAAAGATATATATCTTTACTTCATTCTGACCAATTTTTATGAATTTACATTAGGCCAATTTTGTTTTGTATTTAATTGAAATTTGTATGTTTTGCAAATCAATTCAAATGGAAAAATGGAAAATTGGAAAATTGGAGTCGCCACCGCCTGATGGGGTGCAAGCGGACACTGGGGTGCCTAAATTTTCTATTAAGGCTTGGTCTGCGGCTTGAGATTCTAAGCAAGTTCTCGGTTACGGTCCGAGGAAGTCAGTAGACATGCCAGTCCGCCCGTCAAAAGACGGGTCCCATAGGTTTCCCTGATTTGAGTCAACTTTGGTCTCTCACTCACCCTATTCCTATTCCAGCATTCAATTTGGTTAAGTCTTGCGGGACCACCGAAGTGGTGTGGGTCCCTTTACTTGATTTTATCTTCTTAGCTTAAATTTGAAGTGAGTCTGATTGGTTGGGCCCAGTTGGAGGGCCCACGGATCCCTTTGTGGGCCAAGTGTGGCCCACATGTTCCTTAGTGGGCCTCAGTCTAATCCTGAGAGGCCTTTTGGACTTTGGTTTGATTTGACTTGATTTTATTTTGAAGTTCAAGTTGGGTTATTAAGTGATTTTCATGCCAAAGTGGGCCGGGATTGCTTTGTGGGCCTCTGAGTGGGCCCCACAGTTGTTTGCCAAATGATTTGAGATTATCTTGCTTAAGTTTCCAAAATGGGCCAGGCCTTGGGCTTGAAAGTCCAAGACTTCCTGAGTTAGGGTTTAGAAACCCTAAGTTAGCTTGGTTCAATGGGCTTTAGCGGGCCTGAGAGGCCCTACCCGTGGTCTCGGCCAAACCATGCCTAAATCCAAGCATGCTTCCAAAATTGGGCATTGGCGGGCCTCAAAGGGTCTGGCCCGCTCAATTCTTTGGATTATCTTATTTAAGCGCAATTGAATGGTTCGAGCTGGGTGGGCCCCGTTGGAAGGCCCACTGGAAATAAAACTGGACCGGGTCGGTCCACGGCCCATCTTGGGTTTCCGAATCACCTAGAAACCCTACTGGTTCGTCTAGTTTGGCTATAAGATCACAAAGAATAACATGGCAGTAGGAAAAAGCAAAAAATGGAATTTCAATGGTGTAGCTGACCTGAGATGTCGGCTACACACAAAAGCACTTGTAGCCGACCTAAGTTGTCAGCTACATACAACAACATGCTGATCCGACCTGAGTTGTCGGATCAATTAGAAAATGCCATTTTTTGGGTTTCGGCAATGGGCTTGGGTTTTTGGACTTCTTGAGATGTTCTAGGGGTTGTGTGGGCCCACAGTGGTGCAAATGGAATCAACTTGGCTACTCTCGAAGGGGTTTCAAGACCAAGCTATGGGAGATGAATGGGGGCTTCATCTTTCTTTATTTTGGGTAAATCCAACACATGAACAGCAGTCATGTACCTCTGTTCTGGTTGCTTATGGCCAAGGTGAACAGCAACCGAAACAAACAACCAAAGAAAGCAACAAAAAAAAAAAGTCACATAAAGCATGCTTCACATGGGCATATTCCACGTCATGATGTGCATTGTGTGTGCTTATTGCGTCTAAGGACTAAAACTGATCTGTAGACATGCAAAATCCATGTAAATAATAGGACACTTGGAACACCTAAAGGCATTCCTAATAATCAAATGTGCAAACATACACCTATAGCCCATGTATAAACCAAAGTGGGGTGATCTTGTATGGTAAAAAATAGTAGCAAGGGTGGGGCGAAAATCATGATATGTCACCCGAAAATAATAACAGAAGTGGCATGCACATAGTTCCAAAGAACCCTAACAAGTTCACCAAGCAATGAGATAGCACGCGTGCATGCATGGAGGTGACCTAGCATGCATAATCATACAAAATACAGCTAAAGGAAACTAGCATGTATCATCCAAAAAATCCTCCACATAGCAGCACCCACGCGACCTATTCCCGTAGCCTTAGAAATACCTAAAGAAGGGAAGAGAAAGGGGATTACATGGGGGGTACATAAGAGCAAACAAAGGGGAAACAAGCCTCCCCCATTTAAATGAGTCAAAGGGTGTACAATAACACCCTAAGAATCCTTAGAGCCATGCGTGAATGGGACTTCCCCCTCCCTTGAAGGCATACACCTACTCCCCTTACCATGGGAGTTTCCACATTCAACATGGAGAGGGAAATGGTGGGAAAAGAACACTACTCATGCTAGAAATAGAAGGAAACAACATGCTAAGAAAAAAGAACAGTCAACATGCTTGAAACATGCCCATTTTGATTTATGTTGAACAAAATGTTATAGGAAATATTACCTTAGGGTTCACAAGCCTAGAAGAGGTGTATTTGAGCCTCCTTGAGGCAAATGAGGTGGCTGGAGCTCTTCCTTTGGCCACCAACAGCAGCAAACCTCCTCCTTGCTTGGGGAAAGTGGAGAAGAAGAAGAGAGGAAAGTGGGGATAAAATAGGCAAAAGATAAGTATTTAGGGTTTGGGGAGCAAGGTGGGGGAAAAGGAAGGCTTTCGTGCCTGGAACAATGGGGGGAAAGAGGTGGAAGCAAGCCAAGAAGAGCCAACCCCCGAAATAGGGCTGCTGTTGCCTTTTTATAGAAACATTTTTGTATCTGGCATTTAATGTCGGATACACTACACTTCCTTTGTATCCGGCATATTATGTCGGATACACTGCACTTCCTTTGTATCCAGCATATTATGTTGGATACAAACACAATTATTTCCAAAATTTAATTTTCTGCGCGTATCTGTCAGCGAATCCGCGCAAATCTCACTGGCAAATCTCTTTTATCCGGCAATATATGTCAGATATGAATAAAAGCATGTGTATCCAATATATTTGATAGGATACAAATCAAAAAATTACAGATTTGCCCCTCGACTTGACCGATTTGACTGATACGACCGATTTGGCACTTTTGGATATCTACAGATTGTCCCCTACGAATTTTGGTTTAGTCCCTGAGATATTTAGCAAGTTTTTGATTTTTAAAGATTGCCCCCCGAGATATTTTGCTGCCACGTGTGCAGTTCTTTTGCCACATGTGCAGTTTCTGGCTTTGCTGCTCGGGAACTTCAACTGCTCATATCTTCTTCATCCGGACTCCGATTTGAGCAAACTCAGTTGTGTTAGAACCGTATCGGAGTCCTATATCCCTTGGCATAGGGTTAAGCACCTAGATTGGGGTTTAGTAGAAAGTCAACTTTCGGCTCCCCTTCAAGTTTGACCGGCCTGCAGAATCTTTATCCGGGCTCCGATTCAAGCAAACTCAGTTGCGTTGGAATCGTGTCGGGATTCTCTATCCATTGAGATAAATCAAGGTAACCAATTATCACTTGATCAAAAAGTCAATTCTCGTCCCCTCAGGGTTTGACTTTTCCGCCAGGGTTTTCATTTTCAGCACTTCCAAGGGTGCAAAAATAAGGTGCTTACAGTGCACTTCTGACTTTTTCTTCTCTATTTAATTGAATAAGGATTGTGTGTGAATAGGAACTTATAGAGCTCATAAGCTCATCTCTGATGCTTTTCAAATGATATTTATTTCTAAGTCTTCCTTGATGAATCTGTTTTCAAACGAATTTGGTTTGATGACTTTTGGATTTGTTTTGAAGTCTATGTGTTTAATTGTCTTGTGTTGCTCTATAGTAGAACATACGATCAATCTATGATCATTTCAATAGTTTAAGGATGCACATAGGTTTTAAATGGATAAATCTCTTAACTAGATTTACGCCATTTGAAAGCTGAGCAATCATACTTTAATCGAGCCAATTTTCAAGGAATTATATGGAGACAATCTTTACAAATAGATGTTTGAATACTATCTAGTCTACATGTCCATAATTGCAAAACTAGAAACTTTAATCTAGCCTGTCTCTCTCATTTTAAATCCCTTTCAAATTTATTTTATACTGTATTTTCCTTATTAAATAATCTTTCAAGTGTTACTTGTTTCGTTGGACTTGGATTTATTTTAATGAAGTTATGTTTGATTGAACTTATGCTGCTAAGTAGTTGTTTTCAAGTTCAAATTTTCTTAATTCTTTGATTTGGGATTTCTTAGCCTTTTTATGGTGTTTCTTCATTGATAATCACATAAGAGGGTTTATAATGTGACCTTTCAACAAGGATCATCCTAATTCATAGGATGATCCTCATTGAGAGTTATACATGTTTATTTAGTTGCTTTTGCCTACTTTATTTCACAATTCATATGTGCAAGCAATGTTAAAATGATGAAAAATTGATAGATAAGCGAGGGTGCCTAACATCTTCCTGTAAACACCCAATTTTTACAATCCTCAAAAATGCTAAAATAAAGTTCTCTCCAATTGATAGAAAATTCTAACACGATCCCAACACAACTGAGTTTGCGCAAAATCGGAGTACAAACGAGAAAGATGTGGTCAAAAACGTTCAAAGGGCAAAATGGTATTAAAACCAGTAATTTGGCCAAGTGGCAAGTGTGCACATTCCACATTTGCCAAATGGCAAAATAAAGTGCAAAAGATGAAAAGACAAAAGAAGTGAACAATTGAAATAAAATATTTTAGTAGTGTTACTGGTTCGGCCGGCTCTGACAGCTCTAGCTGAGCAACTAGCACTGTAGACTATTTTGCCTGCTACCCCTGAGCAGCTAAATCACTGGCAAGAAGTGGTTGAACCACTCTTGCAAATGACCTGAGATAACCCAAACCGTACTGCATTTAATGCAAAGGTATGGTCAACTAGGCCACTCAAACTGAGTGACTTGACCCAATGAACTACATAGCTGTTATGCTTGAGCAACCCGGAAGAAAACCAAGTAATGCCACTACCCCTGAGCGGCCAAATCGCTGATAGGGAGTGGTTGAACAACTCCCGCTAATGACCTGAGGTGACCCAGACCGTACTACATTTATTGCAAAGGTATGATCGATTGGGTCGCCTGAACCGAGTGACTTGACTCAAGGAACCACTTGGCAGCTGTGTTTGAGCGGCCAGGAAGAAAATCAGAGCTAACTACTCTCCCGGCGTGACCAATAGAAGCCGCCTATAAAACCAACTTTCTCCACATTGGCTAGATCGCTTCTCTTCTCCTCCAATCTCAAACCTCCGAAATCAAGTGCATCTAAAGCCTCTTGAACCACCTCCAAACCACCCAAAAGTCCTTAAAAGTAAGTTTATTAACTTACCTCATATGTCTTAAATATGAATATTGATGGATATGATGACATATTTTGACCTAAAATGGATATGGTTTCCCTTCTTCTTCGAGTTGTCTTAATCTCCTTTCTTAATATGGGTGGTTTAAGTGGAAGTACTCATGCTTTTTTGATAAATGGGGGACGAAATTAATAAGTAAAAAGGTAGAATGAGATTTTAGTCTTCCTTTTATGAGTTTAGTGTCACTTTTGCCTTTAAGTTTTGATGAGATGTTTAAGTGCAGATGGAAATGATGAGCATATGAGTCATGTGTAAGATGGAGATCCCCAAAGCAACGAGACATGAAGGTGTAAGAAGACCACTTGAAGGGCTTTAGAAGCCTTTGAACATGAAGATTAATTGCTCTCCCCTTCTTTAAATTATGGACTAATGTATCCCTTGAACACCACCCCCCCCCCCCCCCCCAATCATCATCCGTTCACTTCATTGAGTGATCTTTGCACACTAGGCACACATCCACCATTTTTTCTTTGTACATTGATTACTCCATTGAAATGCATGCATACTATGTCTTTTATGCATATTTTGTAAAACCCCGAATTTTTGAATATAGTAATATAATAAATAAATCTAATTATTAGATAATAAGTTAGATAAACATGAAAAATATTAAGAAATAAATAATTAACCCAAGTATTGGTGGATTAGCAAGATGTTCCAAGTATGTATATATTATTAATTAAATACATGATATTAATTATGAATTATTGCAAATTGGAATAGAATAGTAATTAAATTAATTGGAAGATAAATTATAGATTTGACTTTATTTAATAGTAATAGGAAAAGTGAAGAGTTAATTTAGAATAATTGGGAAAGCAAGTTAAATATGAGTTTCGGGAAAGGTAGGTATTAATCCAAGTGTGTATTATAGCCAAGAATACTATAGATAATAAATTTGAAAATTTTAGAAGAAATCCAACGAGTAGATATGAAATTATCAAGAGAATGGTATTTTGGTCAATTCCTACTCATTATTGGTAAATAATTAAATAAATTAATTAAATTATTATTAGACTTGAGAAATTAAGTTGGGTTGATTTAAGTATAAATAGTGAAATTTATAGCTTAATAAGTGAGGAAAGGGCATATTGGTGATTATAGTTAATTAGGAGCCTTAAATTGAGGGAAAAGACGAGTTTTGGGGAGTTTTTGTAATATTTAAAAATAAGGGAAATAATTAGCACGAAAATTAGGAAAAAACGAAGTTTCTCTTATTTAGTATTAAGAAGGAAAAAATTAGAAGGAGGAGTTGTGAAAGAATAGAAAAGCTTCTAAGGGCCCGATTGGTTTGCGGAATTAGGGGTTGGAATTGGGGTAAGAATTGGAATTGGGTTCCCAATTCCAATTCTTTTGATTGGTTAAATATTTGGAATTTGGAATTGGAATTAAGGCCCAATTCCATAGAATTAGCTTATAGGCTATTTTTGAAGTTACCTAATTCCCTACTAAATCGAGAAGAATTGGGGATACGAGGTAGAGAATTAGAAGCACGATATATGCCCGACAAATAGAGCTAGCAAAATGCGACCCACCCGACCCAACACGAGTTACACGGGTTTGGGTTGACCTGTTTATTAATTGGGTTGGGGTTTCCTCAACCCGACAGTAATCAGGTCAACCCGATTATGACCCGGCAACTCGACGAGTAACCCAATTTAAAAAAAAAATCGACAAAAGTGTCATGTCCCGAACCGATTAACCCCCAACTCGACCCAAACACGGTACAACCCAATCCAATTAACCCCCAACCCTATTTTAATCATATTTTTTGAAAAATAAAAATAAAAAATAATAATAAACGGGTTGGCGGGTTGAAGCCGTTTATTGGCGGATTGGGTTTGGGTTAGGGGCTTTTCCAACCCGCCTTAATTTAGTTTAACCCGAACCTGGCCCAATTAACCCCTAACCCGATTATGACCCAACCCTAGTGGGATTAGTTAGAAAGTTCCCTAAATCTATTAAGACTTCTAGTTTGAGTGAGCCTATAAAAGGGAAGCTTTAGGGAGGAGTTAGGGTTTCTTTGAATCAAATCATGTAGAGGGAAAGGAGGAGAAAGGAGGGCTCTCAAGTTTAGGGAATTTAGAGAAAAGAGGAGTTGCAGAGAAGTCCGATCAGCAAACTTCGAATGACGATCTACAGAGATCCAGCCATTGGATCGGCCTCAAATTTGGAGGTTTATTCACGATTGGTGGAACTTCAATCTGAACGGTGGAGATGATGTTCTGAAGTCTCTAGAGGGGTGCGATTAGTAGCAGAATTTCGGCTATACCTTAAGGAGAAGGGTTTTGCGTTTTGAGGCAAGTAGTAACACCCCGTTTTGTTTAATCATTGCATGACTTTAGGTTTAAACGTTTGGGTTTGATCTGGCATTAATATATGATGATTTGGATACTAAACCATATATTTTATAAATTATATTTCGTGGGTATGAATGATCTTAGATTGGGTTTATGAAATCTATTAAGTATGCTTTCTAGTATTGATTTTATAAGGTTTTGATTTACATCGGTATTCTAATTTGTTTAGAATGATTTAATAGGATTTATAGATAATATTAGATGTGCTAAAAGTGGTTTGAATTATTGGAATCATGTTTTAAAGAATTAAAAGAGAAGAATTACAAAACTTGAATTTCCAGAATTTGCCGCAATTGGGCGAGCGCCCAACACGGTCGCCTGGGCGATCTGGACAAGTGTCTCACCTGTGTATTTTTAGAAATATTTTAGATAGGTTGCCCAACCAGATCGCCTGAGCAATGGGGTTGAGTGACTGTTAAAGAATTGTTTTTGAATAGGTCGCATGAGCGATGGGTTGAGCCACTATTAAAGAACATGTTTTTGGAAGGTCGCCCAAGGGGATCGCCTAGGCGCCCACCCTGAGCACCCATTGATCAAAAATCTTGTTTTAAAAAAAATATATGGCCGCCCAACCCAGTCACCTAAGCGACAGAGACAAGCGACCATTACAGTAAGTTGATTTTTCCTATTTTGAAGAGTTATTCAATTCTAAAATAATTTTAAATGAATTTTAAATACCTGAACCAACGAATATTAAGTGTTTACAACTGTTTTTAATGATCTTTTGTATTTGAAACAAATTGATGAGAAGGATTGCCACCTCACGGCTTAAGTGTGAAGCTGAGATACACAGTCATCGATTTATCGCGGATCACCCAACCAAGATACACGGAGGGCTGGCATGTACAATCCAATCAACTGAAATAATGTGGGAATACCAGACCAAGATACATGGTGGGTAGCCCAAAATAACCACAATGAGATACACGACGGGTGGGATTGCTGCAGCACGACCAGATGCAGGAAGGCCTCGTCGAGATACACGACAAGAGTGTAAAACCCTGGATTTTCCTAAAAATAAAATAAATAATTAAGGAATAAATTATGGAGGAAATACTAAGAAAGGTAAATGGTAGGAGAATTAAAGAGAGACATAAAGGTTAAAATAGGAATTTAAGAGGAAGGGTAATTTGGTCATTTCAAATTTGTTAAATTCATGAAAGAAAATAAGATAATTAGTTATTAAGTCAACAAATTCAACTAGACAAAATCTTAGCTTAGTTGGATGTAAAATAATGAAATTAAGGCTTAAAGGGTGGAAAATGGCCTAATGGTAATTATATTATTTAGAGTCCAAAATATAGGTATTTTGAGTGAATAATAAAAGCCTATTTTCAATTTAAAATTAGGAATAAGATTAAGCACGAAAATTAATTATGAGATCCTTTAAAAGAGAGTTAAAGGAGTTAAATTAAGGAGAATAGTAGAAGAGGGAATACATTAGTATATTAGAGTAAGCTAAACCTAATTAGAGTTGGTTTATAAGTAAGGCTATAAAAGAGAGGCTTAAAGAGTGTTTTAGGTTTTGAAAATAAGTTAGAAGGAGAAAGAAATTCGTGCATAAGTGATAGGAGCCAAAATAGAATGAAGGAAGAGAGAAAAGAAAGGAGGAAATTAGAAAGAAGAGTTGCAGAGATTTCCGACCAGCCAACTTCGAAAAGCAAACTAGGAATATCCAACCGTTGGAATGGACTGCAATTTTAGGGTTTTGTTCTACTCATGGAAGACTTTAAACTGAACGGTGGAGATCTAAATTGGAGAAGTCTAGAAGGGTGCGGTTGAGCGCCAAAAACAGACACAAACGAAGTTTCTAAAAAAATCTGGGCTCATCATAAAGCAAGTAGCAAACCCTTGAAACTGGAGGAACTGCATGTTTTCTTGTGATTTTGATGTTTAATCGTCTTGTTTTTTAAGTTGGATTTCATGGAAAAAAACTTATTTGTTTATAAAGAATTGTTTGGTGATTTAACTTTCTTTTAGAAATCAAGAAAATGTTGATCATGGTGAGTTTAAACTTAAAAAGAAACTCAAGATAAGTAGAAAGATGATAGGATTAGTTTAGAGTTGTCTTAGAACTAGTTTAGGATGGAAATCAAATGTTTAAAATCAAATCAAGTTAATAGTATGTATAGAAAGTTCGAAAATTTCCGCAAAGGGAAGAAAAACAGTGTTCTAGCCGAAGCGCTCGAGACACTGCTTGAGCGTTACTTCAGGTGTTAAGCCTTTGTGAAATAACAGAACCTGAAACCTTAACCGCTAGAGTAGTCGCCCGAGCGACCATCTATCAGAATTTCAAAACTTGGGATTTGTGCCCAGATTCAATTTTTAATGATTTTTCTTAGAATTTTAATGTTGTAACACCTGTAAATAGGGTAATTTGAGATGTAAGAAGTGACGGAATTAAATTCGGATAAAAGGTTAATTATTTGGGACAATGAATGTAATAAGAATCAAAGAAGACTAGTTAAGGTATACCTATGCACTCGGACCATTTCCATTAGGAATCTAGGTATGAAACCTAGTCTATCAAGTCATAATAGACCTAAATTAACTTCTGGAAAGAATCAATAACATAATCCAAAGGTTTTAGAGATTTAGGGTATTAGTTGGTAAATAAGGATTTAAAAGTAGGGATTTTAGGATGAACCAAAGTGTAGGATTTGGAATAAACTTTGTATGAAATAAAGAATAACATGAATACTGAATTAGAAAGATAAACTAAGTATGCACACACTAACACAACTCAAATCTGAACCTTTTATTTAGAATTTGTGTATACTCTCGTACTTTTCTTATTAAATGATCTGGAACTCTGTTTAAGAACTATTTAATGGTTATTTTGAATATCTTTTGGTTGAACATCGTGGTTTTGGAAATTATTGCTGGACACAGCACTTGGGACATGTTTATGATTATTGGTACGAGGTTTATCACTGAATATTGAGTCTTTGAGTTATTCAAGGTTTTGATTGTAAGTTGTGTCTAGTGGGCAATGCTTAGTATGGATCCATAGCTTAGCTAGGCAGTGAAAGGGAATTGGCTGGTAAGTTATTATTGTTCAGAACTCCCCAGTATGCGGTCCGTCGTACTTGTAGGTGCGGGTGACGTAGGCAGCAATCCTCGACCGCTGCAGGTGCGGCCTAGTCTTAGCCAAGGTTGCTATCGATAAACGGTTTTTATTTTGTTATTCAGGTTATCATCCGCATGCTTCAATGAGACATCGACTTTCACGAGCTTTATATTGGTCATGTTGGTAGGTTACTTGTGACTCGCACATTGAAGCTATGATTTGGCCGTGCTTGAGGATCACTTGTGACTTGCACTTGCACTGATATTAGATGTGTTGTCGTGGGTCCATTAATCTTTGATCGGATTGGTATGGCCTCCGTAGAAGCGGTACCCTTATGGGATTTTATTTGGACTGAGGATTGTACTCGCCAACCCATTCGTGGGTGGTCCGCTTTGATGGTTAACAGAGGAGATGGTAGTGACTGCAAGTGAGGGCTTCATCTATCATGTAAGTCGTGATGTGGCGAACTATGGGGGCAGGAATATCTTATTAAGTGGTTTCAGTTCACGAGTCCTATTATGTCACACATATTTGTTTTGGATTGGTAATTGTTATTGTTATATCATCTTATTATCGTGGTTTTAGTTTTATCGTTCACCTCATGCTAGTATTGTAAAATTATGGACTGTTTTACATCATGCACATTGCTACTTGTTGAGATTTATTCTTACTCCGGTTTCTCCCTTTTTTTCCAGGTACTCTTGGCAAAGACGTCAAATTCTAGGCTAGCTGTAGCTGGGTAGTCTATATAGATGTAGGATGCTCATAGAAGTTGAAATCCTTGTATATCATATTCGTTGATTAATAAAGAGAATTTGAATTTAAGTTTCCGCATTTACTCTGATTATAAAGTTAGAAAAAGTTTTAAATTATCTAGATTCTTTAGTTGCTTTGTTTATTTACCATAACACCTCGGGTTTGGGAATGGACCCGAAACCGAGGCGTTACATGGAGCATATATGAAACAGGGTTAACTAAACAAAGAAAATACTATTTTCACTCCTAGCTAAACTATGGATCCATACCAAGCTATGCCCATTAGACACGCAAAACCAAATACTAAAAGCATGTTATCTTTGATACCAAAAATAATCCACAACATTTATAATTCAATGTCAAATCATCCCCAAGATACATGGAGGCAAACAATGCTCAAACTCAAGCTACAAGAGTGAGGAAATAACCACTCCGAGGTACACGGAGGAAAATATTCGCAATTCTTTCAAAACAACTCTGGAAACATCTTTAGATAAGTCAAATACAAGTGTAGGAATCAATAAAATCAAACCAAGTTAAAAAGAAAAGAGTTTGAAACAATAAACTCGAATAAAAGTTATTTTAGTAGAACGTACCCAAAATCTTTATAAAAATTCAAATTAATCAACGGCCAATGCAAATATTCTCAAAACACTCTAATCTTATTAGTACATGAGTTGTAATTTAATAAAAGCAATTTTATAATCAAAAACTAGGTATATTTCCAAAATATCAAATTTTCTGTCATGGGCGCTTGAGCGCTGTCAGGCACTATTGCAAGCACTCAAGAAAACGGTTTTTCCAAAAATCACCCACTCGGGATCGTGCTCGAGCGTTCTCCCAGGCGTTGAGTTTTGAGGTTTTGTTATTTTTGTTTTTAAATTACATAGGCAAGACGCCAACAATTGCGCTCGAGCGCTCAGGCAAGTTTCAGTATATTTTCTGAATTTTTCTGATTTTCTGAAATCTAAAATACCTTGTATAGTTTTAATTGTTTCTAATCATCTTAATTCCATTCTAAATCACTTCTAAAACAACCCTAATCTATTTTCATCACTTACACATTGATCTAGAATTTTCTACTTAATTAATTCTCTTGTGATCATCACTTTTCTTGATTTCTTTTAAAGTATATGAAAGCAAAACCATCTTAGAAAATTCTCAACTCCTCAAACAAAGATTTGAATCAAAACAAACCAAGATAAAACATCTAAATCATACAGAAAACATACAATTCCTCCAATTTTCAAAGTGTTTGCTACTTGCCTCAACATTGAAATCCTTCTTTCCAAGAAACCCGAATGTTCACCAACTTTTTGAAATTTTTCGCACCACTCTAAGCATCTCCAAATTAAATCTTCACCGTTCAGATTGAAGGCCTAAGAGTAATGAACATAACCTTCAAATTTGAAGCCAATCCAACGGTTGAAAATCTTCAGATCTCAACATGAAGTCTGCTGATCGGAATTCTACAGCACTCCTTTTTCTTCATAAAGTATTTTTTTCTTCTCTCCCTCCCTCTCTCTCTCTCTCTCTCTCTATATATATTTTATAATCGTCCTCTCTCTCTCTCTCTCTCTCTCTCTCTCTCTCTCTCTCTCTCTATATATATATTTTATAATCGTCCAAGCTCTTATTTCTCCCTTATATTCTCCATACCTTTGGGATATTGAGAAACCCAAATCCTCCTATAATTATATCTTTTATAAACTCACTTAATTAGAAGTCCTAATTAGATTTGGATAATACCTAATTTTTCCCACTTGCATATCTTTCCTTAATTCTCCTTTCTAGTCTTATCTCCTAAATCCTCCATAATTAGAAACGCTTAATTTATTACTTTTCATGCTATTTATCATTCTTATTTTTTAAATATTACCTAAACACTTTATTATCTCCCTTATTACTAAAATTAAAGCTCCTAAATAACATAATTACAATTAGGCCCTTTTTCTCTTCTTTTAATTCTTAAATTTATTATTTAAATCCATTTAAACTAAAATTTGGTCTAATTAAGTTTTCTAGTCTAATAATTAGTTATTTTATTCTTTTCATAGATTTGACTAATTAGAAATGACCAAAATACCCTTTCTTTAATTTTTCACACTTAATCATTGAATTTCTCTAGAATTCTCTAAGTTTCATTCTCCTCATTATTTCTCTTCATAATTTGAAATTTAAATCTTAAATATTAATTCTACAAATTCTTACTTATAATATAATTTTAAATCCTTAACTTAGTTCCTATTTTCCTTTTCTAAATTTATTTATACTTCCAAGTCTCTTTTAATTTATTCATTAATTATTTATTTATTTATTTGTTTTATATTAGGAAAATCCAGGGTTCTACAAGCTATCTATGGATGGAGGTTTAATCAATTAGTACTGTTGTTGCTCATAATTCTCCATTTTTGTTCTATATTTATTTTTGCATCTTCCTTTATTCTCTCTTTTTTCAAATGTAGATTGAAATGCAAATCTCTAGAAATAGAACAATGATATATAGTTGTGGTATCTTGACCAAACCCTTGTTAATAGTTTTAACATGGTATCAAAGCTTTTCAAGTGAAGCTTAAATTAGATCCTTTCATGGCTTCTACATCCTCCAACATTTCCTTTATTCCGTCGATTGTCTTTCAACTCATCTCGATGAAGCTTGATTGCTTTATCTATCTAACCGGGTCTGTTGATTCGAACCTAGGACTATCAACAAGTTGAATACGGGTCAAATTGCTCCATATTCGAATTCTAAATCCTATCATTTCATTAAATATTATTATTTAAATATTTTACAACTGTTTCTGGGTGAACTGTCTCATGGGTGAGAGGTGCGATGGGATTTTACAAGGTCATCAATTGGGAAGAAACTCTTCCCCACCACCGATGTGGGTATTATGGCAACCATCTCAAGTTTGCCTCCTTTGTACATAATCCCACATCGGCTGGGAAGACTATAAAAGAGAGAAGCATCCCTCCGATCTAGAAATCAGTTAAAGATTTAATGAATAAATTAAATATTTGTAAAAACTATACATATTCGGATATATATATTCGGATATTTGGTCAAATATAGAAAAATCTATATTCGAATCCAAAAATAAACGAATTTTGAAAGTATCAATTGTATTCGATCCAACGGATCAAATCGCATATCCGTACGTATTCAAGTAATTTGATGGAATGCGGGTCAAATGTATATAGATCTTTATTCGGCCCATTGACAGCGCTATTCCAACCCATTATTGGGAGCAATGATCTACTAAATTTTGTTTTCTTCCTATTTCTAAAGAAAAGGACACTAGTGAATTGAATCGAGAATTTATTCTCTGCAAGAAGAAGGATTGTATAATCATGAATAACTCAACCACCATTTGATGTTTTCATGGTGGATTGCATAATCATCAATGCCTTTTGCTTTCATCTGAATCCCTACTTTTGTTGAAGCGATAAGCATGTGAGCAGAACGCGTGCATGCGCAAATTGCAGGAATTTGGAGCATATCCGGCCCATTGTTAAGGTTGTTAGGATCTGTACTCGATAAGATATTGATCGAATGAGAGAGTGTCAGCTCAACCTAAAAGACAAAATTAGATATTAATAATTAAATGCCTTTTGTATCATTTCGGTCACAAAAATGGAAGTGGATTGTGTGGTGGAGGGGCCCTCCACGTCAGATTGCTGCTGCCCAATGATTTCTCGATCGCTTGTCGTTGTCATGTTTAGCATAAATAAAAGGTTCCCACTACAAGACCGGAGTGCTCACCACGTGTCAACCTCTTAACTCCCATCCCTGCGCTTAACGACAACCGCAAATATGGTGCTTGTGGGTCCAAACCCAAACATGTCATATGTTTTAGGTACTATGTTCTATTTATCACATATTAGTCTTCTTCTTTATGTTTATATTAATTTTTTTAATGGTTTTTCTTCTCTCTCTCTTTAGGTAGTGGAAAAGTAATATTATTATTAAGTATATATTAATTGAGATTAAAAAAAAGGCAGATAAATACATAATTGCTATGAGTTCTAAATCCTTTAAAGTTATTATCATGTGTTAATTAACTTAAAACCAATTCAAGCTAAAGGGTGGTAGTTAGGGATATATGGTAACAAAGTCTTTAGAGAGTTGTCTCTAAGATCAATCAAAAGAAAATTTTGTTCGACAGTTTGCCTCCAACTAAAGACATTTGGTTGCTTGAGTTTGTGGCCATTGCACCCAGCTTATAAGTCCTATTTGCGGCACACACTACGTGAGAGTTGAATAGATGAGTAAGGCCTCGTTTAGTATTTATTTTGGAACAGGGGGACCTAAATAACCCAAAATGTGTTTGCACAAGTTAAAGAGAAGTTGTGTTTGATGTTTGGTGAAGGGCGTTTGATTCTTTTAGAGGTTATAAATGTTACAAGTTTGCAATTGTTTTAACTTTAATGAACTTTTCATATATGGCAAGTCTAACATTGTCGTGTAAAGAAGTCCTTCAAATAAGTTTCAAGTAAATCCTTCAAAATTTTTAAATATTACATGTATGCTACCTCACTTGTACAAAATAATTAAGTTTTCAAAAACCAAAAATAGGTCTAGGGTGATTCCTCCTCTTGAATGCATTTTTTGAAAGTCATTTTGAGAAAACTCCTTCAATAATTGCAATCAAAAATTTATTTTATGACAAGAACTAATTCTAAGCCTTGGAAGTCATCCAAGCCGGGGAATGAGTTCCTAGAATTAACACCAATATAATATAATATAATCGAAGAAGTGAGTATTCTTGTGGGGATTTGATTCATGGTAACAAGATCGCGCGGTGACTTGAAGGCAAAAGATGAGATATCTAACGATAATCAGATTCGGTTAATGATTTTGAAAGAAAAGATACTGGTTCACTCAAATTGCCGTCGGTTCCTCTCCTTTTGTTTTCATTATGAACTAGAAAGTAATTCCGATTTCAATTGTATGGAATGGATTAACAAGATTTGATTCTTCAAAAATGAGATGTAAAAACACGTATACTTTCTTAATATTGTCACATGCTATTCCAAATTTCCAACTGGGTATAATATGAATCCAATTAAAAAGATGTGCATCGACTCTTGTGCAAAATGTAATTTAAAAATCAAGTTTTTAGTGTTTCCTGAGTCTTAAAGTTAAAAACTAAATTTACGTCAAAAAATACGTCAGTTGATGGGACTGATCTGGAAACAAACATGCCGGTTTCATTCTGTTCATAACGGTGACACATGCGTCCATGCGTTTTGTGTGAAGCCGATTTGGACACATGCTTCACCGTTCGGCTTAAAACAAGTAGAACCATGAGTCATACGGTACCACAAGTTTTCAAGCTGTAAATTGGCTTATCTGCAGGTATTGATAATGAAACATATTGTTGAAATAGTGTTTGTATCCTTTGATATGCATACTTGCATCTTCACTTGTCTACTTAAGCTTTTAGATGCAATGATTCTTTAACACATATGTATGTGCACATGTATATATAAAGCGAATGTGTATGTGTGTTTTGCCATCCCGGCCGACTGGATGATGAAATATGCATGGAATTGTCCAGACAATATGCATTCATGTCATACATGTTTGCAAGTATTTGAGGCATATAAAGGGAAGTCATGGAAAGGTAGTTGGTAAGTAACTAAAGATATGGTTTTAGACAAGTTCGGTTGAAGGAAAAGGATTTATATTGCGGATAGCTAGATAGGGTATTTGGTTATTGATTGATTGATTTCATCATCAATGAAAATTTTGCTACATCCTTCTAGATACTTTTGCATTGCATCAAGTAACTTAAATGGATCAATGGGCTTCTACCAAGCTTAATAAAGGATTATTGTGTCCTCCCCTACTTTCTTGAATATTTATAAATGCAGTACTTATATTAATTTGCCTTTTTTTTTTTCATTTACCTTCTATTTTGTAATTTTCTGGGATAATTATAGTTTACCCTCTTGAGGTTTCAAGCAAACCCACTTGCACCCTTGAGGTTTTCAAAATACCAATTTACAATTCTAGGGGTTTGATCAATGAGGTGGCAAGAAAAAAAAACATATATTGTCAACTTTGCCCCTAATACATCAAATACAAACCTATAGAAAGAGGAAACAGATTGAAATATATTACATGGAAAGAGATTGAAATATATTACATGGAACTAATCTGGTAGGGTGTTAGAATAAAAGGAGCAAAGTTGTTGATATATATTTTTTTCTCTTGCCACCTTATCTCGGTCAAACCTATAGGAGGAGGAAACTGCTACACAGAAAATCTCAAGGTAGCAAAGTGGTATTTCAGGAACCTCAAGGGGATAAATTGTAATTATCCCTTATTTTATATATTCTACATCTAGTGTCAATTTTGAGAAACTAGGCTATATGTCACAAAAGAAAGTAAAGAAAGAACCATTTTGAAGGTTTGGAATATCTGCTGCTTCATCCTTCCTCGTGCAACAGATAATGCTACTTGAATGAGATGCTTCCTATTTGATATGTTGCCATCCACAGCATCTCAAACTCAGGAACACATTTCTTCTGGTGCCAAAATCCAATAGTTCAGTGAAACCACCGGCAGAGATGTGTTTGAGGTGTAGGGCCCCCCTATTGAAATGGAACATTTGTCTATCTATTCCACGCTCTTACCATGGAGTGGCATCCGAGGAAACGGTCTCCAAACCTAGTGTTTTTACAGTTTTTTCAAGTTGGAAAATATGAAAATAATTTTCTTTCATTGAAAAAAACACAAACTCTGATATGCACCGCATAGAAGAGAGAAAAAACTTAAGATCAATATTTTAACATGAACAGAAATCAATCCGAATGATGTGTTCCTTCCTTTAATCATTTCTTTCTGTATTTTTTATTGGATGACTCTTAAAAGGTAAAATTAAAAGAAAACCGAAAGAAAATTAAAGGAGCTAGAAAGAGAGAAAGCGGGGGAGAATATAGGAATACCCAGGAGTTGCTTTGCATCTTTCAAGCTTTAATTGGTCTAACTCCATCATCGATCTTTAGCCTAATTCCCTATTAGTTCTTTCCGTTAAATACACTGTAAAGATCTCATCATATCGAATATTTTGCCGATACGAATGTTGAAAATTACAGTAAAAGCAAAGCCATTTGAACAGGGTTGGCTCTTTTTTATGGAAGACAGTGTCCTCAGTCCACTGGTTTTAATTTCTTCTCATTTTCTATTTCGAAGATGAACAAGAGGAATCACGCCCCCAAGAGGAAAAGATTTCAAAGAGGAGGAGACTCACTAAACGATATGCATATTCTTTTTGAGGTTTTTATATTCATATAAGCGTTGGATTAGGCCTAGTGTCAGCCTGAGAAAAAATGAAAAGGACTAAACGAGGGTGCTTGGTTGACCCCACCATGGATGGGATGCAGTCACAATAGCCTTAAAATAACATCATGTGGAGACCCCCTAAGTGCACGGGGAACATCCTCGTTGTTACATCTCTCTTTCTCTCTCTCCCTCTCTCTCTCTATACATATATATGTAGAGGTGGGTAGTCCAGTTTAATTGTTGAAGGCAGGGAAAAGGCGACCTTAAGCTTCTCCTCCCCTTCTACAACATCATTTGCAGCTTCAACGACACGGCGTCCATGACGGAAAATTCACAGGAGTTAGCCGCAGATGGGCCATCAACAAAGAAGACATCACATCCCCACAACTCTACTGTCCACTCCAATCCACAGCCTATTATTCAATTAGCTTTGTTCCCAATAACGTTAAAGGTCAATCATTTTATCTCCACTCCATCTTCATTATATCACAGCAAACACACACACACCTTGTTCATATACACACACAAACGGTGAATTTGTGAAAGCTTAAGCATATATTATTCTGAAAAAATTGCTATGTTTTACAGTTTGAAGAGGTGGTGTACAAGGTAAGATTGGAGAAGGAAGTTTCCTGTTGGAGTAGTACAAGGGGCACAAGAGAGAAGACTATACTAAATGGAATAACAGGGATGGTGTATCCAGGAGAGATGCTGGCGATGCTCGGCCCGTCCGGCAGCGGCAAGACCACCCTATTAACTGCCCTTGGGGGCAGACTTAAGGGGAAGCTATCAGGGAAGATCACTTACAATGGACAGCCCTTCTCCGGCTTCATCAGACGAAGAACAGGATTTGTTGCACAAGATGATGTTCTCTACCCACATCTCACTGTGGCAGAGACCCTTTTGTTCACTGCACTGCTAAGGCTGCCTGAGAAAATGGGTCTGGATGACAAGGTCCAGCATGTCGAGCATGTGATCGCCGAGTTGGGGTTGAGCCGATGCCGGAGCAGCATGATAGGGGGGCCACTGTTTAGAGGGATTTCAGGGGGTGAGAAGAAAAGGGTTAGCATAGGTCAAGAGATGCTAATCAACCCAAGCCTGCTCTTGCTCGACGAGCCAACCTCTGGCTTGGACTCCACCACGGCTCAGCGGATCCTCAATACGCTAAAGCGGCTTGCCGGTGGGGGTCGAACTGTGGTCACCACCATTCACCAACCCTCAAGCAGGCTGTACCACATGTTTGACAAGGTAGTCTTGCTATCGGAGGGGTGCCCCATATACCATGGCCCCGCATCTGCTGCCTTGGACTACTTCTCCTCCATTGGATTCTCCACTTCTGTCACCATGAATCCCGCAGATTTCCTGCTCGATCTCGCCAATGGTATGCGATCTAATCTGCTTCTTCATCATTTCCTCCGTTGAAAGGTCTTAGTTTGCATTTTGGATCAATTATTATGAGTAGAAAAAGTAAAGCCATCTGAAGGAAAAGATACCTACCTTTTTCCCTTCCTGCTTTTGTTTATTTTCACGGGTGATGATAGACATCAAATCTGCTTTCAGTGGCAACCACGTATAGAAATGGACAATGACGAGATCACAACCATGTCTGCATTGTCTGGGATTTTTTTTCCTCTTAATAATTCTAAGAAAACTGAACTGCAGGGATTAGTCCTGATGCAAGATGCATCACTGACCAGGGGGATCACCCAGGAAACATAGCACAGGAGCAGAAATTGGTGAGAGAGGCTCTCATCTCTGCTTATGACAAGAACATTGCTACCAGGTTGAAATCTGAGCTCTGCAGTTTGGATCTGAGCAACTATGGTCATGCCAAAGATGCTTCTGGAAGTAAGTCCCTCTCCTAATTGTGACCAATGCAGTATGTGTGCATATTTAATCAAGAATCCCCTTTTTCTTAACCTTCTTTGGGACTCGGTAAATCAGTCCCTTCCATGAGAGTTCCAGCTTTCACCATCAATATCTTTTTGCTATGATCTTTTCTGGTAAAGTCCCTTAAATGTCTTCACACTGACAATCATGCAGAGAAGATGGTGAAGTCCGAGCAATGGACTACAAGTTGGTGCCAGCAATTTAAGGTGCTACTGAAGAGAGGGCTGAAGGAACGACGGTACGAAAGCTTTAACAGGCTAAGAATCTTCCAAGTAGTGAGTGTTGCTGTACTTGCTGGTCTCCTGTGGTGGCAAACCCCATCATCTCATATCCAAGACCAGGTAATCATCTTCACCCACTCCCAGCAGATAAAAAGAAAAAGATTCAACATCTTCCTTGCATCAATTCTGGCGATTTCTTTGCTGATCGAATCAATTCTGGATTTGCTTTGCATGGCAGATTGCCCTGATCTTCTTCTTCTCCGTGTTCTGGGGTTTCTTTCCACTCTACAATGCTGTCTTTACATTCCCCCAAGAACGATCCATGCTCATCAAGGAACGCTCTTCCGGCATGTACCACCTCTCCTCCTACTTCCTTGCCAGAACTGCAGGAGACTTGCCAATGGAGCTTGCACTTCCCACAGTCTTTGTCATAATAATTTATTGGATGGGTGGACTCAAACCTAACCCCACGACTTTCTTTCTGTCCCTTTTTGTCCTTCTCTACAATGTCCTCGTTTCACAAAGCCTTGGTCTTGCCTTTGGTGCCATTCTTATGGATGTCAAACAGGCCACAACCTTGGCCTCTGTAACTACCCTCGTCTTCCTGATAGCCGGGGGCTATTACATACAACAAATCCCACCTTTCATTATCTGGCTAAAGTACTTGAGCTACAGCTATTACTGTTACAAGCTCCTCCTTGGAGTTCAGTACACTGAAAAAGATTACTATGAATGCTCAAAGGGAGTCTTGTGCCGGGTAATAGATCTTCCTGCTGTTAAATCCGTGGATCTCAACCATTTGTGGATAGATGTGTGTATCATGGCCCTGATGTTGGTCGGGTACCGCCTCGTTGCTTATCTGGCCTTGCACCGGCTACATGTGAGGTAGTCAACAAGCGAGCATCGGTCCACAGAAAGAGATGCTTCATCTACAAATACAGTCAAAGAGTTCTCTATCTTCACTAGCTAGGAGAAATATAGTCGGTAATTGGGCTATCAGACATTTTGAACCTCTTCATTATCCAGAGTTTTTATGTACTAGCCTTTCTTTTAATAATTTGATAAAATAACTCAGAATTTTACTTTTCTGCACAATCACTTTTCAAGATTCTGAATAAACCAAATGTGCATTATTTATTTGAATAAGCAAGAACTCAAGAAAGTAACAAGCGTTTTACTGACCGAAAGACAAATTTCTAGATATTTTCGGGGCTTATGAAACCAATTACTTCCTCAAATTTTTATTCTCTTCTTATTCTCCAGTACTTTCCCAAAAGCACAGGACTGTTTCATAGATTCTCTCTCTGCTTACACTCATCACCCCCAATCTCTTGCAGTCTTTCCATCCTTTCATCCTCTGCCCCAAACTTAAATCTGATAACCTGATTCTCGCTTGAACTGTGTCCCTGGTATATATTGTTTCACGTATTGCTTAATGAGAATATTTTCTGCTGCTACTGTGTCTGTGTCCGCCATCACACCCTGAAAATAAGTGTACCACTTAAAAATATATATATAAGATGGGAGGAGCATAGAAGTGAAATGATGATCCAGTGATAACAGACCAAAGATTTTAGATTCTGAATCGTCCCAATCTTCTGCTGCTGTGATCTTGGAGCATTAGGGCGTAATAAAACAGCCATAGGCTTTTCATTGAAAACTCTGTTGCTTCGGCAGCTTTCCCATTATCAGGATCCTTTCAATTTTCACTCAATAGCTACAGTTATTTTCTGGCTTCCCTTATTAGACAAATTGAGAGTTATCCAAATCAGTAACAAGGAAGCAAATTGTCCGATTTCTGCAAGCACCAATAAATTGATACAAATTTATTGGTAAGATCATTGGAAATTCATGGCCCCATGAAAGCAAGCAGAAAATGACACCAAATACATGCACACCACTCCCCCAGTTATGGATAACAGCAAGATAAACAGTAGAATAGAGTGCTAATTTTTTAACAGGTGACGGCTGTGTTTCAGGCTGAAACTTAGCATGTAAAATGGGAATGCGTGGAAGAACATGAAAATAAGTGAAATAGTGCCAATTCAGCAGCAATTTGAGAAATTGCGTCACACCAAGATTCTAAAGATGGTGTTTCTCACTAGTCTACCTTCATTTATAAGACAAATTAAGAAGTAATAAAAGAAGACCCATGATGGGGTGTTGGGCACTGCCTGCCTGGCACATAGCCGGCATAAGCACTTGAAATATCTCAGCCAAAGGCAAGCTGTCGAGCACAATCTCTTTGATTTGGTGAGAGAGGGATTTGAACCCAAGCCTTCAATATGAACATCACAATGCTTTGCCACCATCCAAGTGGCACCCTTTAGCACCTGAGTAATTACTACTATATGGTTGCGGTTTATAATGCTACCAACTGACCCATGATGATAAGCCTCCTATAATGCATCAGTTAATACAAAAATAATAATGTATATCATGCCCAAAAACTGACTACACAGTTTTATAGAAGGAATTATCGGCATCAGCTGGAGTAGTTATTGAACACTTGCAATGCAAACAAAAATCAACTATGATAAGCAAATATCTCCGAATTACATGTTGTAAAGGCGAACAGGACTTGTGCTGACGACCCCAATTAGGTAGGATGAGGGATGCGGTTGACTGTTGATTGTTCGAACAGACCAGAGGTTAATGTACACTCTCATGATTCGGAAATAGAGAAGATAAAGTCGGTGGAGAATAGAAAAGAGAAACTACAGATGCTTGAAATAAATGAACAGATAAACGATGGGATTTCACATACAACCCAAAGAGAGATGAACGCCATAGCAATGGAAGCACAAAAAGGATCCAGAAATCGACAAACAACAATTTGCCACTCAAGTCACAATGAGCAAACAGGAATTTCAAAGCCATAGATGTGTAGAAGAAAAAAAGATAAATTTAAATTACATAGGTTGGTCGCGCACTTGCTGATGGGTTCTCTCACAGCGTAGAGACCGTGTCCGTCGGGGACTCAAAATGCCGGAACAGAATTACCACTCTCATTGTATGGCTCTTCATAAAGTGTTGATACCCTGGGCATCTGCCGGAACAGAATTACCATCTCTCATTGTATGGCTCTTCATAAAATAGTTAATGATTTTAGTTAGTTAATTATTTTAATAACGGTATAATTTACTTTTATATTATTATTATTATTATTAACGTTAATCCTATTTTATTTTAGTTAAGTTTAAAAACACATCTCTATTGTTTAGTTATTAATGATATACATGTAACCCTAGTTTAGTAGTAATTTATCTTATTTTAACGATTTTAGGTATAGTTTTAACTTTAGTTAGTTAAGGATTAACGATATAGATAGAGGAATTATACTTATAAAATAATAGTTTAATAGGATTTACATTTATCTACTTTACTAATTAACATAAATTTAATAGGATTTTAATATAAATTTAATAGGATTTTAATATAAATTTATTAATTAACGATATATACTTATCTAGTGGGATTAATTGATATATATATATGTTATTCTATTAATTAATATAAATTTAAAAGGACTTTAATCAACATTTATTAACGTCTCTCTTATTACTTTATCAATATACAGCTAATTTCTTAATTACTTATTTAATTAGATAACATAAAATATTTAGATATAATTCTAGAAAAGTAACGAAATTCTATTATTAGTAGAAATATATAAGATAGGCACAAATAATCCTTTTTTTTTTTCTTTCACTCTAACAGATAAAGATTACTTTAATATAAATAATGTAAAATAAAAAATTATGTATAATTCTAGATTTAACTCTCTTTTTTTCCTTTAAGCATCAATAATATAGCACACTAAAAGATATACATTATTTTAATAAAAATAAAATAGAATTTCAAAAAAGGATAATAGGCAATTAATGTTAATAAAATTTAAGATAAAAACAACAAAAAAATTATCCTCGTACATTATTGATTAATAGTCGAAATAATCTCTTATTAGTTAAAAAAATTTCTAATTTTAGTGGAATTTTCTTTTTTCTTTTTTCTTTTTTCTTTTTTCTTTTGGGAATTTGATTAGTTTGGTTTTATTAGATAAGGATTTGGAATTGATCATGTGGATTATCAATATAACATGACTTTATAGGATAAACATCTTTAATGTAATGAATAAAAATAATCTTGAATTAATTTCGTCAAACCCTACAACGGAATCAAAACTAAGTAGGGACTCTAACATAAAACTATAAATAGGAAATTTATGGTTAAAACCCTATAACATTAAAGATATAGTAATAAAAAAACTATTTAATTATATATACAGAAGGAAAAACACTTTTCTTAAACTATTTAATAATGTATTTAGGGTTTGAAGGAAGGAAATTTTTCTTTCGTGTTTGGAGCCTTGGATTTGGGGAGAAAAGAAAAGAATGTATTTAGGGTTTGAAGAAAAATATTGATTTGGGGAAAAATATTGATTTTTTCCCCAAACTATTTAAAATATTTTTCTTTTCTTTTCAGATGTTTGGATGAGATGAGAAATGAGAAGAAAAGAAATATATATTTTAGTAAGATGATGGGTTGGGGTGGTGGGCGAGTGAGAGTAGGCGGGTGCTGGTAGGGTTGGTGGGGTGGCAGCAATGGTGGTGGCGATGATGGTGGTGGTGGGTGGTGGTGCCAGGTGTTGGTGTGTGGTGGTAGCGGGCAGCAGTGGGTGGTGGTTGGCAGTGGTGGGAGGTTGTGACAAATGGTGGTGGTGGTGGTGCCATGTGGCAGTTGGCGGCGGCTGGTGGTGGCGGTGGATGGTGGTGGTGGTGGTGGGTGTTGGTTGGCTGTGGTGGTGGCAAATGGTGGTGGTGGTGGTGATGGGTGGTGGTGATTAGCAGTGGTGGCGGGCGATGGTGGGTGGTGGGTTGTGGTGGTGGTGGATGGTGGATGGTGCTAGTCGCGGGGTGAGTGGGTGGTGTGAATAGTGATAAGTGATGGTGAATTTCTTTTTTTTTCAAAATTCCTACCTTTTTAATTTAGTGAGAAAATTTTTTACATTAGAGAGAAAGAGGGAGAAAAATTTTGGAGAGAAAATCTCATTTTCCTTCATTGAAACCAAACAAGAGAAAAGAAAATTTCAGCATTTTCTTTTCTTTTCTCCCCAAATCTAAGGTTCCAAACACAACCTTAGGGTTTGACTCTAAAGGATAACGATCTTTAATTTAAAGAATAAAAAATAATTTTCCTTTCATCTTGTCAAACCCTAGAACAGAAGATTTTTGTTTATTTAATTTTTTTTTAAAGGAAGCAATTGTTCGTCTAAGTAGAAACTCTAACATATAATGATTAATGATATATATGTTATCCTATTTTAGTTAGTTATTTAAATAGACGTTTCTCTTGTTTAATTTTTGTTTTTCTTAGTAATGTACTTTTATATTATTATTTTAAAACCTTTTGAAATAGAGGAATATGTGGAATAAAAGACTATAGGGAATGACATTTTAGGTATGTGAAAATGAAAAACACTTAAAAGTTGTTCGTGCTCTTTATATATAGTATATTGATATATATACTATATATAAAGAGAGCACAGGCTTGGGAAGCGTGCCAAAAAATTTGCTTTTTTATAGATAATAACCTTCTAATATCATTTTGTTTTCTATATTTAGGCGGGTAACTTTGTCCTTTTCATTATTCACTTTCCAAAAGATACCCTTGAACAATTTCTTATCCCTTACATGTCCTAACTATTTTGTCAACATCATTTTTCACTTTTCAAAAGATATCCTTCAATAATTTCTTACACCTTACATCTCCTAAACCCATTTTTTATTCTTCACTTTCCAAAAATACCCTTCAACAATTTCGTATCTCTTACATGTAAACTTTTTATTTATTACATGCAATACTACACATGCACCCACTAGTATATATGAAGGCAAATGGGGTCTTAAGGGGGTGACGTGTCAGGCTCACAAAATTTCTTATTTTAAATTTTTTTTTTAAAATTGTTCTCTCCGTCTAAAAACTGGACTTCTTCTAAAGTAAATTCTCTAATAATGATTAAGAAGAAAAATTAGAAATAAATAAAATGAGATGGACAAATAAAAGAAATTTTTATCCAAGGCTAACTTTTCTAGATATGCAATTTGAAGAAAAGAATCAATTTACTCAAGCTGCTTATCAAGGAAATACAATTTATGAATGGAATATATATGGCAAAACTGAACATTTAATTTTATAAACTTTATAACAAATGACAATGATAAGTATTGCATGTAAATTCAAACAACAAGATGTTTCATAAATAATTATAACAATTGCTTTAGTTGCCGGTTTTATTGGTCATTTAAAATTATGGTGGAATAAATAAGTAAATAATCTATATATATATATATATATATATATATATATCTATATATGTATATATCAAATGCCAGATCAAAAAAAAAAGTACTTTTACACGGAAATTTTTTGGTTATAATTTTAAATTTTTGTAAAATAATGCGTAACATGTGAAATCAAGCGCGTGTTACCGAGAAAAGTGAGGCTGCATCCTTGGATAGGGCTAGACACCGGCACTGGTGCCAGGATTCTTGTATCCGGCCCACCCCGAGGCTGGTGCTGGTTGGTAAATTTCCCCAAATCCCGAGGATTTAACCAGTTCCGTGTAACCCAGCCCTAGGTGCCCCATATACCCCGGAAACCAGGATTACACCATTGAGAGACTTTAAATAGTTTCTAACTATCGAACATTACAAAACAAGTACTGATAAACACCTTGATAGATAGTTTATGATTTAATTGAATATGAGAGCAAGTGTGTTAGAAAACCCAATTACCAGATTTATGAATTTACATAGATGAGTTAGTTTGATGGTTATATTTAGCCACGCATATTGATGAAATTAATGTCTTTAATTCTCCGCACTCTGATAATTAATGCGATTAGTTGAATTTAAATGTTCTAGTAATTAGTAGCTTTGAGCCAGTATCACTTCGGATTCAGGTTTGGTGCTTGGTTTGCATAGACCCGGGTTCGAGGCATTACAGATGGTATCAGAGCATTTGGTTCATGCGCCCTAGGTTTTAGAGAACCTTAGGCGGGTCTTGGGGAGTGATACGCTAGATAGAACCCCTAGGAATATCATTAGGGAGAGTTCCTAATTGATTGTTTGTGGTATTTTGCAGATGACTAGCAGAGGACGGCGAGCACGAGCCGATATTCCTTATGAGAGGTTTGAGGATAGAGAGCAGCAGTATAATGCCCCACCACCAGGTGGTGACATTTGGGCCATGGTAGGCACCTTGGCAGATCTCCTTGCCAAGGAGAGGGAGGAGAGATTGAGTCAGAAGGAGAATGGAGGTAGTAACAGACAAAGAGATGGAGATGCTCCAATACAGCATGATGAGATACGGGCAGCACGAGACTTGGAGCAGTTTTGTAAGATGGATCCTCCGATCTTTAGAGGATTGCCAGATCCTATGGAGGCAGAGCGTTGGATTATGAGGATAGAGTGGATTTCGAGGCTATGGAATGCCCAGATGATAGGAGAGTGAGATTGGCATCATTTCTTTTCGAAGGGGAGGCAGCTCATTGGTGGAGAGCTGTGAAGAGGCAAGACCCCCAGGCAGTCCGCATGTCATGGGATAGTTTTGTTGATAGATTCTATGGGCAGTACTTCTCCGATGAGATTCACTTACAAAAGGAGCGAGAGTTTATGGATATATCTCAAGGGGAGCAGACAGTGGCTCAATATGCAGCACGCTTCTCTAAGTTGTCGAGGTTTGCACCTCACATAGTGCAGGATGAGAAGAGGAAGACTGAGCACTTTGAGAAGGGTCTGAGGCAGGATATTAGGAGTATGTTGACGGTTTTTGTCTGCACCAAGTACAACGACATAGTTTGAAGAGCCACTAAAGCAGAAGGGGATATAAATTCGAGAAATGAATTAGATTTGAGGAAACCATATCCAATCAGAACATAGAATTCTCCGTGTCCAGGATATGAGTTGAGGAAGTATTTGGATGGAAAGAAAAGGCAGCGTAGTGATTTGGAAGGTCAAGGTGGAAGTGAGAATTATGGAGTATCACTGGAAGGAAATAAGGGTAAGAAGACTAATGGGAATTGTAGTGGATGTGGGCGTTTCCATGTACCCGGTCCATGTTATGCATTGCCAGGAGGTTGTTTCAGGTGTGGAAAGTTTGACCATAAGATTTCCGCATGCCCTCATCCAGCAACTTACCAACAATTGCGGATTAGAAACCCTCAGCAGATGGGAGCTATGCATCAAGGCAAAGGAATCTAGAGGATATTGGGGGTATGTCTTATATTTTCCTTGTACTGCATTATATTACGTTATTGATTTGCATTATGTGGTTGTGACGATATTATATTTGATATTATGAGATAGTATGATTAACGTGTATGGTATTATAATATATTGTCGTTTGATGTTTGGTATGAGATGTGGAATGTATATAATATGATTACTTATATAGTAGTGAGATCAAATCGAGGAGAATTGGAAGATGCATGAAATAGTAAATCCAAATTGGGAAGACCAGAGAAATTAGGATGCATGATGAGCTACTTGTGTTGAGTCATACCTAAAGTGATGTGAGGCATCTGACCAATGCCAAACATTTACTCGGGTATTAAACTTGATGCAAGTAGGGTAGTGTAACTACAATATATATATATATATATATACATATGTGTGTGAAAGATGTGTTGTGATGTATTATCTTCGATTTAAGTTAAGTTAGAAGGGAGCCGCGTGATTTTCTCGTCAACCTTCATATAGACGCGTATATATGTAAAGGATTGATGGTAGTGAAATTATGAAACTCTCTTCTAAATTATTTTATGATTATAAATAGTTGGGTGTTTGATAGTAGTAAATATATAAGCGCAGCAGAAGCGTAGTGGATATAAGGAGATGAGGATGTTGAAATTTCGAGGTCTAAATTTATTTGTTAGGTGGGTAGGATGTAAAACCCCGAATTTTCCCAAATATTAAAATAAAATAATAATTAATATTCTTGAGGATTATTATGGATGGAAATAATTTATTATTATAGAGAATATCATTATTAGTGGAGATCAGGAGTTTGGCGCAGATCGGAGAATCGTGAGATATCGCGGTAAGATTTATATTTTAATTCAAATGTGTTTTGATTGGGCGAGATATGTGGATTTTAATACATGTGTGTTGCGTGGGATATGAGGGTATTAAATAAGCTATATACCCTAATGAAATACATGTGGAATACCTAAACATATTTGGCTTGTAGTCGTTTAGTCTTCAACAGCCGCAAGAGAAAAACGCACACCCAAGAGCGACTGAGCAACCAGAGAAGAAGAAGAAGGGAAGTGGTTGCTCTGGTTTTCTTCATCCCAAGGGAGTGTCGTAGTGTCTGTGTTGTTGCTATTGATAGAGAAGAAGAGGAAACGATCGTAAGAGGTAGGTAGCACCGATTTTTCGTTTCGTTTTGTGTTCTAGAGGTTAATCGATTGTGTTGCATGATTTTGGGTTGTATTTACATGTATTTAGCATAGTAGAGATGAAACCTCCTGTTGGGGGAGATGTGATCCTGATTGGATTGCATCCCACAGGGGAGATATGTGACCTCCTGCAAGAGAGATGTGACCTCTTGTGGGGGAGATGTAATCATGATGTGATTGCATCTCACAAGGGAGATATATGTGATTACCACCTGCGGGTGAGATGTGACCACTTGCGGGTGAGATATGATGACTCCTGCGGGAGAAACCTCATGTAGGGTAGATGTGATTACTACATGATTGCATCCTACATGGGAGAATGTTGTTATCAAATTGAGATTTAATATTAATTATGAATGACATGATCTACATTTGAATAAGAAGAGTTTGATTAAACAGTTTAGCTGTGATTTGATTTGAATGACTCTAAAATAGAATATAAATGAGCCATGAATTAATTATAGAATTATTGTAGGAAAACAATACTGGCAGTGAATTGGAAAATCCTTTAGATGAGATTTATATTACATTGCCTTTCTAATTGAAACGAAGGTTACATAATAAACTCTCTTCATTCCAAACACAGATTAGATGTTGATTTCGTATGGTGATTACTCGTTCTTCTTATCGACAGTGACTACTCGATTATTTTATCGTGCATGAATGATTAATTTTATATATAAACTGTTTCTAGCATGCATGTGTTACCTACTGAGATAGTTGTATCTCACCCTACTTCTTTATCTTATTTTTCAGTTGTTCCACGTGAGAGCGTCCTTGGGGTTGACTCGAGGGGAAGTTGCAGATTACTGAGCTGAGTATCTTTCTTATTTAGTTTAGATCTTTCTATTAGAGGTTGATATAGATATACCTTGATAGATAGTTTATGATTTAATTAATTGAATATGAGAGCAAGTGTGTTAGAAAACCCAATTACCAGATTTATAAATTTACATAGATGAGTTAGTTTGATGGTTATATTTAGCCACGCATATTGATGAAATTAATGTCTTTAATTCTCCGCACTCTGATAATTAATGCGATTAGTTGAATTTAAATGTTCTAGTAATTAGTAGCTTTGGGCCAGTATCACTTCGGATTTGGGTCTGGTGCTTGGTTTGCATAGACCCGGGTTCGGGGCGTTACACCTAGGTGCCCCATATACCCCGAAAACCAGGATTACACCATCGAGAGACTTTAAACAGTCTCTGACTATCGACCATTACAAAACGAGTACTGATAAAGACATTAGCACAAAGACCTCACCGACAAAACTTGAAACCCCAGATGAAGTTGAGCGAATCTTTAGGGATCAAAATCATGAAATGATGACGACATAACCTAAAAAGACAAACATCCAATAGTACCCACATGAAGAGAGTTCAGACCTAGTCGATCACATGAATGCTTAGATTGAAAGGATTGACGATAAGAACAAGCGAATCGGGATTTGTCTGTACCAACTTTCAAGATTGTTAGTGCAAAAATTGCACTCAAGTGACAAATGCATGAAAAATACTTTTTGGTATTATTGCTTAAATTCAAGTGTGTGTAGAAAATAGGTTGGAAGACCAAGTACAAAAGTTCCAAGACAAAGAAATCAAGTTTCAAGTGTGCTTTGCCTTGGAGCACTATTTGAGCACCCTCCGAGCACCTACACAAAGCCTGCTGCAGCTTGCCCGCACCCTAGTGCAACCTGGGTTTGTATGCGCAACCTACGTGCACCCTGGTCGCAGTTACGGGGTGCTCTCGGGTTTTGAACCTATAAAAGACTGTCTGTGACCACACCCTACGTGCACCCTATGTGCAACCTGCATGCAGTTGCTAGCCTGCACCCAACAGGATTTTTACCCTATTGTAGACACCCCAAATTACACTTCCATAGAAGAGAACCTTCAAAAAGAACTTTAAAAGTCTTATTTGAGCCTTGACATAGGTCAAACATTCAAAAACAATCAAAAATGGTGCTAACCGTACCGAATGTACGGTTTTTGTTATTTTGGTCTCAACCGCTCTGTATGTGCGGTTGTAACCATATACACAGCACGGTTTATATTCATGCTTATCACGCGGGCTGCCACGTGGCTTCCGGAAGCTTCGGCCGTTGGGACACGTCGACAACAATCATGATGAGCGTAACTGAATTGAACCGCCCTGTATGTGCGGTTTGGTTGAATTTGCATAGGAACCGCACATTAAGTGAAGGTTCTGTGGAAACCGCACTGAGTATACGGTTTTGGCTGTTTCGGGGATTTGCAAAATGGCTCGATTTCTGAGCCTTATTTACGAATATTACCTCTTTCTCAGGGACTTGAACTCCCTATTTCACCCTCCGAAACTTGCTGAATTACTCCAATTCAAGCCTTGGAGAAGAATTGGAATAATCTAGAAGGCTTTTTGGCCTACCCTTGGGACTCTTCTACCTCGGGCTTGGCCTATAAATAGAGGGGTCCTCCTCTTGCAAAGGGCTGATAATTTGAAGCTTGGAAGCTCTGCAAGAAGAAGGAAAACTCTGTTGGATTGCTGCCTCAAGTGTTCAAGCTAACTAAGGTAAAGCCCTCTTTACATTTCTTGCTTCTCCTTTAAATTTTCACTCTCATCTTCTACCTTTCTGTAGTGTAAGGCCTTGTATGCAATTTTGCAACCCCAAACCTCTTCCAAAGTACCTGGGAATCCTCTCTAGCCGTAAAAAGTGAAGAGAGAGCCTTGGGAAAAAGAAGTAGGAATGGATCCTCTAGGTTTAGAACCTACAAGTGATGAAGAGCATGCTATGTGGTTATTTTAAACCTATGGATGTTTATTTTCTGATGCTTTGCACTTGTTCATGGAGAAATATGTGAATCCTTGCTCTCAGTAGCAAAGGATTCCATCCTTCTCCTAGGGAGTGGATTTCCACATATTCACACACTTTTCATCATTTTTCATCAAATAGGCTAGATCTGGGATTTCCGTGTTTAATACGGGAAATCTAAGATTATTGGCTTCAGAATGAATTCTAGAACTTCATGAGATTTTTTTTTGTTGATTTTCAAGTGTTTTGATCGAATTCACTTGCACACATGCACTAGTTTTGATTTTCTCTTCAAAAACTTCAAAACAGGGCAGCATCCGTGGCTTGTCTTAGAATGCTCATAACTTCATCCTCCGGATGAATTTTTGAGTGATTCCAAAGACATGTGATAGATGAGTTGGCCTACTTCATATCTGGAAAATTTCGTTTACTTTTATGAAGCCAATTGGTGACACCATCTGTTCAAAGTTTGTAAGTCAGTTCAGCCCAGATTGCTGAACTTGCCGCTTTGATGGTGCACCGTTTGCTCAATTTTAATCCGTTTTGAGTGATTTTAATTCCTGAGTTTTCCTTGAGAAGTCTATTTTCATTTCCAATTGGTTTCAGCAGATTTTGATCTGTTTTGTGCCTTGGGTGCTCAGTTGACTCAGAGGTGCTCGCTGGCATAGTCCAGAGCTAATCTGTGGTCTTCTAGGCATGTTCAAGAGAGCACACAAGTTACATCCGGATAGAGTTTGGTGTGAGGTTTTTCCTTTGGAAATATGGCACCACATACTTCCTCCATGCCAATTTTCATGGATTTTTATTGAGCCAAACTCCACGAATAGGATTTTGAAAATGCCTACTTAACACTTTTTCCAAGTTATAACAGCAGATTTCAGATGTGGATTTCTCTCTCGTTTTAAATCGGATTGAGCTGAATTTTTTACCGTACACTCTACTATATACCAGTTTTCAAATGGCTTTGGTTTCATTGGATTCGGATTTAAATTGAGTGAGTTATGGTTAATGGAAGCTTTCAAGCTCTTTTGGTCTGAATTTTCCAGATTTGCCTTAGCTTGATTTTCCTTTTTTTTTTACTTTGATTTCCATTCACTCATGAAGTTTTAGAAGTGATGAATCCACGAAGAGAGTCTAAGTTCATGAGATTTCTAATGTGGAATGGTCACACACATTGTGCTTATTGTAAGCACCTCTTTGTTCATTTTTATTAGCAAACAATATTTTAGCATTAGCAAGCATTTGGCAACCGTCTTAAACAGATGAGTGGGGGTGCCTAACACCTTCCCCTGCTCATAAATAATTCCCCTTACCTAATCTCTGGATTTTTCCTTATCTTAGAGCTACTTTAGCTCTATTTGGCTTCTATGAACCCTTTGGTGCCCATTCACACCTTAAGATGGATGGTGGCGACTCTTTACATTTATCGATCCCCGCGTGACGATATCGGAAGTCATCTTAGATGACATTTCCATGTCTCACACCTATAAATAGGTTTTTAGGGTTTTTCTTTGTACTTCTTCCTTTATAGTATCTGTTTTTAAGGTTTTGGGGTTTAGAGAACATCTCTAAGACCTTGTTTTGGGTTTTATTGAGAGTGTGGAAGAAGACTTGAAAACGGCTTAGCCCTCGTGCCTTGAAGAAGTGTTTCATTGAGAAACCTAAAAAATCATTCCCTCTTCTTCAAAGGGATTAGTGTTTTCTTTGGTGGATTCCAACAAAGAGGCTCTTGGGTGGATTCTCAAGAGTGTGAATAACACTTTGGTGGACTCCAAAGTGCCGTTCGTGATCGTGAGGTGGATTCCAAGCAAGGATAGGATCAAGCCACTTGGAGTTGATTCATCATGGGAAACGAGCAAGGGTGAGATAGGTATAGGATGGAGGTTTGTACTATCTGGTGAGACTCTTGTATTCAAAATTTTATATAGTGGACTGATTTTCTAAGGGTGGTCACCTTAAGAGACCCAAGGTTTTACCTAGTTGGATTACTAGGGTTTCCTCGTAAAATCTTGTGTCTTGTGCTCTATTTATTTTTTATTCTTCATTTATTATTAAAACCTATAGAGATTTGGGACCCTTAGTATAGATTTTTCAGAGATCCAAGGACGAATCCATGACAGAGAAACCAAATGAGGAATGGCAACTGGCAAGATTGTTGCTCTTATGCTCTAGTACCATCGTTTTCATTCCTATTGCATGATTTTATTTTCATTTTTTTAGTTCTTCGAACCCCCACCCTGATTGAGTGGTTAGTTGTATATTTAAGCCACTTATTGAGGTGAAAAGTACAGAAAAATCCTTTTATATTTGCTTAATAATTCTTTGATTTGTGTTGGTGGCCTAAGCATTGAATTAAATTTTTACTGAGCTTTTTAGGCTTAATTGTGCATGCAAAGTGTGCTTAATGTGAAATGGGACTTACTTGAGAATTTTCTGGTTTAATTTTGGGTAAAAAAGTGTCTTGGCATCAATTTGAGAATATTTTGAGATTAGGCGTGGGTTAGATGAGCTAGATTTTTATTTGGATTTTAAATCAAATGGCATAAGTTGTATGAGCTATGCATTGCCAACACAAGGTATCAATTTTAACTTGGAATCCTCAGCCTCCAGCTCCTCAATGCCCCATTCGTTAATGGCCAATGGTTTCTAACATTCTATTCTCCAAATCAGCATGGTCGTTGGCGACTTCTTCATGCCAAAAATAACCTTATAACAAATAAAGCACATGAGTATTAGTGAAGGGTAATAAGGTAAATGTCAAGTTAAACAGCAAAGTTTGAAGCAAGCCTGCCAATGCTGGAGCTCTTGCAACCCTCTTAGTTGCAATAAGCCACCATTCCGGCACAACTCGAGTAATGCTACAACTGCATTTTATTTCCCTCTTGGCATCCCATGCCGCATCATTCCAATAAATCCCCGCTACAGCGATTTCCTCCTTCCCCACCGTGGCAGCCCCGATTTGCTACCAGATAAGCAAGGCCAATGCACCAAATGCCTCCTCTGCCACCCCTTCAGTTCCCAATGCCTCAACCATGGATGTCACTACCCCTGCTGTAGACACCTGATTTTTGCACCCCTAAGATGAAGAAAAATGAAAAAATCAAATTAAAAGTCAAACCCTGAGGGGGCCAAAAATTTGACTTTTTGATTCAAGTGAATTTGGCCATCAAACTTCATCTCATTGAAAAGAGCATTTCGACACGGTTCCAACGCAACTGAGTTTGCTGGAATCGGGGTCCGGATGAGAAAGTTATGAGCCAGTCAATCTTTTGGGGAGCGAAAAGTTGACTTTTTGCTCGACCCCAATTCAGCTGCCAAACTTGATCCCAGTGGATAGGTGATTCCAAGCCGGTTCCAATGACACTAAGTTTGCTGAAATCGAACACCGAATGAAGAAGTTATGGGCAGTTGAAGTTTCAAGAAAACTGCCCATGTGGCAAAACAGCAGCAAAAAGGCATAATAAATGAATAAAATAAATATCTTAACTTTTAATAATATTTTAATAAATATCTAAAGATATTTTAATATAATAATCATTAAAATCGAATAAAATCCGTTTAAAAATCAAATTTAATAAAGTGTTTCAAATCCAGCATTTAAAAAACGTGCGCGCCCGTATTTGAAGTACGGGCAGGGCATGCCCATATTTCAAATACAGGCGAGCTTCTAGAAGGGGACGCGTGTCGCTGTACGGTGGGACACGCTTCCCGTACGGCCGATTTTGCGAGATTTGGAAATGTGCGTTTTTTGCCCGTATTTGAATTACGGGCAAGGCATGCCCGTACTTCAAATATGGGCACGACATTTGTGCCTATAAATAGAGAGGCCAGCCCCCCATTCGAACAGGCCATCTCCATAGGCCCTCACCCTCTCCCTCTTGTCCTAACCACGGCCAACCTCTGCCCAATTGCCACCACCCCAATACCTACACCCATTTAATGCCCAAAATACCCTTGTCATCCTAAAACCATGCCTAAACCTCCAAATACCTCCTTTTAAACCCAACCTCCTACCAAACCTCTTTCAAAATCAACCTAGAAAATCCCGGAGGATGTGGAAGCGCTGCCGGAATCCTCGGAGAATCAACATACTAAAGAAAAGGTAATGGCAAGGAGGCCTATTTGGTAATATGACAATTCATATACATTAAATTTGATCTTTTCTTATAAACTTTGTTTATTATCTATTCTTCCATCTATTTCTCATCACATTTGATCTGTTTTGCATGGCTTTGGTCTCCCCATGGTGAGAGGGAGACCTTACATGAAAGAAGGAAGTTAGCTTTACAAAAGCCTAAAAGGTTACTTGGATTAACATGATCTTCAAGGCAATGTAATCATTAAACAAATCTGTTGTATCCCAAATTCTGACCCCCCCCCCCCTTTTCCTATTCTCATTGGATATGATCGTGCATGAAGAAGAAGGATCCCAAAAAATGGCAAAAAGAAGAAAACTATTCCTTTCGATGAACGCCAAAGAAAGAAGCAACATAAGGTTGAAAACAAGACATGATTATCACTGTAAATGAGTTGGAAATCTCTGCAGAAGTTGTTGGAGACCCCAAGAAGATAGCCGGACCGATCCCAAGCAAAATTGGCACAAAAAGATGCAAACTAGGCGTGCCCGTAAATGCAGTGCGGGCTGGGTGTGCTCGTGTTTTCTGTACGAGAAGGTTGACCTGTATTGCATTTACGGATAAAGCCAGCCCGTATGGCAAATATGGGCAATTACAAAAATAACTTTAAAAAATACAATTTTTGGCCTGGTTGGATTTGGTCCGACCCGAAAACTTAAAACCCGACCCAATGAGTAACTTGGACTTTTTTAAGTCCATTTTTGGATAGTGGGCCTAAATGGGCCCACCAAGACCCCCCTTTGGCCACATGAGTGGCCCACATTTTGACTGGCCTATACCAGGCCTGTTTTCAATAAGCAGGCCCAGGCCACTTGACCCCCGGCTAATGGGCCAAATCCAAGCCCATCAAGTTCAAATAAAAGTGTAAATAAATAAAATTTATATAACCAAAAAGGGTTACCCAATAACCCTACTGGGCCATAGGCCCAACCATGGCAGCCCACAGGTCTTCCAACGGGACCCGGGTTCGACCCATTTCACTTAGATAAATAAAAAAGACAAAATCAAAATAAAAGGGACCCACACCTTCAGAGGGTCCCACCAGACCAAATAAAACAGAATGCTGATCTAGGAAGGGTGAGATTGACTCATAAACCAGGGAGACCCGAGGGATCCGTCAAACCGACGGGGCGGGTCGGGGTGTCTTAGGGCTTCCCCGGACGTAACCGAGGACTTAGCTAGATCTCTAATAAGCCGCAGACCAGACTTAGACCCGGATAGGGCAATCACAGTGTTTGCCTGCACCTCTCAGGCAGTGGCGACTTCGAAAGTCCCGAGGCACGCACTGAAAGTGCGCCCGGTGTGCGATCTATGTCAGATTTAGGTGCGCACACCTGCGTTTATCATTCTCTTGCATTTATTGACATGGGTAGACAGATTAAACAGTGATGTGACTGCATCCTTCTTCCCCTTTGGACTTCCCTCTGTCAACAACCTGACAAGGCCTCAACTATCCCTTTGTAAAACCCCAACCCAGATTATACCTTAATTACTAAGTTTAATTAATTAATGTGATTATTAGACTAATTAAGCACTTGTGTTATGAAGGTGAGGTGGATGTGGATCATACTTGAGGATTTGGGGAAAACAAATTGAACTCTATTGAAGGTTATTAATGTAAAACCCCAAAATTTTAGGAAATTAAATAATTAAATAAAATAATTTGAGGTGTTGTTAATTTATATAGGGAATGAGGAAATTGGTTCAACCCGGAGAACTTGGAGAGTTAATTTAAGGTGAGTTTATAATTTAATGTTAAGTTAGAATTTAAATATTAGTATTATTATTGTTGTTGATCTAATTAAATATTGAAAAATAAATAAATAAAAGAGAAGAGGAAAGATTTTAAGTGGTCGAACCCCCACTTGTAGCACCCCAAATTGCACTATAACATGAGATAACAATAAAATGAATTTTTTAAATGATCTGTTTGAGCTTTTACAAGTGCCAAAAACTCAAAAGTATTCAAAAGGGTGCTGACCGCACATGTTATGCGATTTTCAGCTATTTGGTTTCGACCGCACTGTATATGCGGTTGCGACCGCACACAGTGCGGTTTTGGTCCATGCTTCGCGCATGCATGCAAGTGGGCTGCCACGTGGCAACCAGGCCGTTAGGCTGTTGGGCTGTTAGGCCACACTGGCAGTCATCATTAGTGTGCAACTAAATTTGGACCGCCCTGTATGTGCGGTGTGTGGAGGTTTGTGCTGCTACCGCAAACAAAGGGCGGTTTGTCAAACCGCACTGTGCATGCGATTTCTGTCAAATTGGTCATTTGCGCAAAGACTTGAGATCTGAGCCTTATTTAGGCAACTTACCTCTCTCTGGAAGACCTGATCTCCCTAGTTTGCCCTCAGAAACTTATAGAATTACTCCAATTCATGCCCTTGTTGTGAATTGGAATAATCTAGAAGCATTTATTGGCCTATCCTTGGGTCTTTTATACCCTCGGCTGTACTTATAAATAGAGGAATCCTCCTCTTGCAAAGGGCTAATAATTTGAAGCTTGGAAGCTCTGCAAGAAGAAGTGAAGCTCTGCTAGATTGCTTGCTCAAGACATTCAAGTTACTAAGGTAAGCTTCTACCTCCTTCTTCTTCTTTCTTACTTCATTACAAGCACTCTCATCTTCTACCTTTCTGTAGCATAAGGCCATGAGTGTGTGTGCCAACCCAAACCTCTTCTAAAGTACCTAATAATCCTCTCTAGCCGTAAAACGTGAAGAGAGAGCTTGGGGAAATATATGTTGGAATGAATCTTCTAGGATAGAACCTTGTTTGAATGATATACATTGATCTCATGTTCATGAATGATCTGGTGTGATTTGAATTTAGATCTGAATAAAATGCAAGGATTCATGCTCTCTATAGCAATGGATCCAGATCTTCTTCAACAAATTGTTTTCCACCATGTACACACACTTTTCACCTCTTTTTGTCAAAAGTAGGTTAGATCTAGGATTTTCCATGTTCAATATGGAAGATCTGAAATCCATGGCCTTAAAATGAATTTCTAGGACTTCATGAGTTCTTCCTATTGATCTCAAACCATTTTTAGTCGAATTCATTGCACATATACACTGATTAGGCTTGATTTCACTCAAATTTTCAAAACCTGGACAACACCTGTGGCCTGTCTTAAAATACTCATATATTCATCATCCGGATGAATTTTTGAGTGATTCTAAAGACATGTAATAGGTGGATGTGTCTAGTTATTGCTTGCAAAATTTCAGTAATTTCTATGGAGCCACTTTTTGACACCATCTTATCTAAGTCGACAGGTCAGTTCAGATCAGAATGCTAAACTTGCTGCTTAGATCGAGCACCATTTGCTCATTTTAATTCGGATTCGAATGGTTTTTGTCTCTATATTTTCCTTTGTGAGTCTATTTTCAAATCTAACTAGTTTCAAGAGTTTTAACTTGGATTTGTGTCCTGTGTGTTTGATTGACTCAAAGCTGCTCTATAGCAGAATTCTGAGTTAATCAGTGATCCTCTAAGCATGTTTGGGAGGTCACACAGGTCACCAATGGATGAGGTTTTGTGTGAGGCCTAGTTTGTTGGAAAGATGGCACCACATAATTCATTCATACAGGTTTTTAGCAATTTATATGGAGCTGATTTCCGTGAGAAGAGTCTCAAAGTAGGGCACTCGTCACTTTTTCTGATTTTCAATAGCAGATTTGCTTGAATATTTCCCTCTTGCTTTTAATCGGATTAATCTGAATTTTCCAATGAGTATTCTACTTCATATCAACTTCCTATTGGCTTTGGTTTCATTGAATTTGAATTTAAATCAAAGGACTTATGGTTGATCAAAGTTTTTCCAGCTATTATAGCCTTATCTCATTTGATCTTTTCTAGATTAGTTTCAAATTGATTTTCTTTAATCTTTACTTTGATTTTCTGTTTAATCAGGAAGTCCTAGAGGTGATGGATCCAAAGAGAGAGTCTAGGTTTTATTGGATTACTCATATGGAGAAATCACATATGTGTTTGTTTTTCTTTAAGTCCTTTTGATTGATTGATTAGCAAGTACCTATTTGAGCATGAACAGCATATGGCAACCGTCTTGTATAGATGAATGGGGGTGCCTAACACCTTCCCCTACTCATAACCAAATCCCCTTACCTGATCTCTGGATTTAATCCGAATTAGAGTTGCTTTAAACTCTATTTTGCTTTATTATAATCCCTTTGGTGTCCATTCACACCTTAACTTGAATGGTGGCGACTCCGAACTTTTTATAAACCCCGTGTGATGATAAGGAAGTCATCTAGGTGATTTTTCCATGTCTCACACCACTAGAGAAGGTGAGGTCGACCAAGACCAAACTTTAATTGAGAATTAGTATATTGGTTTGAAGAGCGTGAAGGGTATAATGTTTGGTGAAGAGGTCTAACCATGGGTTTAAGGAGAAGGTTATTTAGGTAAATAGGTTTCTTTAGGGATATGTTGAGTTGCTAAAAACCTAAAAGCAAAACAACTCAAAAATTTCGGCTATTCATTTTCACGTCCAAAGAAAAAAAGGAAGAGAACAACCACCACCCACGTTTCTTCCCCTATACGTGTGTTAAACCCTAACCTTCTAGCATTCTTGGAACAGATCGGAAGAAGAAGGAAAAGAGAGATTTTGTTCGGGTTTAAGGTAAGAAACAATTGATTCATGGTTTCGTTTAGTTTGTAGATTTCTAAGTTTTGAATGTTGAACTTGTATGTTTAAGGGAGTTGCTATGTTCGTTTGGAACTGTAGAAGGTGATTCTTAAAGTTGTTGGAGAAGATTTAATCAAAGAAGAGTAGTAAGTAGTCCCTTTAAAGATTGCAAAAACAGATTTCGTATTTATTCGATGATCGTGTTTATTCGCATGTTTGATGATCCGTTTGCGTATTATACTGTGTTTTAGTTGTTCTAACATGTTTATGAAGTACTCTTGAATGATTTAGTATGGTTTTGATGCTATAGATTTCCAGTTTTCGATTTTAGAAGGATTTACGCAACTTTCAGAAAATTCAGAATTTGTATTTCGCGACAGGCCGCTCGAGTGCCCATATGGATCTCGAGAGTGTGTTCATGAGCACTCGATACCGCTCAAGCAACATTGAGCGGTATTTATGGATGATTTCTCTATCTTTGGTAATTCTTTTGAAGGATGTTTGACTAACTTACAAGCTGTTTTGGCCAGGTGTAAAGAAAAGAATCTACTACTCAATTGGGAAAAGTGCCAATTTATGGTTCAGCAAGGTATTGTTCTTGGTCACATAGTGTCACATAGGGGTTTAGAGGTTGACAAATCTAAGGTAGACCTGATTGCTAAACTACCCACTCCCAAAACAGTGAAGGACATTAGGGCTTTCTTAGGACATGCTGGTTTTTATAGAAGGTTTATAAAAAATTTTAGTTCTATCTCTAAGCCCTTGTGTCAATTGCTTCAGCATGACACTGTTTTTGAGTGGACTAGTGAGCATCAAGACTCCTTTGATAGGCTGAAAACTTTGCTTACCACAGCCCCTATCATGCAACCTCCAGATTGGTCTCTTCCTTTTGAGATCATGTGTGATGCTAGTGATTATGCTATAGGAGCTGTTTTAGGACAGCGTAGAGATAAGCTCCCTTTTGTCATTTATTATGCAAGCAAATCTTTAAATGAAGCTCAAAAAAATTACTCCACAACTGAGAAAGAGTTGCTTGCAATTGTTTTTGCTTTGGAAAAGTTTAGAGCTTATATTATTGGGTCTCCTATAATTATTTTTACTGACCATGCTGCTTTAAAGTATTTGTTCACTAAGAAGGATGCTAAACCAAGGCTGATTAGATGGGTGTTACTCCTTCAAGAATTCAACATCACAATAAAGGATAAGAAGGGAGTGGAGAATGTTGTTGCTGATCACTTATCAAGGCTTACTTTTTCTGAAATTGAACCATCTATTCCTATATCTGATTCTTTTCCTTATGAGCATATACTTGCTATTAATTCCATCCCTTGGTATGCTGACATTGTGAATTTCTTGGTGACAGGTCAAACACCTCCCAAGTGGACTTCTCAAGACTTAAAAAGGTTCAGATCAGAGATTAAGTACTTTTTCTATGATGATCCATATTTGTTTAAGTATTGTTCTGATCAAATCATCCGTAGGTGTGTTCCCGATAATGATATACATGCTGTTTTGCTTTCTTGTCATTCTGAAGCATGTGGAGGACATTTTTCTGCCCATAAAACAATTGCAAAGGTCCTCCAATCTGGTTTGTATTGGCCTAATATGTTTAAGGATGCTTTGAATTTTGTAAAACTTGTGAGCCATGTCAAAAGTTAGGGGGATAACTAGGAGAAACATGATGCCTTTGCAACCTGTTTTAATCCTAGAAATCTTTGATTGTTAGGGGCTTGATTTCATGGGACCTTTCCCTTCATCTTTTGGGTATTTGTATATCTTGGTAGCTGTAGACTATGTTTCTAAGTGGGTTGAGGCCATTCCATGTAGAAAGAATGATCACCAAGTGGTGATTAGGTTTCTAAAAGAGAACATCTTGGCTAGGTTTGGCATGCCTAAGGCTATCATTAGTGACAACAGAACTCCCTTTTGTAACAAGCCTTTTGCTTCCCTCTTGAGGAAACATGGAATCCACCATAAAGTGTCTACACCATACCACCCCCAAACAAATGGGCAAGCTGAGTTAGCAAATAGGGAAATCAAGCAAATCCTTAAGAAAACAGTTAACCCAAGGAGAAAAGATTGGTCTTTGCATTTGATATATGCCTTGTGGGCATATAGGACAGCTTATAAGACCATTTTAGGAATGTCCCCCTATAGGCTAGTGTATGGCAAAGCATGCCACTTACCTGTGGAACTTGAGCACAAAGCTTATTGGGCCATAAAAAGGGTTAATTTTGACCTTGACAAGGCCGGTTCCTTGAGGAAGCTCCAAATTTCATAATTAGATGAGTTGAGGAGGAATGCTTATGAGAATTCTAAGTTAGCCAAGGAACACATGAAGATTTTGCATGATAGGCACATTCAGAGGAAGTCATTTGAACCTAACCAACAAGTTTTGCTTTATAATTCTAGACTTCATTTGTTTCCTGGTAAGTTGAGGTCCAGATGGAGTGGTCCTTATGTTGTGAAAACAGTCTTTCCCCATGGTGTTGTAGAAATCTTCAATCCTCAAAATGGGAATGTTTGTTACGGTGAATGGCCAAAGACTTAAACCTTTCTTGGCTAATTTCTCCACCGAGGACACCACCATCCACTTGCAAGACCCCACTTACCCAAGTCTTGTTTAGATTAGTCCTAGATAGTTTTTTTTTACTTTCTTTTTGTTTTGCTTATTTACTTTTGTTTTTATTTCTTGTTTTGAGTTAAACTTTTCTTTAGTTTAACTTCTTAGTTTTTTAGTTTATTTTCTTTACCAAGTTCAGCTTATTTTAGGTAAATTCTCCTTTTATTGTTTTTAATTTGTGCTTAAAGTAGTGCTTTAATTTTGTTGGAATCTATTTTTAATTTCATTGAATTTCCCCAATGTTCCAAAGTGTGTTTGAGTTTTTTTTTTCTTTCATAATCAACCGTAGTAGCACAGGTGCTGACAAAGAATTTCATATGCTAAACTCATGAAAGGGGTTGTTCATGAAAGAAATGGAAGGAATGGGACTTGCTGGTCCCAAGAGGTGGAAAGGAAGACTTGGGGTGATTCTCAGAAAAAAAAAAAAGAGTTTTTGAAGGTTCTATACTGGAGTTTGAGAGAGAATTTGATGGAGGTAATCATGATGAGTTAAAGGATTTTGGTCCTAGAATAGGATCTGATTGGAATAAAATTGGCAACCAAGTTTTTGAAGGCAGGTTTAGGTTGCTCTGTAAAGCTCCAGTTTGATATGAGTTTCAATTGCTCTTAAAGTTAACTAGGCAACCTGAATGTGATATGGTAGCAAGCTTTCCTACTGATGTTCATGTCCTCCAGAAGCTTGATAGTCATTGGACATATTTGGATTAGATAATATCAGGAGAGCTTGAAGATGAAGATAGACCCTGGGAATCAGTGCAGAAGTGAATTCCATAACCTGAACCATTTGCACCAGCATTGGAAGGTCAAGTATTAAATGATGAAAGCTGTCCAGGTTGTTGCTATTGTAATTGATGTGATGAAAGCTGTCCAAGTTGCTGCTATTGTAATTGATGTGATGAAAGCTGTTCATTAGGTGTTCATGGGAACAAGAGATCTTTCCCCTGCTAATTTTGCATTTGAGCTTCTCAAGTGAGATTCAAGGTAGCTAAGTGCCTCATTGAATTTAAAACAGAACAGCTGTGTTCGGGTACTCGGGGAATCCTCAACTTGGCTAGTTCCATGGTAATTAAGATTGTTCAGGCAAAAAATCTCAGACCTGAACCTAAATGGAAATGGGAAAAGGTAGTTGACCTCCACTTTCAGCATCCAACATGGTTAAGGAACAAAAGGAAAAGGCTATCACAGCCAATGGGGTAACCCCTGCACTATTACCTCCTATAGTAATGAGTTTGCTGTCAGATTTTTCAGCAAGAACATGAGCACACACCATGGGCTACTTTGGTTCAAAGTACTTAACAAGCTATGATCAACTTCTAGCTTAAGAAACCATTTCATCTAAGTTGCATCAGGTTTACCTAAAGCTCAGGTTATTTCAAAGGTTGAGCATTGTGTTTGTTTCAAGTTGGATTAAGGGGTTTTTGCTTCCACAAAAATCTGGGAAACATGAAGGATTTGAGATCTTTAAAAATTGAGTATGGTTGCAAGTGCCTAGGCTTGTTGTCAGATCAAATTCATGCTTGTACAGATCAACCTAAGGTTCAAGTTAGCTCATTGCACAGGACTGCTTTGCTGCTACACAATCAAGTAAGAAGATCAAAAATAGATCAGGTATTGGTAGCAGGCAAAAAAAAATGAGGACTTGATTTTCTCAAGGCAACATGGGTAATTTGGATCACTAATTGTTTCAAATTCAAGGGAACAAGCTAACATGTGAACATTCATAAACCTGAGAAGGATAAGGATCAGGTTGCTGTCAATACTCCAAGCAGTGGATGGAAGGTACTCTCATGCCCTGAAATAACCCAACCAAGGACAGATCAGGTTCAGAGAGTTTGGATTTGTTCTACAAGCCATTTAAGAGCTTGGGCATTTGTGAGTGAAGTCCACAGGCCATTTATGGGAGAGCATTGTTAGATGTTATGAGCAGAAGCAAGAGAGAAGTCAGATGTAAACTTCTAGTGAAGAAATTCAAGCTTGAGTTTTACTACAATTCACTTTTGTTGCTGGTATATGCTAGAAGGAAGTGTAAAAAATGGCTGAAAGGATCTTCTCAAGGATGGTGCACTTGGTCAACATGGAATTCAGAGATGTTATGAGCTTAGAGCTTGCATTCACAAGTGGTTAGACCAGAAAAGGAAGACTTGAAGCTGCTGAATACAGCAACTGTCAAATCTGATTACACAGGCAGAACCATATTGGATTTGGTATTGTTGCATTCAAACTCCACCAATGGAACCTCAGCTCAGCTCAGTGATATTTTGAACCCCAATATTGTTAACTCAATGCTCAAATCAGCTCAATGTACAGGCAAGAACCACCCTCTTGATCACCCTCATCTAGGAGATCCAAAAACCCCTTGCAGTTCAGATTTTTACCCTAAAAATAGGGTCAAACCTGATTCAATCTGTAAGGAGTTGGAATGCATGCCACACACCATTGGAAAGCCCTATCAGTCTAGTTTCTAACACATCAAACGGTGTGTCATTTAGAGCTTTCTAGAGGAACCTATGGCCATTTTACTAAAGGGGGTTTTGAGCACCTGTTGTGGTAAAAACAACCTTTATATTTTGAAAGTTGGGAAACTCAACTCTGGATTGGTTCCAACAAAATCAAGGAAACAAGGAGGGTTTCATGGCCTTAAAAATTGATGAGATGAGGGAGCATTAAATCCTTAAAAAACAAATCAGGGGATGTTACTGAACCAAGTTATGTTATGGAATGTATACTGAATTAGCTGGGTGACAGTAATGCATAGATTTGATTATAGTTGGACAGTGATTCCCTCACACTACAGGGAGTAGACATCAAATTGGAAAAGCTCATTGTGTGGGGCAACTTGTGAACTAGAAAAGCAGTACAAAGTTGAGAGAATTAGCTTTGTTTTGGGTGTATTTTGTATCTCACCATGCTGTCAAGAGCAAGAACAACAGAAAAATGCCTTGCATCATTCTTTGGTTTGACTTTACCATGGATCATCCTCAGAATCTGCACAATCTCATCCCACTCCATATTTTTCAGGTGATATTATCTAAACACCATGTAAGCACCTCATTTTTGCGCTCCCAGAAAAAAAAAAAAACCAAAAATGCAAACCCTGGACAGAAAGTCAAACCCTAAGGGGTGAAAAGTTGACTTTTTGATCAAGTCAAAATTGGCCACCTTGCTTTATCTCAATGAATAGAGAATCCCGACACGAGTCCAACGCAACTGGGTTTGCAGGAATCGGAGTCCGGATGAAGGTTCTGCGGGCGGTCAAACTTAAGGGAAAGCCAAGAGTTGACTTTTTCTTAAATTCCGTGCCAAGTACCTAGCTTTATACCATTGGATAGAGAATCTCGACACGGTTCCAACGCAACTGAGTTTGCAGGAATCGGGGTCCGGATGAAGGTTCTGCGGGCGGTCAAACCTAAGCAGAGCAAAAAGTTGACTTTCTGCTAAAATCCGATCCAGAGGCCCACCCCTAGGTCATTGGATAGAGAATCTCGACACGGTTCCAACGCAACTGAGTTTGCAGGAATCGGGGTCCGGATGAAGGTTCGGCGGGCGGTCAAACTTAAGGAAAAGCCGAGAGTTGACTTTTCGTCGAATTCCGTGCCAAGTACCTTGCTTTATATCATTGGATAGAGGATCCCGACACGATTCCAGCGCAACTGAGTTTGCAGGAATCGGAGTCCGGATGAAGGTTCTGCGGGCAGTCAAACTTGGGCGAAGCCAAAAGTTGACTTTCTGCCAAAATCCAATCCAGAGGCCTCGCTTTATATCATTGGATAGAGGATCCCGACACGATTCCAGCGCAACTGAGTTTGCAGGAATCGGAGTCCGGATGAAGGTTCTGCGGGCAGTCAAACTTGGGCGAAGCCAAAAGATGACTTTCTGGTGAAATCCGATCCAGGTGCTTACCCCCATGCCATTGGATAGAGGGCTCCGATACGATTCTAACGCAACTGAGTTTGCCCAAATCGGAGCCCGGATGAAGAAGATATGAGCTGACGAAATTCCCGAGCAACAAAACCAGCAAACTGCGCACGTGGCAAAAAGCTGCACACGTGGCGAGTTGCGCAGGAAAATATCTCGGGGATCAAATCCGTAAATATCTAAACATTCAAAATATCCCAGGGACCAATCTGAAAGTATCTGAAAATATCTGAATAAAATAATATTAAACCTAAATATCTCAGGGACCATATCCTAATTTTCAGATTTTTAAGACAAACCCGCTGCGGCATTTAATGATTTAATCATTATGTCGCTCGCACCGAGCGACAGGAGCTCGGCGCGAGCTGGGCGCCGAAGTGGGCGGATGCCCATTTCTCCTTCTATAAAAGCCACAACCCCCTTCATTGCAGGGGGTTCGGATTGTTGGAGGTTCTGCATTTTTTGGGTTCGGCATTTCTTGGGGGTTGGACATTCTGTTGTCCTTCGGCACTCGAAGGTAGTCTGGGCTACCATCTTCCTCGAAGAAACCACACTCTTGGCCATTCCCTTCTTCCCCTTCCTCCTCGTCAAACCCGAAGGTAATCTTGCTCTTGGTGTGAGAAGGAGGCTCCGGCTGCAGCTCGTTGGCTCCAAGGGACCCTCCGGCCTACTCTACAAAGACCTGGAACCAAGGTGAGCTCTCCATTTTCTTTTGTTCAATATATATATAAATCAGGCTTCCCATGCATCTCTGATATCTTGTTTGTCATTGTTTGTTTGATTCGAATTCGAAGGGGAGCATGTTCCCTGTGATCGCACCTCTCTTGTATCCCGATAAAACCCCCCTTTCCCTTCTTCCTTAATCGTGTTTTGTTAGTTAGTGTTTTGTTTTCAAAGTTTTATGCATGTTCTGTGATGTTTGGGTGTTCGGATTTGTAGGTTTGCAAAGAGGTTTGATCCTCACAACTTAGGTTAGATTAATTTCAAAGTATGTTAGAGGTCTGCTGGGGTTCTAAGGATCCCCAGAAACCAGTTACAGAGCTTAAAACCAGTCGGAAATGGAGTTTGGAGAGAAAAAACAGAGAGTCAGGGTCTGCGCTGAGCTCACGCTCACCTCGCGCTGAGCTCGCGCTCACCTAGCTTGGGTCCGCTCACCTCGCGCTCACCTCACGCTCACCTCATGCTCACCTAAAATTGGATGCGCTCACCTCGCGCTCACCTCGTGCTCACCTAAAATTGGATGCGCTCACCTCGCGCTCACCTCGCGCTCACCTCGTGCTCACCTAAAATTGGATGCGCTCACCTCGCGCTCACCTCATGCTCACCTAAAATTGGATGCGCTCACCTCGCGCTCACCTCGTGCTCAGCTCGTGCTCACCTAAAATTGGGTGCGCTCACCTTGCGCTCACCTCATGCTCACCTAAAATTGGATGCGCTCACCTCGCGCTCACCTCGTGCTCAGCTCGTGCTCACCTAAAATTGGGTGCGCTCACCTCGCGCTCACCTCATGCTCACCTAAAATTGGATGCGCTCACCTCGCGCTCACCTCGCGCTCACCTCATGCTCACCTAAAATTGGATGCGCTCACCTCGCGCTCACCTCATGCTCACCTAAAATTGGATGCGCTCACCTCGCGCTCACCTCGATTTTTGGGTGCGCCCACCTCACCTTTACCTTAAAAAAATCCCAAAAATGCCCTTTACCTTAAAAAAATCCCAAAAATGCCCTTTACCTTAAATGAAATCCCGAAAATGCCCTTTACCTTAAAAAAATCCCGAAAATGCCCTTTACCTTAAAAAATCCCAAAAATGCCCTTTACCTTAAATGAAATCCCGAAAATGCCCTTTACCTTAAAAAATCCCGAAAATGCCCTTTACCTTAAATAAAATCCCGAAAATGCCCTTTACCCTGAAAAATCCCGAAAATGCCCTTTACCTTAAATAAAATCCCGAAAATGCCCTTTACCTTAAAAAATCCCGAAAATGCCCTTTACCTTGATAAATCCCTCCCTAGTACAATGAGCCAGTTTTTTTCTCTCTGACAGAGTGTCTATCTTGTGTTTTTTTTGTGTGAATATTGCTAGATGTGAATGATATTTCCGAACCGGATAAACCAATAGGGTTTCTGGGTCACCCGGAAACCCGACATGGGACTTGGACTCCCGGTCCAACTTGACTTCCAGTGGGCCTTCCAACGGGGCCCACCAAGCCCAATAAACACCAAAGCATGCCATTAAAATAACTTAAGTAAAATGAACAATTTGAACCGAGCGGGCCAAACCCAATGCGGCTCACCCGAGCCTTGTTATGCGAAATTGATGCATGAATTGCGTGGTTTGGCCGAGACCAAGGGCAAGGGCCTACCGGGCCCGCCAAAGCCCACCAACCGAACCAAGGAAGGGTACAAACCCTAACTTCCGGTAACTTGGGCTTACAAGCCCAGATTTGGACTGCGGGCCCCAAGCCCAGTGTCCAAATCACTCTGGCAAAATTAAAAAGATAAATCCAATAAAAAATACTTGGACACCATGTGGGCCCACCTTAGGGGCCCACAAACCGGTCCGGCCCACTTGTGCATGGAAAAAACTAAATAATCAAACTTGAACCCTAGAGTAAAATCAATTCATTTGAACCAAAGTCCAAAGGGCCTCTCAAGCTAGACTGAGGCCCACAAGGGACACGTGGGCTCAACCAAGCCCACCAAGGAATCCGCGGGCCCTCCAACGGGGCCCGCCTGATCAGACCCACATCACTTTAATTAAAAAGATAAAATCAAGTAAAGGGACCCACACCACTTTGGCGGTCCCGCCAGACTTAATCAAAATGGCATGCTAGAATAGGAATCGGGTGAGTGAGAGACCAAAGTTGACTCAAACCAGGGAAACCTATGGGACCCGTCATTTGACGGGGTGGACTGGGGTGTCTACGGACTTCCCCAGACCGCAACCGAGAACCTACTTAGAATCTCAAGCCGCAGACCAAGCCTTAGTAGAAGAACTTAGGCACCCAGGTGTCCGCCTGCACCCCATCAGGCGGTGGCGACTCCGAATTACCCCGTGCCGCGTTTCCCACGCGCGCACACACCACTTTCTTCTTTCCCCCAAATTGTTTCAAGTCTTACAAGTATCTCATTTTTCCCAATCCTTTTGCTTTCTCTCCACCTTGTTTTTTGTTTTGCACTTGCTCTAACCTCTGTCTTGCAATTCCAGTTACTTTTCATGATGGTTTTAAGCCCCATCAAGTTTGCTCAAGCATTTTTTTTTTTTAGATGTTACCTTGCTTGCTTGCCCCTGCACTTCTCAAGGTAAGGTTGAAATTTTTCATCCAAATTATGCAAGTTTCAGCCAAGCAAGGTAATATACATCCTCTCTTCACTCAAGTATTGCTTCTTTTTATTCTTTACCTCCCAAACATTGAGGACAATGTTTATTTTAAGTTGGGGGGTGGGGGATCAATTTTTGCATGCTACTTCACTACTTGGAGCAAATTTTTGCTGATTTCTCTATTTTTGAGCAATTTTGAGTGAATTTTGAACTTTGAAGCCCATGTTTATATTAGTTTGAGTTCAATTCATTTGGGTAAATTTTCATGCTATTGGTAAGGGTGATGCATGTTCTTGGTAAAAGAAGTGTTGTCTTATTTTTTCTGCTATTGCCATGAAAAAAAAAATCTGTCATTACTCTTTTCATAACAGCCATGTTTTTCTTGCCCTTAACCTCTAAATTTCAATTGCATTGCTTGATCTTAGTTGGGGGGTATTAAGGGCAGCTCATGATATAAGCTTTCATGCATGTCCTCATGCCTTGTTTACATTCCCTCAAGTGTGAAAATTATTCATGTTAGTCCTATGCTTAAGATTATTTATCTAGGTTTAAGCTTGCTTTTCATTTTAAAGTTGTCAATTTCCTTTACTGAAATCTAGAACAATGAGTTTCATGGCCTACATTAATTCTGAATGGTTGGAGTGTAGTTCACATGGGGCTATAGTGATGTTCTTGACCATTCAAACCTGGGTAATGCAATTTATAGTTGCTGTCACTGAATTTCATGCACAACAGTGAGTGTTTAGTTGATTTTTAAGCCTCAATTAGTGTCTTTCACCAATCAACCCCCAAGAGCTCTATTGAACCATATCTTCAAGGCCCAAAAAAAAAGGGGGATCAAAAAAAAAGAAATATACAAAAAAAAAAAAAAGAGCAGAAAAATTCTGCTAGAAAAAAGAAAGAAAGCAAAAGTGAAAAAGTGGCCTGAGATCAAGTGAAAAAGAAGAGGGACAATGTGACCTCTTTGTAAAGTGCAATGGAAAAGGCTACCTATTACTGGGGCTTGAAAAAAAAAAGAGAAACAAACAATGAATAAGGCATGTGCCAATCAATAAAGGCCTTTTGTAGTGTAATAGCGTGAAAGCAGCCATTGCAATGGTTTTGACTTAGAGTAAAAACCAACTTGGTTTGCTTGGAGGGTTGCTAGGTTGAATAACACTTTGAAAGGTCTTAGAAGTCACTAAATGCAATTTTCCACACACTTACACTCAATGAAAGCAATTTCAGAACCTTACACTTGGTTGAATTGTTAAGAACTCAAGAAGCTCCATTTGGCCTACAAGCTAAACTATTTTAATCTTAATGCCCAAGTCACTTATCTTGTTCTATTTTTCAACAGAAGAATATGATTTCAGACATTTGAGGCATGCTTAGACTTAGATAATCAATGCTTTTGCTAGGGACTAGCAAGTAGTAAGTTGGGGTGTGATTAAGTGGTTAAATTGCATATTTAAGCCACTTATTGAGGTGAAAAATACAGAAAAATCCCTTTATATTTGCTTAATCATGCATTGACTTGTGTTGGTGGCCTAAGCATTGAATTGAATTTTTATTGTATATTTTAGGCTTAATTGTGCATGGAAAGTGTGCTTAATGTGAAATGGGATTGCCTTGAGAATTTTCTGGTTTAATTTTGGGTAAAGAATTGTCTTGACATCAATTTGAGATTATTTTGGAATTAGGCATGGATTAGATGAGCATGGAATTGATAAAAAAATAAAATTAGATGGCATAAGTTTCATGTGGCATTCTACATTGCCATCACAACAAATCAATTTAAAATGGGAATTTACGTATATACCCTTCACTAACAATGTTGTGGTTTGTTTCTTACAGGGGTAAATGAGGAAAGGAAAAGAAGCCAATCGTTTGGCTTTGTGCTGAGTAGGCTAACGGCCTGTCAGGGCCGTTGGAGATGGACGAATGGGGGAATAGGGAGCTGGAGCAAAGGGCGGACAAGAGAAGAGGGGTCATGGACGAAGGGATATGGAGCTGGTGCATGGTGGCTGCTGGAGAAAAGAAAACTCGGAGGGCGTTTTCCCATTTCAGGGCTGCTGTTTTTCTTCATTTGGCTTTTTTACTTTTTCTCCCAATCAACTTCTTGTTTTTCTGGGTTGGATGACCACTGCAAGTGCTTCAACTGATTGAAGAGCAACCAGTATAGGCCAAGCACAGAATGAAGAAGCCTGGTTTTGTGTTTTCTTCCTCGTACATTTGGAGTTTCTATAATATACTTGTTGTATTTTTCTTTTTAGTAAATCACAGTGTCTATTATTGATTTCCAGTTGATTACATGAATTCAGAAGTTATTGTTTATAGTTCTGATTTGAACAATGAATGATTTGGGGGTTTGTTTGAAGATTATTCATTCAACTGTTACTTTTGTTCATGGTTTTTATTAGAATCTTAGAGTTCTATCTTCATTTTCTTCTCTCATTACATACTCTATTTTGCTTTGCTTAGGTAATTTTCTTTTCGATGAAATCTTTCATGGCTGTAGCTTATTCATGTGTGTGTAATCTGAAGCCTAAGCTCAGGTGGAGCTTTATTGTGGATTGAATATTCTGTTCTCATCAAATGCATATAGGTTTCCATGTTTAAAACTTTTAGGATTTCAAATCATTTCTCATTAGAGTAAAAACAGAAATTCTTCAATCCAATTTTTGATTCATTGTTGACATGCAGGCACAATGGATGCTTAGATTGGGTAATTGGTTTTTTCTAATCAGTTGGTAATTTCCAGATTTGTTTTGGAACCCTATTGGTAGCTTAATATTTCATAACAGGGTTTACAAGGTTATATATTCCGAAAGCCTAATTCATGACAGAATTAGCATTCGTGGGAGATATTTGAGAGTGAAGAGAGGTTCAATTCATGAAGAGCAAGACTTGTAGCTTAGGGGTTTGTTATTGTGTTTTTTTTTAGAGATTCTTGTTGCTTAATATCTTGATTTACCCTTGAGTTTAATCTCTATTTCTGTTAGTTTTCCTCCATTGTTATTAGAGTACTTTTTCTGAGTTAGGTTTTAATTAGATTAATTTCTTGGAGCTCTAGTATTTCGTTAGTTAATTGTTTAGGTTCAGATTATTTTTCTCTTATATCAAAATTAGTATGTTTAGAATTCTTTTCATTTCTTGGATTTACTCTTAAACACCATGTCCCTGAGGAAAATGACCTTGGGACTCACCCTTGTATAACTGATAAGCTTCTGCACTTGGAAGTGATTTTAGCAGCATCTTTGCGAGCTCATCACTCTCTAATAGACAACTCTAAGTATATTCCCTCTTCTACCATTTTCCTTAATTTAACTCCTTTAACTCTCTTTTAAGGAATCTCCTAATTAATTTTTGAGCTTATTCTTATTTCAAATTTTAAATTGTAACTAGACTTTTATTATCTACTCAAAATACTAAAATTTTGGACCCTATATATATAATTACCATTAGGCCATTTTTCCTTCTTTAAGCCTTAATTTCATTATTTTACATCCAACTAAACTAAAATTTGGTCTAAGTGAGTTTGTTGACTTAATAATTAATTATCTTCCTCCTCCCATGAATTTGACTAATTTGAAATGTCCAAATTACCCTTTCTCTTTAAATCCCTATTTTAACCTTTATATCTCAATTCTCCTACTATTATATTTCTTAGTATTTTCTCCATAATCTAACCCTTAATTATTTATTTTATTTTTAGGAAAATCCAGGGTTTTACAAAGCGTGTTATTTTCATTGGCGTGTGCCTTATATCCTCAGTCCGTGTACTCAGCGGGATACTTCCCCAATCCGTGTACTCGGTGGGAAGCGTGTTTCATGGCAGTTGCCTCATATTATTTCATGGTGGTTGCCTTTTATCCTCAGTCCGTATACTCGGTGGGATACTTCACTATGTTTGTGTTTATATTTCACAGTATTGGTATTTTTATTTCGCTGTGTTGACTTTATATATCATTGTGTTTGAATTTATCGTGTTTAGTTTGATTAAACGTTGCATATATTGAATTGTTACAAACTATTTGCATGACTACTTACTGAGATGTTGTTTCTCACATATTCATTTTATCGGTTTTGTTTTCAGATATTCCTGGTGAGGACATTGTAGGGATAGACACTTCTAGAGATTATACTGAGTCCTAGGAAGAAGATCACTTTATTCCTATGTAGGTTTAGGGATCTATATTATTAAATTTGACTTGGTATTTGGAGGGATTGTTCTAGTTTATTTTTATTTTAGATGACCTTGGTGGATGTTGATACATTTTATTTTAGTTGACCATTTCCAGACTTAGTTGATGAATTGGTATTGGATGTTTAATTTTTGTATTCCGCGCTTCTTGGAAAAATTTATCTGTTATTTCCGCACTCTGATTATATTAATTGAAATTGTTCAAGTCTGGATTAATTGTTTTGGGCCATTATCCTAACGTACTAGGTTTGGGTTTATGTTTTTAAATAAACCTGGATCTGGGGCGTTACAATTAAGGTAAGCTTAGTTAATGTTATTTCTCAATTTCAATTGGCTAAGATACCCTCCACTTCGTTCAAGTGTACCTAAAATACCTTCAAAGTATACCCAAGGTACATTTCAAGTGTACCCAAATTATCCTCTAAGAATACCAAAAGTAACTCTTAAGAATACCCAAGGTACCTCTCAAGTGTACCTAAAGTATCTCCTAAGTGTACCCAAAGTATACCCAAGGTACCACCCAAGTACACCTAAAGTACCCCCTTGTATTGCCCAAGGTACTCCACATGTATACCTAAAGTACCTACATGTGTTGCCTAAGGTACCCCACTTGAATACCAAAGGTACCCCATTGTTTTACCTAAGATATCCCACTGTTTTACCTAAGGTACTTCATTCTTTTACCTAAGTGTGAAACATGGAAAAAATCAATTTAATGATTTCCTAATCATCACACGGGATTATATAAAACAAAGAGTCGCCACCATTCAATTTAGGTGTGAATGGACACCAAAATATTAAATAAGCACAAAAGGCAAATTTTAGGGCCAAATATCCCTCCTAAAAAAAACAACCAGAGATGGGTAAGGGGATTAAGTTATAAACAGGGGAAGGTGTTAGGCACCCCTATTCATCCACACAAGGTGGTTGCCAGGCATTGTTCATGTTAAAATAAAGGAAAAAGCTTGCTATAAAAATCACACAAAATCACAAAAAAGGCAAAAATATATGGTTTTTTCATATGAATAGTCTGATTGATCCAGAACTATCAAACATGATCATACCATTCCTAGGGTTTCATGATCAAAACAAAATTGAGATAAAATCAAATAAAATCAATTTAAAGTGAAAAATCCAAAAATCTGGCTTCAAGCTAAATTCTAGAAATCTAGAAAAATATGATTTTTATAAAATATTTCAAAATTGAACTTGAATAGTCCAGGACATAGATAAAGCCCAAATTTCACATTAAATCTGAAAATCAAAACCAAAAATACCCACGTTGATGAAAAACATCAAAAGGGGAGAACTTAAACCGTAGGGTCTTCTCTCAATAATGAAAAACGATTTAAAAACCACATCATGAAACCCTAGAATTTACTTTCAGGCTTCTAGATTCAGATCTACCATATTGATCATGACAAATCCAAGATCCTAGCCTAAAATCGCAAAAATCACGAAAACAGTGCTGTAGGTGCAAAAGTGGCAAAAATCCAAATTTTGGAAAAAAAAAGTGGGGATCTCATGCTATAAACATCATAGATTCATGTAATTCATTCAAATATATCATAAAAAGCATTAAAACATGATCAAGATATTCAAAACAGCCACATCTCACAGATTATAGCACATGGGGGTCTACCCTACGGATCCACCTGTTCCCATTTCCCCTAGTTCTCTCTTCACGTTTTACGGCTAGAGAGACTCTTGAGGTACTTGGAGATAGGTTTGGTTACACAAACACAATCACAGGCCTTATTCTATAAAAAAAGAAAAAAACAGATATGGGGTTCTATTCTAGGGATCCACCTGTTCCCCTTTCCCCTAGTTCTCTCTTCACGTTTTACGGCTAGAGAGACTCTTGAGGTACTTAGAGACAAGTTTAGGAATACGAAATAGATATGGCCTTATTCTACAGCAATAGAGATGATCCTATTACTTCTAGAATTGAAGACAGAAAATAAAAAGGGATAGGGGACTTACCTGGATTGGGCAGGCAGCAGGAGTTCTTTCTCTTCTCTTGGAGCTTCTTAGAATTCCTTGGACTCAAAATTTCGTGGCCCTTAGCTAGAGGAGAGAGCCTCTATTTATAGGCAAGCACAGGGGAATGGTTGGTCCAGAAGGATATAGCCTGCTCTTTAGGATAGAGTGAAATACAGAGATAATGCTCATCCATAGCCAACCAAGGTGGCTTCAGCGAATAAAATACGTAATTCGCTCATTTAAAGATATATTTGACTAAATATAAAGCTCGGAAATCGAGAGAAGGACAAAACTCACACGTGTCTTTAGTGACCGTAAATGCACTACGGTCCAACGGTGACCGTATAGTTTCCACGGGCGCGTCTGACTGTAGATAATTTTCGAGCGCGACGGGCCCGTGAAGGAAATACGGGCAAAGCCTGTTTTGTCAATTTTTATGCATTTTTTACCTGTTTTAAGCTCTAATTACATGTTTTTATTATTTTCTCATTTTGTAGTGCAATTTGGGGTGTCTACAGCTACCCCCTCTTTGCTGGTAATTGGAACCAATTACAAGCAGAGAGCAAAAAGACCCACCAATTGCACTTTCTGAGATTTTTGTATGATCAATTGCACTTTGCAAGGATTAAATGGATGATTTTAAAAAAAACATTGATTGTGGAAGATTTGCTAAGAAGTCCCTCAGCTTAAGGGCCAAATCCTCCTCTCTCCTCTCACTGAGCACTTGTGGGCTATGAAGTGAGATTTGAGACAAAATTTTTAAACAAAAGTGGGTAAGGTGGCAATCCTTGCAACTTACAACTAATATAAACATTAATCTCTTGAAAAATGTGGAGAAAATGATAAAATACGCAATTTTTGGCTTTGCCCGTATTTGGCTTATGGGCTGATGCTGCCCGTATGTTTTTCACGGGCGAACGGGACCGTAGTGCTTTCACGGGCGTGTCATGCCCGTACTGAGTTTACGGATTTTACTCTCTTCTTAAGACCGCGAACGCGAATTTTTCCTTCTCTGCTCGCACTTCTGCCCTAATTTCTCTGCGCCCGTAGTCTCTCTTACAGTTCTTTCTTCTTCTTCTTCTCCAACAGTGCCCAAGTTCGCCGGCCACCTTTGTTCACTCCGGCGACCTTCATCTTCTCCGGCAATCTTCATTTTCTCCGGCAATCTTCATTTTCTCCGGCGACGACCTGCTTCCTTAGTGGCTTCAGCAACCTCCATTGCCGAGACTGGTACTCTTTATTTCGAGCTACTATCAAACTTCCACCTTGTTGTTTCGAGCATCCATTGGATATCCATTGTGGGTGAGCTCGAAATTTCAATTATTTCCTTTGCTGATTTCTCCTTTCGACATAAACAGGTATGTTAAAGATACATTTCATTTTTCCTGCATTCCTTAACAGATTATATCTATGATTTTTGCTCGACCATTCCTTGCAATTTTTCTATGAGCATCCGAATATGATTAATGCCTTGGACACTTCATGATTATCCTGTTTGTATTGCTCATCTTGTTTGACCGAAATCTGTTCTGTTTGTTCATTTGGCCGACTTGTTTATTCCTCAAGAAGTTGTCTCATGCAATTTTCTGTCTTGAAATGTTAGCTTTGAATTGTTGTATTTTGCCTGATTTGATCAGCCTTCTTCTTGAATGCTATTCTATTAACTGCTAGAACATCCTTATTTTTAAGCCTCAAGTGCAATTGTGCTATCTCCATCTTGGCTTTTGGCCTGTGGTGCTGCTATGCTTGGGTAGACTTGAATTTTATTCCCTGGAGCTGAATACTTAACATAACTTGACATGAGTCGCTCCTTGATTCAAATGGCGTTTAAGCAACTTAGTATAGAATAGGTAATCTTCATACCAGCTTGAACATGCTTCGACTATCCTGAAACCAAGTAAATTTAAATGGTTAGGTTTCTTTAAAAAATCTAAAAGAGTAAGTTAAGATCTACTCATACATATATTTTTTCTTCTTTCAGGAAGCCTAAACTTCCTATATGTAAATTTTAGACAAGTAACAATAAAATTTTCAAAATTAAACTCCTTCAAGGGATTCATGATTTGGTTGGAAGCTTCTAAAGCCCTTTCTTTCATTCTTCATTTTTTGCCAATCAATTAAACTTGGTTAGAATAAAGATCAAGCAATAAAAATTTTAACAAGAAATAATTAACCAACTCCCTGGTTTGAACCGTAGATGGCCCGTCTTCGATCAGCTTCCCGGGATCCTGCAGATGAGCCTTCCTCTTCGAGGGTTAGGCGAGATCCTGCTGATGTGGCCTCGTCTTCGAGGACCGAGAGGGATTCGGATTCTGATGTCCCTGATCTTCCTTCTGGGGATTCGCGTGAGGCGACCCCAGAGCTATACTCTAACCTTTATGAAATTTCATATTCTTTCATAAAAACATCCTCCTGATTCTTCAATTATTTTCTTTTAGCCGGCTGTTGAGGCTTCTGGCAGAGATAGGAGCCGTAGAGGGCGCCGCAGAGATGGAGGCCTTGATGAGGGCCATAGAGGAGGCCGCAGAGGGGGCCGTGGCAGAGATGAGGCCAGGACCAGGGTTGAGATCCCTGAGGAGGTGGCTGCCCAGATTAGGGATACCGATCTTTTGCATGACTTGAGGACTCATCCCTCAGCGTGTATTAGGGCGGATATCCCTTTGGAGTTTGCTATGTCCCACTATAGAGGGAGCTGGGCCAGCTTCACTAGATTTTTGGGAGCTTGCAGTTCGGCCTACCGTCGGGAGCTAGGCTTATATGGATTTGGCATGTTTATTACTATTCCGGACGTACGCCTGGATAGGGCCCTCATTGCTGCATTGCTCGAGAGATTCTTCCCGGAGACTTTGAGCTTCCATTTCCCAGATATTGAGATTGGGATCCGGCCTTCTGATTTCACGCTCATCACCGGGATTAGGATGATCAGTGATGTTATTCCTGAGATGGCGATGCCAGAGGCTGATGAGGTTGCAGCTTATCTTGGATATATCGTGCTGCCTCCTGAGGCATGGGATCGGGGGAGAGCGAGATTGTCTCTGACATGGTTGAGAGAGACTTTCAGGAGGAGGCAGTTTGGCCAGCTTGCTGCCGGTGATCATGTTTTCTCATTTGCCTTCCGGTTTCTTTTTCTGTATATGATGGGATCCTGCTTCTTTCCAGAGGACACGACCTCAGTCAGTCCTCATTTCCTGAGCCTACTAGGAGATCTTCAACGGGCGAAGAGGTATGCATGGGGCCCGCTCATTTTTGGTACTATTTTGGCCGGCCTTCGCCGATCAGTGAGTGGCCTCTCTACTTCCAAAGGGGCTGGAGTTGGGTGCAGATTTTTCTGGCCTTTTCTGCAGGTGAAATGTCTATTTCTCTTCTCTTTCTCTTTTTCTTATCTCTCCTTTTCTATTCCTCTAACTCTTTTCTTCTTTTTGCAGTTTTTTGCTAGGGTTTATATACCCTATTTCCGTCCTACCTCTACGATGTCTGAGGAGACATATCATATGGCACGTAGATGGTGTCATGTAGAGCACGACTCTGAAAAGAGTCGTCCCAAGTCCGCCCGGGCCCACTTGGACAGGTTGTACCGGTCTGAGGTAATCTTCTTTAATTTCTCTACTTTCTTCTTTTCTTTTCTTCCTGGATCACATATCTGATGTCCTGTTTTGTTTTTCAGCTATTTGTCCCCAGGATGGAGGACATTCATGAGGTGCTGGCCCTGCAGGCAGCCAGAGATGATGCATTTGTCCCTGACCAGAGACGACAGAGATACCAGTTCTTTATTGGTCAGCTGGGCAGCATTTGGTACTGCGGCGAGCACTTCTTCTTTCAGCATGTGGGAGAGCCGCGGATTCCTGCCATCCCGCCAGATACTACTCCTTCCTACCCTCCTATGCCTGTTGATCCTGCCCAGTTCCTAGATTGGACTGAGGCAGAGACTTTATTGGAGGAGGGTGACTATGATGCCTGGTTCAGGCGAGCTTCTGTTGGGTGCCTCATGCCATCTATGCCTGTCCGTGGCGGAGTCACTGAGATTGGAGGGGTAGTGATTAGGGCCTATGACACTACGGTATGCCTTCTTCCTTTTCACCTTTCTATTTTCATTTCATCTGAACTTAGCATTTTTCTGACTTTTTTATTTTCTATTTCAGGAGGCCCAGTTGGCAGAGATCCGGTCTCGATATGCTGATCTAGAGCGCCAGTGAGATGCTGCGATCGCCGAGCGGGATGCCCTCTATATCACCATTTCAGACCTCCGGGGGCAGCTAGCCAGAGCACAGGGCCAGGAAGGTCCATCTGATGCATAGGACCAGGCGGGTCCATCTTACACTCAGGTTAATTTCTTCTTTTATTTCCATTCCTGCTCTTGCATTAGTTTGTCTTGTTCTGACTGAAATTCCTTTTCTTAGTTTCAGGAGGACACAGCCGGCCCTTCTTCACCTGCTTCACCTGTGCCCATGCATTTTCGGGATGAGGTATTTTCTGTGGCACGGGTGGAGTTCGTGACGTCTCCCAGTCCAGTAGAGGTTCCTGCAGCAGAGCCCGAGATCGAGGTTGATATTGTACCTGCTGCTGAGGATGTGCCAGAGTCGACCCCAGTAGCTGAGACTGCTCCTGCTGCATCTGCTGATGTAGATATGGATTCGGCTATGGACGCCGCTGTGGTAGAGTTTACCGTGGAGGCTGTGGTGATGGAGGAGGCTACAGCTGATCCTGTAGAGCCCGGTCCTGATGCTGATGTACCTGGGACCTCTGCTCCTGCTAGTCCTGCTATGGAGGATGCCGAGGAGACGCATGCTGCGGTTGATACGTCAGCGGATTCTTCCCGTACTGATTCTGATGTAGATACTTCAGGGTACGTCCCTCCTGATCATCCCACTGCTGGCCTTGTGCCTTTATATATGTGGCATGATATTCAGTCTGTTTTGAGCAGGATGACGCGTAGCACAGCCCGCAATGTTGTGCGGCATGTCTTTGAGCGCAGGCGATCTTCAAGCTGTGGTCGAGGCAGAGGACGAGGCCGTGGCCGTAGGGGTGGACTGAGCACGTCTTTTTTCGCTTTCCTTGGCTTCTTTGGTGCTTCCATGGCTTCCCCTGCACCGTTCTCTTCTGTCATTGAATCTCTTCCTGCAAGACCACATGTTAGATCCAAACCTCCTAATCTCACCAGGTATAACATTGTGGACTCCTTCTATGATAGATGGGTTAACTCCATGACCCTTGATGAGGAGATTCGCTGGGGTTCCATCCACTTAGGGCATATCCTACACCTCCCTAAAATTCCCTTTAAGTGGGAAATTATTGAAGCTTTGATTGGACACTGGGTACCTGAACTGAACCTTTTTCGGTTTGATGATAAAGAGATGACTCCTACCATAGAAGAAATTGAAACCATCCTTGGCCTAAGATTTTCTGAAAAAGTTGTAAACCCACCCCTAAAGCTTAGTTATAAAAAAGAGGCTTCCACTTTCTTGGGTATAGGGAAGAAGGACCTAGGAAATTCTGATGCACTATTGACCTTGTCCAAGACCTTTTTGACTGAAAAACTTCTGAGGAGTGAAGACAAGGACGCTAGGTTTAATGCTTTGACTTTGGTAGTGGTCAATCAGCTGCTTTTTCCACGGGGTGATGACCAGGTTGACTTGGCTCTCATCTCAGTTATCTGCCAGGTTAGGGAACGCGAGAGGTTGGCCCCTATGATCTTAGCAGAGATATACCAGGCCCTTACTAACTGTTATTTCAGGAAGAAGAAGCGTTTCCTTGCCTGCGCCCCTATCCTACAGGTAAAAAGAAATAATTATTTTTTTTTTTCTCTTTCTTTTTTTTTTCTTCTTTTTTTTTTCTTCTCTTTTTTTTTCTTTCTTCTTCTTCTCTTTTTTTTCTTCCTCTTCTTTTTTTTTTCTTTTCCTTCTCTTTTTTTTTTCTCTTTTTTTTTCTTCTTTTTTTTTCTTTCTTTTTTCTTTTTTCTTTTTTTTTTCTTTTTGGAAATAATTTGAAATACTCCCTCTTTCTGCAGCTTTGGTTGCTTGACCATCTTAGCCAGGTTGAAGAAATAACTCGCCGCTTCTTTCCAAGATTGAAAGTCTTAACATCCAAGGTGGCAAGCAAGGCTGGTTCACTTTCTTGGGTACTCTCCAGGATGATCAAGTGAGATGGCCTGGCACTTATCAGCCCACTCCAGAGACAGTGATCAGCTTTAGAGATAAAAACTTTCTGGTCCTAGCAGGCTTGAAATCTGCTGTTCTCTATCTTCCTTTGAGGGTTCTTCGGCAGTTTAGAGCGATCCAGGGGATTATGATCCCTACTGGATATGAGAAGCTTTTAGGGCCACTTACACCAGCCTCCATGGGGCTAACTGCTCAATTAATGAAAGAGTGGTCCTACGTCCGTTTTCTGCAGGGTCCTGTCTTTTCAGAGTCCCATGTGAAGGATTATCAATTCTGGATCAAAGAGCAGGTGCAGAGTCATGCCCCAGTACCAGAAGATCCTCCTGTGGTTCTTCCTCCTACTTATGAGGACATTCTGGAGTCAAAAAGGGCAACCCATAAGCGACTTCAACAAATATGGGTACGGGAGGCTCAAGAACTTAGGATAAAAGTCCTTGTTCTGGAGAGAAAGCTTGAAGAGCAGAAGTCTGGATGCATTGCCATGGAGAAGAAACTTGAAGAACAAAGGCAGGCTCGTCGCTTTGAAGTCCGAGTGATGCGGAAGAAGTATTAGGATTCCTTGGCCGACCTTAGGGTGTTGAAGATCAAGCTTTCTTTTTCAGATGAGGTCATCTCCTTTTTGAGTGATCCTGATGCAGAGGGTGCTTCTGGAATCATTGCAACTCAGGCAGCTAGGATTAGGGAGCTTGAGGAGCAGTTAGGGAGTAGGGATTAGATTCTTTTATCTCCTTTTTTTTTCATTCATTTTTTTCATACTTTTATACAAAAGCAAACTCCATTAGTGGAAAGATAATAGATTTAATTCAAAAATAGGTTTTATATTATTGGCCTCAGAATTCTTAGATGCTTATAAAAACAGAAGTTTTATGAAAAAGTATTTGATTTCTCATCACTGGCCAAAGTATAGTTTTTTTTTTTTTTTTTGAAAGCTGATCCAAAACACTTAATCACATATAATTAAAGGAATTAAAATCATGTTGAATAATGAAAAGGGTAGTCCAAGCAATAGGGAGAGACCAAATCTGTCTACCCCGTGACCTTTAGAATCATCCCCTAATGGTTTTACCTTCATGATGGACCCTGCTAATCTGCTCAATTTCCAGTGCTCATGCTGATTAAATTTAGACCACATGATCAACTCAACCTTTGATTTTATTTTTTTTTCTTTCTTTTTTTTTTTTTCTTTGCCCTTATTCCCCCTAGCGCCAATTACGGTTTTCACTAGGGCCGGCTTCAGCATTCCGTTATCACCAATCTTACTCTGGAAGTTGAATGAATATACTAAAATCACCGAGGGCTTAATAATAGGACGAAACAAAGGCTAAGCTCGGTTTATGAAAGAAAGGTATTAAAGGCTCAAAATTTTCTAAGTGTGAAAAATGGGTCAACTGGACTTACAGTCATGGTGAATTCGATCCCATTCCCCTTCCTTTGTATTTGGTTTTCATTTGCCCTTATTTTTTCTTTTCTCTCTTTTTTTTTCATTTTTTTTCCTTTTGCCCCTATTGGCTTTGCCCCATTTAGGTTTGCCCCAGTATAAAACTGTAAGTCCAGCTTAGGTTTATCAAAGGAGACGAACAGGCTCAAATTGGCTTGACTAGGGATTAAAATTTTTGGGAAGTAAGGAAAGATGGCCTCAGATCATTTCCTAGTAGTATTCATTCAAGGAAAATATTTCTTTACTGCATCAGAGTTAATTGGCTCAGGAAAATCCTTCCCATCCATTTCTGTTAAGATGAGAGCACCCCCTGATAGGACCTTCTTGACCACATAAGGTCCTTCCCAATTTGGTTTAAACTTTCCACGAGGATCTTCCGAAAAAGGTAAAATTTTCTTCAATACTAAATTTCCCTTTTGGAAAGTTCTGGGCTTTACTTTCTTATTGTAAGCCCTGGCCATTCTCTTCTGATACAATTGGCCATGACAAAGCGCTTTTAATCGCTTTTCCTCTATTAGATTGAGTTGATCATGTCTTGATTGTATCCATTCAGCTTCTTCTAATTCTGCTTCCATTAGCACTCTTAATGAAGGTATTTCTACTTCCACTGGTAAAACTGCTTCCATTCCATATACTAAGGAGTACGGGGTTGCCCCTGTAGAAGTTCGAATTGAGGTTCTGTAAGCATGCAGAGCAAGTGGCAGCATTTCATGTCAATCTTTAAAACTCACTACCATCTTCTGAATGATCTTCTTTATATTCTTATTTGCTACTTCTACTGCCCCATTCATCTTTGGTCTATAAGGAGCTGACTTATGATGAGTGATCTGAAATTGTTCACACATCTTCCTCATGTCTTTGTTCTTAAGGTTTGAAGCATTGTCTGTTACTATGTCACTTGGCAAACCGTAGCGACAAATGATATTGTGTTTCAAAAATTTCAAAACGTGGCTACTTGTAATGTTTGCATATGAAGCTGCCTCTACCCACTTGGTGAAGTAATCAATTGCTACAAGTATAAACCTGTGTCCATTTGATGCCTTTGGAGAGATCATTCCAATGACATCTATACCCCACATAGAAAAAGGCCACGGAGATGTCATACTGTGTAATTCACTTGGGGGTGCATTCTTGTTACCCGCGTACACTTGGCATAAATGACACCTTTTAACATGTATATAGCAATCATGCTCCATAGTCGACCAGTAATATCCCAATCGCAGAATCTTCTTGGCAAGAATATGCCCATTCATATGGGGTCCACACACTCCTCCATGTATCATTTCAACTATCCTTTCCGACTCAGTCTTTGCAACACATCGGAGTAGTATATCATTATGTGATCTTTTGTACAACTGACCACCACTTAGTAAGAACTGTCCTGCCAGCCTCTGTATTGTTCTTTTCTCTGTAGAGGTGACGTTTTCTGGCAAACTTCGATCATTTAGGAAGTTCTTAATGTCTTGAAACCATGGTACATCTTCTTCTGGGGTTTCTTCTAGAACAAGGCAATAAGCTGGTTCATCTCTGACTTCAATTTCCAATGGTCTAATATCAACACCTTCTGGCATACTGACCATTGAAGCCAATGTTGCTAGAGCATCCGCAAACTGGTTTTTGGCCCTTGGCATATAATTGAAGGAAATTCGAGTAAACTTGGTGCTTATTTCTTCCAAATACTGGTGATAGGGGATCAATTTATGATCCTTGGTTTTCCATTCACCAGTTGTTTGGAAGATGATAAGACTCGAATCTCCATATACGTCAAGTTCCTCTACTTCATGGTCTAAGGCAGCTTGCAACCCAATTATGCATGCTTCATATTCTGCTATATTGTTTGTACATTGGAACCTTAGCTTTACTGCGATTGGGATATGTGCCCCATCTGGCTTGATCAGAACAGCCCCTATCCCATTTCCATTCATATTGGCGGCCCCATCAAAAAACATTTGCCATGAGCTTTCACCTTCTTCCTCTTCAGCAAACAGGATTGCCTCATCAGGAATGTTGGTCTTTAAGGGTTGGTATTCTGGTAAAGGGTGTGCAGCTAAGTGATCAGCAATGGCTTGACCCTTAATGGCTTTCTGCGTGATATAGGTGAGGTCAAATTCAGAGAGTAACAACTGCCACTTTGCTGTTCTGCCAGTTAAAGCTAGTTTCTCAAATAGATACTTCAAAGGGTCCATTCGGGATATCAATAAGGTGGAATGACTAAGGAAATAGTGCCTCAACCTCTGAGTTGCCCACACTAAAGCACAACATGTCTTTTCCAAAGGGGAATACTTTGCTTCATATTCTGTAAACTTCTTGCTTAGGTAGTAAATCGCCCTCTCCTTTCTGCCTGTATCGTCATGCTGTCCCAAGACACACCCCATTGATGTCTCCAAAATTGACAAGTATAAGATCAATGGTCTCCCTGGAGTTGGTGGCACTAGCACAGGTGGGTTCAATAAATACTCCTTTATTGTGTCAAAGGCTTCTTGGCAATCATCATTCCAGACTGTCGGGTTATTCTTCCTTAGAAGCTTGAAAATTGGTTCACAGATAGCGGTGAGCTGTGCTATGAACCGGCTTATGTACTGAATCCTTCCAAGAAAACCACGAACTTCCTTCTCCGTTCTAGGTGATGGCATTTCAATGATTGCTCTGGCTTTAGCTGGGTCAATCTCAATTCCCTTCCTGCTTACTATAAAGCCCAATAATTTTCCTGATGTAGCCCCAAAGACACATTTTGCAGGGTTAAGCCTTAAACTGTATTTTCTGAGCCGGTCAAACACCTTCTTCAAATTGATCAAGTGGTCTTCTTCTTCACATGATTTGGCTATCATATCATCTACATAAACTTCCATCTCCTTATGGATCATACCTTGGAATAAGGCCGTCATGGCCCTCTGGTAGGTTGCCCCTGCGTTCTTAAGCCCAAATGGCATGATAGTGTAGTGGAAGGTACCCCAAGGGGTGATGAAGGCTGTCTTCTCTTGGTCTTCCTTAGCCATCTTAATCTGATTGTACCCAGAAAAGCCGTCCATGAATGAGAATAGGCTATGTACAGCAGTGTTGTTCACCAGGATGTCGATGTGTGGAAGTGGAAAATCATCCTTTGGGCTTGCCTTATTCAAGTCTCTGTAGTCTACACACATTCTAACCTTTCCATCCTTCTTTGGCACTGGCACTATATTTGCAAGCCATTCAGGATACGTGGAGACTGCTAAGAATCCGGCTTGGAATTGCTTAACCACTTCATCTTTGACCTTTAAAGTCCATTCTGGTTTTAACCTTCTCAGTTTCTGTTTAACTAGCTTAGCATCTGGCAGAATTGGTAGCCTATGCACCACCATATCTGTGTCTAGCCCCGGCATATCCCGATACGACCATGCAAACACATCATCATAATTAGCCCAGAATCGTATCATTTCTTCCCGCTGTACCTCAGATAGACATACCCCAATCTTCACTATTTTTGGGTCATCTTCGGTCCCTAGGTTTATTGATATGGTCTCTTCAATATTAGGTTAGACCCCCTTTTCATGACGCTCTAATTGATATGTGATTTCTTTTGGAGGATCGTCTTCTTCGTCCTCGGTCTCTTCTTCAACCCCCATTAGGTCAAAGTCGAGCCCAAGGTCGAAGTCATACTCATCCTGATCCAATTCCATTTGCTTATATGGTTCATAAAGGATTTGGACCTTTTTGAAAACTTTATCTTTTCTAGAAAAAATTGAAAAATCTTTTTGTGTTTTTTGAGAGCCTTCTACAAAATCTTTCCCTGAAGACGAAGGCTCATTAAAACCTTCAGGAAAAGGGCATTCCACTAATGGAGTTTTTTTTTTAGAAGCCATGTCTGTTTGCCAATCAAACGCGGCTTCAAAAGTAAGGGGAGTTTCCTCCCAATTGTTTAGAATAAAAGAATCTGGGGCAGGGATACAAGCCTGCTCCTCAAGCTCAAGGTCTGCATCAGAGATCACCAGTATTGGGTGAGTTGCATCGCCTGTTTCTTCTGTAGGGCTGGTTCCAGATGGAACTTTTACTGCAGCCCAATCAATAAAAGGTAGCTCCTCTGCTACTTCTTCTTGCTTGCCTTCTGTCATGGCAAAAAATGCTCCAACGTCCTCTGAAAAATCCTGCTCTTGTTCTGCTTGTGGCCCAGGTCCACCAGATGCTTGTGGAGGTGGAGGTGGAACATATGGTTGTACGGTTGAGGATTTAGGTTTCTGGAATGGATTGATATTGTAGTATGGAGGTTTGGACTGATCCTCAGGAGGAGACAGTTGAATCGTGTGAGAAAGCTTTGGAAAAGCTTCCCTGATATGAGGGAATTTCATGGTTTCTATCTGCCTCTGTCTTCTCCATTTCCTTGGCTTGGACCCCAACCCTGCTCTGTGAACCATCTTCTTAACCTGTACCGGTTCTATCCTTCCTTGTAGGTTAACCCCCAGACCTTTTCCAGGGTGAAAATGGTCCTTTTCTAGCATATTCATGACCATTTTCTCAGCACAGGTCAATTTTCCTTCTTTTTCCTGATACCCCCCAGGTATATAATTCACAGCTTCAAATTGAAAAGAGTGAAATGTCAACTTGTCTGCAGTCATTTCCATGTTAATACAGGGTACATCAGGGGACCACATGGGGGGAACCAAATTCTCAGCTAGGACAGTAATCACCTTTTGTCCTCTAATATATTTAACTCTTTGGTGGAGGGTAGATGGTATAGCCCTGGCTGCATGAATCCACGGCCTTCCTAGGAGTAGGTTGAAGGCTACAGGTATATCCATTACCTCAAATGTGATGTTAAAAATATACGGTCCAATTGTGACCGGCAGTTCAACCTCCCCTAGGGAGTGTGTTTTAGAGCTATCAAAGGCTCTTATGATTCTTCCATTTTGTTTTATTTTGTTTTGCTCCAAATTGAGCTTGACAAAGGTTATCAATGGGCAGACATTGAGAGCTGACCCATTATCGATCAAGACCCGGGCTATCATGCAGCCCTTACTGAGTACAGCTATGTGCAATGGGTCTATATGATGGTATCCCGCTGGGCTGATCTCGGTCTCTGAAAAAGTTATCACATTGTGGGATAAAATTTGACCAACCATCCGGCCTAGTTGGTCTGGTTCAATGTTTTTAGGCACATGGGCCCCCTGGAATATCCTTAACAAGGAGTCCCTATGTTTTTCAGAATTTAACAATAATCCCAGAATTGAGATCTGGGCAGGGACTTTGTTCAATTGCTCGACAACATTGAACTCACTCTTTTTTATTATCTTCATGAGGTCAGCAGCCTCACTGTTAGTTACCTGAGGGGCCTCTTCCCCTACCTTGGCCTTTCCCTTATTTTTTTCTTCTTCTTTCTTTTCTTTCTCTGTCTCTTTTTGTTTTTCTTCCACCCCTACACATTTTCCTGACCTCATCATGAGGTTTACTTCTTCCTTGCTTTCAGCTGCAGGGCATGTTGTGGTAAAAGCTTCACTGTAGTTCCATGGTACAGCCGATTCAGAGTAGGAAGGCTTAGGGACATTTACCACTAATGGAGGAAGTTTGGACTTGGATGCAGAAGTCTGGGTAAATGGAACATTAATAACCAGAGGTGGAAGTTGCTTTGATGGAGGAACATTAACAACCAAAGGTGGAAGTTGTTTTGATTGAGGGGTTGTAGAAGTGACTGATGCACTAAGGGGGTCACAGTTTATGACCAATGGTGGTTTAGCTTGAATGGGTGGAGTAAAAGTGGATGGATTGTAATTAATGACCAAAGGTGGCTTGGCGATGTTCATCTGGGCCATGAGGGATGAGACCCGGTCCAAAGATGAGCTAATGTTCTTTGCAGCACTATCATTCCCCTTTGAAATCATATTTACTTCTTTGTCTTCATTTTTCCTGTCAAAATACACTTTGACCGTTGTCCCTATGGGAGCAATTAATTGAGATGGGTCAAAGGTTATTTTGTCAGAAGAGATGACTCCTATGACATTAGATGGGCCTGCCCCGTGACGCTGGGGCAGTGGGTTTTGTCCAATATCGGTTCTTGGAGGATTGGGAGCCCCTGTATTGAAAGACAGGGTATTCTGGTCTAGTAAATCCTGAATGGCGTGTTTCAAAGGCCAGCACTTGTCTGTAGGGTGCCCAGGTGCTCCCATATGGTAATCACAAGTGGTGGAAGGGTCAAAATTTCTCCCCTTGGATGCATTCGGATTAGGTTCTCTTAAGGTGACGTACCCTGCTTTCAATAAAGTGGGCAGCAACTGAGAAGGAGTCATGGGAATAGGGGTGAAAACCCTATTTCTCCTTGCTGCAAAATAGGCATCCTTTTCCTCCTTAGTAAACACCCTTTTTTGGTCTGAAGGTGCTGCTGGAACATTAACCCTCATGGGGGCCAGGGTAGATGGAGCAGGTGGAGTAGGAAAATGAGCTGACATGTTGATTTGTATAGGCTTGTTAGGGCCAGATGGTGGCTGTACCATGTTTACCTCACCCTCCTTCTTGTTCCCATTCTTTTTTATCCCGCTTCCTTTCTTCAGATTAGGGTCTTGCTGACTAACCATGGCAGAGTGGTCAATTATCTTACCTGACCTAATCCCGTCTTCTATTCGGTCAGCCACTTGAACCAAGGCAGCAAAATTAGTGGTGGTCTGACCCACCAGGTGGCTATAGAATGGTTGACCCAAAGTGCTGATGAAAGTAGAAATCATTTCCTGTTCTAGCATGGGTGGCCTGACCTGGGAGGCCGTCTCCCTCCACCTCTTGGCATATTGCCTTACAGTCTCATCCCTTCCCTTGCTCATCCTCATGACGTCGTACCTGTCTGGCACGATCTCTGAATTGAACCGGTATTGAGCCAGGAAGGCATCGGCTAGATCCTTCCATCTTTTGATCTTTCCATGGTCCAGAGTGGCGAACCATCTTAATGCGGTTCCAGTCAGGCTCATTTGGAAAATTTGGATCAAGATACCCTCATCCTGCCCGAACTGGCATAGGGCACCGCAATACAACTTTAGGTGGCTCATGGGGCAACCAGTGCCATCATACTTGTCCAAGTCTGGGCACTTAAACTTAGCCGGCAGGTTAACATTGGGGTATAGGCACAGGTCTTCAAAATTGGTGCCTCCAAAGTTGTTTACCCCTTTGACTTCCCTTAGTTCATCTTGGATCATTTCTAGCTTATGCATGAACTTTCTTTCAACCTCTTCCCTTATCCTTTCCTTTTCCTTAGCCTTGTTTGACTCAGCTGTCTCATCCCTGGTCAGTATAGGTTCAGGGGTGGGTTCATAGACGGGTTCAGGAGTTGGTTGCACTGGAGGTGGAATATTGACTGGGGGTGGAGGTGCAGGGTTGGATGTTGATGCCTGGTTCTGGGCCTGCATTTGTTGGGCCTGTACTTGTTGGGCCTGTACTGACAGTATGTTCTCTAGCATTCAGGCTAATCCTGCCACTTGTTCTTGGAGTAGAACAACATCTAGATGAGGAGCATCAACTTCATCTTCAATGGGATTCATGGCGCGAGCTCTTGATCTGGTTACAAGAGCTATGATTGCAAGTGTATTAGTACCTGGATACAAAATAAAGGAAAAAATATCAGTGTCCAATTAATCTCATTCACATGCTTAGGAATGCCTATGTGCGAGCTGGGTGAACACGAGTTTGGATTTTTTCTTTATTTGCTTCTTTTCTTTTTTTTTTAATTCTTTTTTTTTTTTGAATTGAATTGTTGGAATATTCTAGGACTTCCAACATGTCCCACAAAAGAGAGAAAGATCTGAAATTCAAAGGCTTTCAGAGGCCCGGGGGGTTTTTGAAAAAGGTCTGAAATTCAAAGGCTTTCAGAGGCCCAGGGATGTTTTTGGAAAAGGTCTGAAATTCAAAGGCTTTCAGAGGCCCAGGATTTTTTATGAAAGTCTGAAATTCAAAGGCTTTCAGAGGTCTAGGGGTATTTTTGAAAAAAGTCTGAAATTCAAAGGCTTTCAGAGGCCCAAGGATATTTTTTGAAAAAAGTCTGAAATTCAAAGGCTTTCAGAGGCCCAAGGATATTTTTTGAAAAAAGTCTGAAATTCAAAGGCTTTCAGAGGCCCAAAGGATATGTGTCTATAATTCAGAGGCTTATAGACGGCCCAAAGAAATGACTTGTCTAAAATTCAAAGGCTTTTAGACGGCCCAAAAGATATGATTGTCTAAAATTCAGAGGCTTTTAGATGACCCAAAGGATATGTGTCTATAATTCAGAGGCTTATAGACGGCCCAAAGAAATGATTTGTCTAAAATTCAGAGGCTTTTAGACGACCCAAAAATGATTTTTCTAAAATTCAGAGGCTTTTAGATGGCCTAAAGAAAAGGTTTGTCTAAAATTCAGAGGCTTTTAGACGGCCCAAAGAAAAGGTTTGTCTAAAATTCAAAGGCTTTTAGACGGCCCAAAAAGGATATGTGTCTATAATTCAGAGGCTTATAGACGGCCCAAAAAGGTTTTTGAAAAAGGTCTGAAATTCAAAGGCTTTCAGAGGCCCAGGGGGTTTTTTTTTTAAAAAGGTCTGAAATTCAAAGGCTTTCAGAGGCCCAGGGATATTTTTGGAAAAGGTCTGAAATTCAAAGGCTTTCAGAAGCCCAGGGATATTTTGAGAAAAGGTCTGAAATTCAAAGGCTTTAAGAAGCCCGAGGATTTTTGATGAAAGTCTGAAATTCAAAGGCTTTCAGAGGCCCAGGGATATTTTGAAAAAAAAAGTCTAAAATTCAAAGGCTTTCAGAGGCCCAAAGATTTTTGAGAAAAAGTCTGAAATTCAAAGGCTTTCAGAGGCCTCAGGAGTTTTTGAGAAAAAGTCTGAAATTCAAAGGCTTTCAGAGGCCCAAGAGTTTTGAAAAAGTCTGAAATTCAAAGGCTTTCAGAGGCCCAGGAGTTTTGAAAAAGTCTGAAATTCAAAGGCTTTCAGAGGCCCAGGAGTTTTGGAAAAGTCTGAAATTCAAAGGCTTTCAGAAGCCCAAGAGTTTTGAAAAAGTCTGAAATTCAAAGGCTTTAAGAAGCCCAAGGAACCTTTCTCTCACATTTTTTTTTTCAATTATTTTGTTTTTTTTTGAAGCATTTTATTCAAACTTGTTTCCCTTTATCATTATTTAAAGGTCAAAAGAATATTTTAGTGGGAAAAACTGATTAAAATTTAATTTTCCGATAAAACCGTATACACAGTACGGTCCAGCCATGCCCGTATTCAAATTACGAGCGAGCCGTGACCGTATGAAATTCACGGGCGAGCGCCGCCCGTATAACTAATACGGACGAGCCCAACCCGTGTATTAAACACGGTTTTACGGAGCTCTTTTATGTTTTCTCAGTTTTTTCATGGTTTGATCACTTTGATTGCTCATCCAAACATACGGTTCACCCATTGCAGAGCTTCTAAACTGTTCCAAAGTGGACTTTGAGCTTTTTGCTAGAACACATGTTTGGGAGGGTACATGTACCCTCCAAATTGACACCATACTCAAGAATTTAGTACCCTTTTGTTGACTCTTGCATGAACATTGGGTAGGATTGATTCTAAACAGAGTTAGAAACTCTTCCTATGGGCTGCACCAATTTTAGCAAACACGCATATTTTGGGATCAATTTTATCCCAAACCAATGGGTACCATGACACCCCTATGACATGAAAATAATGCAAAACAATAGGATTACCTTGTTACCTTGTTTACCTTCAATATGGCATCCGCATTATGCCCTGGTTGTAAGCCATGCACACGGCCTTCCCACAATCATACAAACCCATATCCCCATGTAATTGTGTACTTTAGCCAAAAACGTGTAACTCCACCTTCAAGCGTAGGGGTTTTGGGTTTTGGCTTAATGGCAACTTAGCACTCAAGCCTAGTGATGACCAAAATCCCAGATCCACGTTATCATCACATTATTAGCTCAAAGTTCTAAGGTGAATGTTTTCACTTTCGCTTTCCGAAGTATCGACCTCGTTGCGCCAAGCTACACACATTCGGGTTCAACTTCCTATAGGTTAAAGGTAGGCTATGTAAAAGTAAAAGGTGCACAGTGCATTGTAAAAATAGGTTACATTCACAACGTCCCAAACCCTTGCCACTCTTTTCGCAGCCATGCATAAACAAACCAAAGAATAATAGGAAAGCATATTTAAAATAAACAAGTAAATAAAGCAATCCTATAGCACCTAAACATGCTCATAAAAAAATCATCTAATCATGCAAACATATGATCATGTTACACACCCAAAATCATCATGGAGATCATGCTGAAAATTAAAACATGCTATCATAAAAATATAGCAAGAAATAAGCATGGTTCAGCAAAACAGACCTCCCCTACGCATGTTTGTAGAAACAATCCTATAAATCAAAATTAATCATGTTTCTACCCCCATGAATTCTTGAGCAATAATTCAGATTTAAAACATACTCAACATGCTTAAGAACACAAAATAGCAAGCAAATAAAAAAATATCAAAAACATGAACTAGAACACCAAAAGGCTCAAATCCACAAGTCCCCAGCAAAATCGCCAGTTGTGAGACATGGAAAAAATCAATTTAATGATTTCCTAATCATCACACGGGATTATATAAAAAAAAGAGTCGCCACCATTCAATTTAGGTGTGAATGGACACCAAAATATTAAATAAGCACAAAAGGCAAATTTTAGGGCCAAATATCCCTCCTAAAAAAAACAACCAGAGATGGGTAAGGGGATTAAGTTATGAACAGGGGAAGGTGTTAGGCACCCCTATTCATCCACACAAGGTGGTTGCCAGGCATTGTTCATGTTAAAATAAAGGAAAAAGCTTGCTATAAAAATCACACAAAATCACAAAAAAGGCAAAAATATATGGTTTTTTCATATGAATAGTCTGATTGATCCAGAACTATCAAACATGATCATACCATTCCTAGGGTTTCATGATCAAAACAAAATTGAGATAAAATCAAATAAAATCAATTTAAAGTGAAAAATCCAAAAATCTGGCTTCAAGCTAAATTCTAGAAATCTAGAAAAATTTGATTTTTATAAAATATTTCAAAATTGAACTTGAATAGTCCAGGACATAGATAAAAGCCCAAATTTCACATTAAATCTGAAAATCAAAACCAAAAATACCCACGTTGATGAAAAACATCAAAAGGGGAGAACTTAGACCGTAGGGTCTTCTCTCAATAATGAAAAACGATTTAAAAACCACATCATGAAACCCTAGAATTTACTTTCAGGCTTCTAGATTCAGATCTACCATATTGATCATAACAAATCCAAGATCCTAGCCTAAAATCGCAAAAATCACGAAAACAGTGCTGTAGGTGCAAAAGTGGCAAAAATCCAAATTTTGGAAAAAAAATGGGGATCTCATGCTATAAACATCATAGATTCATGTAATTCATTCAGATATATCATAAAAAGCATTAAAACATGATCAAGATATTCAAAACAGCCACATCTCACAGATTATAGCACATGGGGGTCTACCCTACGGATCCACCTGTTCCCATTTCCCCTAGTTCTCTCTTCACGTTTTACGGCTAGAGAGACTCTTGAGGTACTTGGAGATAGGTTTGGTTACACAAACACAATCACAGGCCTTATTCTATGAAAAAAGAAAAAAACAGATATGGGGTTCTATTCTAGGGATCCACCTGTTCCCCTTTCCCCTAGTTCTCTCTTCACGTTTTACGGCTAGAGAGACTCTTGAGGTACTTAGAGACAAGTTTAGGAATACGAAATAGATATGGCCTTATTCTACAGCAATAGAGATGATCCTATTACTTCTAGAATTGAAGACAGAAAAATAAAAAGGGATAGGGGACTTACCTGGATTGGGCAGGCAGCAGGAGTTCTTTCTCTTCTCTTGGAGCTTCTTAGAATTCCTTGGACTCAAAATTTCGTGGCCCTTAGCTAGAGGAGAGAGCCTCTATTTATAGGCAAGCACAGGGGCATGGTTGGTCCAGAAGGATATAGCCTGCTCTTTAGGATAGAGTGAAATACAGAGATAATGCTCATCCATAGCCAACCAAGGTGGCTTCAGCGAATAAAATACGTAATTCGCTCATTTAAAGATATATTTGACTAAATATAAAGCTCAGAAATCAAGAGAAGGACAAAACTCACACGTGTCTTTAGTGACCGTAAATGCACTACGGTCCAACGGTGACCGTATAGTTTCCACGGGCGCGTCTAACCGTAGATAATTTTCGGGCGCGACGGGCCCGTGAAGGAAATACGGGCAAAGCCTGTTTTGTCAATTTTTATGCATTTTTTACCTGTTTTAAGCTCTAATTACATGTTTTTATTATTTTCTCATTTTGTAGTGCAATTTGGGGTGTCTACACTAAGGTACACTCCCTTATATAGCTAAGGTACCACATTTAGTTTAACTAAAGTACCCCCCCTATATAACTAAGGTACCCCTCTTGTATAGTTAAAGTACCCCTTTTATATAAGTAAGGTACTCCCTTGTATAACTAAGGTACCCCCCCCTAAGCATCCCTAAAGTATACCCCTTGAAATAGCTAAGGTAAACCCCTTGAAATACTAGGGTACCCCTCATATAACACTAAGGTACCCCCTACTTAACACTAAGGTACCCCCTGGTATGCCTTAGGTATACCGTAAGGGTTTTAGTTGAATAAAAGCTTTGTTTAGGAGCAGATTTGAAAGAACAAAAGATGGGCATATAAAAGGATGCCCTAGTTAATATTTTAAGTGTTTTGAGAACCCCTTCCCTTGTCTTGGACGTATAGAACAAAAGAAGAAGTTGCAGGAGCTTGTTTGAAAGCTTCAAGAAAAAGGAGAAGAAAAGGAGAGCTTGAAGAGAAGTTGTGCTTCTCCATTCCACAAGTAAGTAGCAAACCCTTCAAAACAAAATGTATTAAAAATTTTGTATTCTCTCTCTAGGGTTTGATTTATTTTGAAGAAATGATCTTGCATGTTGGTATTTGCTTCTAAAACTCGTAGGTTGTGGTTGTATAACACTCTTGTTTAGTTTTCTATTGATTGCTATGGGTTTGCAACCTAGATTGATCACATTTCGGATTTGGGTTTGAGTTTTGTGTTTTGAATGAGGTTTCATGTGTTAGATTTGTGTTCATGTAGGTTTGGGATGAATCTTTGTTTTGGAAGATGTTTTTAAGTATGTTGGGATGATTTATGATCATCCTATTTGGTGTTGTAAAGGACTTGAATGATTTGTATTGAAAATAGCCAAAAATATTTGAAAACCCGAGGTGACGATTAATCCTGAAATTTGGGGATTAATCCTGAGCCAAAACCCTCAAAATTAGTTTCTGTTAAGGACGGGATTAGTTTCGCGATTAATCGCGAGGCTAATCGCAAGCCTGGACGTGCGAACATCCATTTTGATTTGGCTAGATGTAATGCCCCGGATCCGTGTTGTTCAATAAAGATATAACACATCTCACGGAGTGTTAGGTATTGGCCCATGATTCATATGATTGCTGGATTAATCATATGGGTTTTACAATCAGAGTGCGACAATTAACTATTAGGAAAGCGCGGGAATTTATTTGATTAAAAACTACTAAACAATGAATTCTGATACCAATTATTACATTCCTGTAGACACCCCAAAATTGCGCTGAGAAAATGATGAAAAATTGGCCAAAATCATTCTATATTTTGTAACCAACCAAAAAATTCAGATTGAAATGTTCTTATTGTATCCGACACAAGTCATCGGATACAAGAAAGAATTTTTATATCCGACAGAAGTCATCGGATACAAGCAAGTAGTATTGTATCCGACGACATATGTCGGATATAAATATGTTCCCTTGTAGCCGACCTGAGTTGTCGGATACAAGGTTTTTGCTTAAAATTAGGGTTTTCCGAAGGTTTTCACTTTTTACTATCTTATCCCTTGTTTAAGAAGTGGAAATCTCAGAAATAACCCTAAGGTTAAGTGGGAGGATACTAGACATCATTTTGTGTCTGGCATTAGTGCACCCCTTACCCTAGCTTTGCCTATAAATAGGAGGCCTCTCCTCAAGCAAATGGCCAAGAATTTTAGAGCCAGAAGTTGGAGATTGAAGAGCTCCAAGTGAAGAAGGGAACCGCTGCCGCATTGCTCCCAGAAACCCAGGTAAGCCTGAAACTTCTTTATTTTTCTGTTTTTCATTCTAGGATTAGATCTTTCTTCTACCTTTCTGTAGAATAATGGCCTACTCTTTGTGTTTGAAACCCCTTTCCCTACTCAAAGTACCTCGAGACTCCCCCTAGTTGTAAAACGTGAGGGGGATCTAGGGGAAACAAGACTGAGAATTGATCCTTAATCATAGAACCCTCTTGAATGGCCTATTGTTGTGTGAAAACCCATTTCATACTCAAAGTACTCCAAGACTATCTCGAAACCATAAAAACGGGGAGAGAGAACTAGGGGAAAATAGAATGGAATGGAACCCTAGTTCTAGAACCCCCATTTTATTGATATGCTTTGAATGCTATATGTCATGATGTGTTGAGGCAATTTTTACACTTGTACACATAGCACTTGTTTTGTCAGAATCGGCTTGTATTTCGGATCTATCGTATTTATTGTGATAGATCTGAAATAAATGGCCCTAAGCAGTTCTGGGACATCTCTCAACGATTTTCAAAATGATTTTAAGCAAGTTATCTTTAAGTAATGAAGACCTCATGGTCTAACCTCTCGATTTTGGGCATTTTTGCTCCATTTTAGGGTTTTTGGCATATTCTCTCCAATCGAAGAGAATGGTGAGCCAAATTCATGCCCTATTTCCTCCTAGAGGTTTTTCAATACTTTTTCAAATGATTTTGATTTGGATTGCACGGATTACACACACTTGATCACTGTTTTGGGTTGATTTTACTTTAAAATGGCAAAACTGGACAGCATCTGTACCCTAACTTCGGACACTCATAACTTCATCATCTGGATGAATTTTAGAGTGATTCTAAATACATGTGAAAGGTGAGACTGTCTAGTTCTTGTCTATAAAATTTCATCAATTTTTATTTAGTGGATTTTTGACACCATTCAATCGAAGTTGATAGGTCAATTCAGGCCAGATTGCTGAACCTACCATTTTGAATGAGCACCATCTATTCGTTTTAAGTCCGATTTGAGTGATTTTGATTTTGGTGCTTTCCTTTACGAGTCTACTTTCAAATCCAATTAGTTTCAGATTTTTTTGATTTCATTTGTGTCGTGGGTAATTGATTTACTCAGAACTGCTCAACAACAGATTTCTGGGCTAATCTGTGATCTTCGGGGCCTATTTGGGAGGTCACCCCAGGCACATCCGGATGAAGTTTTGTATGGGGCTAGTTTTATTTAAAAGATGGCACTACATACTTCATTCATGCAAAATTTCACGGATTTATATGGAGGCAATGTTTCCAAATGAATTTCCAAAGTTTCCCACTTGTTACTTTTACCGATTTCCAGCAGCAGATTTCAAAGGAGCATAATTCTTAGGGTTTTAACTGGATTTAATTGAAAATTTGCATGAGTCTTCTATTTATCATAATCTTTCAAATGGATTTGGTTTGATTCCATTTGAATTTAATTTGAATGATTTATGGTCAAATGGCTCCATCTTTTACTGAATTTTCCGGATTTGTCTTAACTTGTTTGTGTTCAAGTTTTGCTTTGATTTCTATTTAATAGTGATGTCCCAGAAGTGATACTTACATAAAAGAGGATCTGGAATTTATTGGATCTCTCATGTGGAGGTATCATACATGTGTTTAGTTCTTTTCAAGCTTTTTTGATTACTTTAGCAAGCCTTCGTTATTTTGAGCATGAACAACACTTGGCAACCACTTTGCGTGGGTGAATGGGGGTGCCTAACACCTTCCCCCGTTCATAATCTAATCACCTTACTCATCTCTGGATTTTATTTTCAAGTAGAGTTATTTTTACTCTAGATTTGCCTTTTGGCTTATTTGATGATTTTGGTGTCCATTCACACCTAAAGGAATGGTGGCAACTCTCCCATGTTTATGAATCCTGTGTGATGACCGGAAAGTCATGGGATTGATTTTTCCCCATGTCTCACAATTCCAGAATATCAATCAATATCTCAGATTAATGGAATAAACCTACTAGTCTAGGGAATGTAAAAATAATCCTCCTCTCTATAGGTGCCGGTAGGATCTACCCCAGCAGTCGCCACCACGAGTATGTGAAAACAAAACCAAAACAAAATGGGTGATACACGAATATCTCAACGAGTAACACATGCATGCATAAATAGTTATCTCAATTCTGAAATATGCCACAATAAATAAACGGTCACAAGTAATCAGTGGAAATACAATAGAAAATTCGAAATCAGCATAATCTCATTAACAAGGTTAAACAGTCCAACAGCAATAGCAATCAATCATAATATGGTCAATGTCATGTATATTGCTTAAATTGGTTAATCAACATGCTAAGGCAACATCCACACCTCCATGTACACAGTCCGGTCTACTCAAGGTTTTAGAACTATAAAATGATGGCATACTCAGGGTTTCGTCATCCAATGCCGGCCTACTCAGGGTTTCGAGCTGCTCTACACCGGTCGTGGCAATACACAAGGCCATGCCATTACTCCAATAAAGCAAAAACATTACATTATGGATCCAAGACAAGCTAAACCAGTAGCAATCTCAAATTCAACATTTAAAACTTAACCAATAAAATAGCATGAAAGTCCAACGTAAAACGCGATGACAATCAAACATGGGTACTGATTATCATGGGTCACCCCAGGACCAAATCACTCCATCATGGAGGCTCTAATATAATCTTTCATTCAAATGCTAATATCAACAATATTTAATGCCAAAAAGTCTCCAGAAATACTTACTTTAATAATCTGCTCATAATATAAAGTCTACTAGAATTAAGTCAAACCAGGGATATCAAATCTGAATTTTAAAGTGTTAAACATATCAGTATTGAAAACATCAAAACAGTGGGAAAACTAGATAATCTCTTGCAAACTTGAATATGCAGAAATTTATTTCTTACTTTTATTGTCAATCAATTATATTGGTTTCATTCTCTAACATTGTAGTGTAGAATTTCTAATTCACAACCTATCTTAGACATGAAGGACACCACTATAGGTGGCTAGGAATTATTATTTAAGCACCAAACACAAAATCTACATCTCTAAGAATTAGCCACCCACTTATGTAGTTGCTGATTTCAACATTGAACTCTCCCTTCCACAATTTAAATCTTCCAAAATATAACAACAAATTTTTATCAACCAAAAATCATCACATATCATCAATAACCCTTACTTAAATCTCTAGAGTTAAATCTTAAACATTTAAATAAGAATTTCAGCTTCTGATGTATTAGCCGCACAGGGTTAGCAATTAAGGATTGGGCACTAACTTCCAGGGATTGGCGCCCCTGAGCTCTCTCTAAAAATGAACACAGTCGCCCACCTCTAGTAGCTAATAATTTCATAAATAAGCTCTCATTCTATTATTTAATTCTTCTTAAATTTAATGGTATGGATTTCTGATCTCCCAACCACATCAGTATCATCTCAAACACTTAACTAAACTCATGAAGTAGCTCTATTAAGCTTTTAACCAAAATCTGCATGTATACTAAATTAGCCGCACATGCCATTAAAAAATGTATGGGCGCTAACCTCCAAGGTTGGCGCCCCTTAGCACTTTTTAAAATAAAAACCAATGCCAACCTACAGAGAGGTTAGCGCTGATTGGCAAGGGTTGGTGCTCAGGTGATTCCATGTCCGACCTGCTGAAGTCTTAAGTCTAACCCTTCTGAACCAAAATTCTACTATAACGACCATTCGATTGAAACTTACATCTACTACAACCCAACTAAAGACATTCGAACTCAATTAGATCAAATTATGATATGAAAATTCAGAATTAAGCATTCGGCATGCTCACAGTCGCTCATTCCATTTCTAAACAAAGGAGTTATGAAATTCCTATCAGATGCACGAACAAAACTCGAAATGAATGCTACTCACATGATCTGAGTTTCCACTAATCCAACTACTCCAAATTCTCTTCTAATCACCAACGGCAGTAGCTCAGAGCTTCAATTGACAGTCGTTCAGTCACCAATCTCTGATTTCACTACAAAAATTCCAGATCTGATTAGATTTGGACTAAATCCTAATCTCTCTATTGATTTGCTCATGAATTATCAAATTAAGTTTCTCTTACCTGATCTCTCTGAGATCGCAATGGTCGAACCTCTGAAATTTCCAGCCACTGAATTTCGACAGCCGAATTCCACTTCCAATTAAACTTCTAGTCACTATGAATTCGAACTCTCACTCACCTTCTTCTTTCCTCCACAGTTTGGTTGAACTCCGGCAACAACTAGCCTCCTCCAATCAGCTTGAGCGAAACCGATGAACTCAAAACGACTGCTATTTATAACTTCTATTGGCGTTCATAGCCAACACAATTCATGATCAACTGGGTGCTCACCCACAGCCTCCTCCTACATAAGCAGCTCTTTAACACATGATTAGAGACTTGACACTCCACCAAATTCCTACCTCAGCACCTTCCAATTTATAACAAATTTAAAGCATATTACTATTAAATTACTTAGACCAATATTTGATACCCTCTTACCTTAACTTATAATCTTCATAATTTAAGCTTGTGAAATTCCAATTGTACCCTTGCTCCTTGATGACTTGAAATTTCCATCGGTAAAATTAATTACACTTCACAATAATTATCCTAATAAATACTTATCAAAGTCTGGGGTTTTATACTGGACACGTGAACGTTTGCTTTGTTTTGACTTGGACGCGCGAACGTCCATCCTCAACACCCAAACGTTAGGGCTAATTGCCCCTAGGCAATTAATCCAAGAGCTAATCGTGGGTGCTGTTTTTAATAGTTCTTCACCCTTTTCTTCCCCGACCCTTTCCCAAAAAACTTAAGTCTCCTACACAGCACCCTTATTACATGAAAGAAATTTAAGTAAATGTCATGTGTATTTATTGCTCAATTTACTTAAGTCTTTACATGTCTTGTGTATTTATTGCTCCATTTACTTAAGTCTTTACATGTAAATAAGGTTTTACCCCCCATTTGAAACCATTAAAAATACTCCCAAGGCCCAATTTTGTGATTGAATGATAAAGCTAAGGCTTCTTGTGGACTTGCAAAAGGGGCTGAGAGCCCATGGTAACCCGAAAGGCAGTGAGGCCTAGGGATTTAAAGGAAAGTGAACATGAGGTTCACTTGATATGGTTTTGTACTTTAGGCAAGTGGTGCCTTTATGAGATTGGTTTTATAAAAATTGTTTTCATGGTTTAACATTAGTTTGTATTGAGTCTAGTGGGTATAGAGATGGTTATGGATTCATGGTCAATCTAGTTAGTGTATTAGTGATGGCTTGTCGAGATAACACCCAGGCCACATTCGCGTACCACCGTGTGGGATCAGTGAGGCTTTCTGTGGGATAGTGAGTTGTGACAACCCGTACCGTCGTGTGGGATCAGCGAGGTCTCCTTGTGTATGTGTTATGGTTGGATGGTTATAGTTGACTGGGTTGTTTTTGCCAAGCCATGCGTGGGTGCTCTACTTGGGGTGATGACCGTGCGCGGCTTCTACCTTCAAGGTGTGAGGTGGCAAATCGACTAAGGGTGGTTATCTCGATTTATAGATACACTAACACACAAGTCCTACCAAGACAGGCTTACAGTATTTGATTGCTTTTATGGAACTGATTTCATGCACTATTTGATTGAGATATTTTGACTTGAGATTTGTGCTTTATGTTTGTGAATATTATAATGATGTTATAAAATTGCATAAACTGTTTCTATACATGCATGTTTACTGCTTATTGGGACTTTAAGTCTCACGTGTGTTTTGTTTTACCGGTTTTGTTTTTAGATCCTCCGTGTGAGCACGATATCGGGGCAGAGCCAGGGGGAGAACCCAAGTGTAGGCCTGAGGATTACTATTATTATCCATAGTAGGACTTCTTTTGTGTGGGCATGTACTTATTCCTTTTTGGATTATAAACTTGAGAGTTACTTTTGTATATGATTGTATATAAGAAAGAGAGATAGTAAGCATCTTAGTTGCTTTTTTGTATCCAAATATCATATCTTTTGGAGTTATTACACGGATGATCTTTTGTTAAATGGAAAATTTTTATTCCATACTTCTTTAACTTATGCAGTCTAATGATTACATTGTAATTGCCCAGGAAATTGTGTTTATCAAGTTCTATTAGGCCACAAGTAGGTCTCGGGGACGCGTTGGTGCCGTGATAGGATAGGCCCGGATTTGGGACGCTACACCCTTACTCATCACTGATTCTTTTTTTATAATCATGAACTGTGGATAGGCTGAAAAGTGTTACCGCATCATTCTCTCTTGCTTCAATCGTATGCCCAAATTTCAAAACTTCAACAATCATTCCCAAACACCCTGATCCTCCATAATCAAGCTCTTGTTACTATCATAAATTGAGAGGCCGAGTAAGTAATGCAGTTACAAAATTCTATTGTTCGACTCGGTTTGGGTAGACAGATTAAACAAACCCAAAAAATTTGATCCATTAAAATCCGGTGTCCGGAAATTGGCACCGTTTGGCATCAGTGATCGGCCAATACCGGCGTCACTTTTTGGTACACCAGCACCTAGCACCCAGTGCCAGTACCGGTGGGGGCCTTCCTTGGCACCAGTGCCGGGTTTGAGCACCCCTATCCCTGGGGATAAAGGATTGAAGTTCCAAGAAAATATATTGGAGGGATACATGCATTGGACCCATGATATGACATTGATAGGTAAAGATAACAGATCCAACGGTTATCAGGGCGAATACATGATGAGAGAGTTATGAGTCGTCGCGCAATATTACATTATCTGTCTTACCCGATATCGTGGATTCGGAATCCAAAACCAACCTACTCGTCCGTCGAAACCATCGTTAAATACACAAGTTCCACTTTGTCGGTTGTTTTCGCTTCTTTTGCTTTTGCTAGTCTTGGAAGTGAAATCAAAAAACGAAGCGGGAAAAACAAAGTCTCGGGTCGAACCTCGACAAAGCAAATGTCTTCTTCTAGGGTTTTTAGTGGTTGCAGAGCTCTTTTGGCGGCCTCTAAGTCCGGCACCAAAGCCTCTGCTCGGACATCAACGAAGCCCGCAGCTACTGCTACCGCTACTGCCTCAAAACCTAAACCTGCTCGTACGACCGGCATTTCCAAGAGCGTCCCTGTGTCCTCTGCCTTGGGGAAATTCCTTGGCGCTCAGGAAGCATCTCGCACGGATGCCATCAAGAAGATCTGGGCTTACATCAAGAGCAACAATCTTCAGGTCTATTTCTCTCTTCTTTGTTTCGGATAGGGTTCCTCAAACCCTAGGGTTTAGGGTTTCATTTCTTGTGATACATCTGATGCGGCTTTGTTCAGTTGTTCTTTTAGTCATTGACCACTTTTTATCTTGAAATGTATGATTGATTGTCGATTCCCTGCATTTCGGTATCTGAGTATTCCTCTGATGACGTTTTCTGGATTCTTCCTTTTTTACTAGTTATATCATACTGGCAATCTCCACTTGGTAGGTGCTTTTTATGGATTGGTCAAAAGTTCTCGTACTGTTTTCATGACTAGCTAGTACAACTACATTATGCCTTAAATTTCAAAGTATATCTCTTGGTTGTGATTTATGCCTGAAAAATGCTTTGTTACTGTTTTATGGTAACTTCTTTTCAACAAGAGCCATATATTGTGGAATACATTCGAATAGAAGTCATTTCTCGTTACTTATCGGTCTTCTTCAGCTATTTCTGTTGCCTTTGGTCTCTGATGATCAACTTCCTTTAGAAACAGCTCAACACCAAATGCAAGCTACATGCATGAAAGGAATTGTTTCCTTCTTTTTTTTTTCTCCTATTTCTCTTTTTATTTTCAAATGTTTGTTAGAAAAGTAAAAAAAAAAGTGCTATTGGAAGACTATAAAGGACCTGGATGGACTTGATTACAAAATGTGGACAACCACATGGGTTAAATGAATATTCATTTCCTTTTTCTTTTTTGAGCTCATTTCAAATGGTGGATCATGATTTTTATTGCTGACTTTACTGCGCTCGTACCTACACCAACCTAAGCGTCATCGTCTCCGCTGCTGCTATCATCGCATCATCATAATCTTTTGACTCTGAGTCATCTTTCTTTGTGTTATCTCCCTCCTTTTTTGATGTATTAGCACGTTGCACTCCACGTGGGGCTAAGGTTGGAGTTGGGGCTGGGGCTAACGTTGTTGCTGTTGAAACCAAGGGAGAAATGACTCTCAACTATTGATGGAATGAATCTGAGCTATCCTTCCCTTCTCCTATTCCATAATAGTATCAATGTTTATTCCCATAGTTGTTGCAGCACTAGCAATAATTGGGCTAGGTATACCATCAAGCTAGTCTATCTGAACCCACTTAACCAAATCTGCAAAATGATCCTAATTACTAAGTAGCACATGAAGAGGATCCTTCACCATGTTACTGTGACGCTCAATCTCCATTTGCTTTGTCTTTAACTTCATATTGTAATGATAGACCACCAGCTTCTGCAACCTATTATACGAAAATTTGTTCATTTGCTTAGTTTATGAGAAAAAATGCACTCTAATTCCGCTCACATGCAGAACAAAATGTTTGAGCAAGGACCATAGTTGCTAGCTTCTTCAATGCACGGGCATCAACCCCATGCATCGCCCACTAATCACCTAGAATTGTAAATGAAATATTAATATTTTAGAAAAATAAATAAACAAAAATAAATAAATATATGCACATGAGGGTTGCCTTTGCAATGAATTTAGAAAATTAAATAAGCTAAAATTAAATTAAAAGCCAGCAATGAATTTTGTGCCTACAATCTTATCCGATGTGTCCGTTGATCTAAAAAATATAGGCTTGCCTTTGCAATACATCATGAAGATGATAATGGAAATTCAAGGATCTGTCCAAACCATCACACATTAAAGTAATCCCAAATTGCTCCTAGTGAAGCCATAGGAGTCAATAAAATCCATCATCTCCATCTCCTCTCCATTCAAGTAGGCAACCATAATCTCACAGGGCACAGAGGATACCACTTCAACACCCAGTTTCTGAATCACATCAATAATATTCTTAAAGTGTGGAGATGTTGCATTTTTTGAAATATGATTGGATATAAAAAATTTGGATATGAACTTCCCTATCTTTTCTCTAACTGTTCTTTTGTTCAAGACATCTTTCAATATCTTTTCTCTGAATCTGATAAACAATACAGAGAAGGCTCTGTAATATAATCTGGCATACTTTTGCTGTGTGACAGCCCCACACTCTAATAATCCGATATCTCCTTTCGATGTACCACTCCAATAAAAGTCACATCTCTTAACCTCCTTCTTATCATACTAATACTTAAGACTGTAATGATGCTCGAATGAAGGCTTGTTACAAGGCCTTCTTTGTCTTAGTCAACGTATCAGCTAGATACAGAATGTTGTTGTATGAATCCTCAGCCTTGTGGGGTGGTAGGATAGGCTTTTATAGCCTATATCTAATTTTATCTTGTGCCAAGTGTTGTTTCAATTGTGACACCTACTGGGCTTAATACCTTGTGACAAAGTTGCAAACCATCTTTTTTCTGTCCCTCTCACATCTGGTCCTGTGGCTCCAACCAATATCCAGCCTACAACCATGTTTTTGATTTCCCCTGCTATTGCCAGATGCCATACTGCTAATCTGCTACTTAGAAATCAGAAAACAATCCACAGACATCACAACATATCTGATAGAAGCCTGCACAACAGGCAAAAAAGATGGTACTTCTTTTTCATTTGCCTTATTGCTACTGATTTATTTTTCCTTTATACCATTTCTTGCAAGATTTGGGTTATAAATTCAGTTTTGTAATAATGATCCACAAAGTGTACCATGTGGTCTGTGTAGAGACGCAATACTAATGCACTCTTTTTCATGGGTTGTTTTTGGAGATAATTTTAGTATTGGTTTTTATATGTCATATATAGGATTGGAACATTTTCTCATATAGTTTGGTCAGCATATCAAGTACATTACAGAATATAGGCCCAAAATTCCAGACTTAAATGTTTGATACTGAAAATGCTCTCATGGCTTCATTTGCTTATAAATTGTATGGAAGGACTCGTATAATCTATTTTGCATTGCAAGATACTGTTTATACTGCACAATATAAAGTGAATTTAGTATTCTTAGTTTTGATTTTATTTTCAGGAGTAAGATATCTTTATATTGCACCACACTCTTTATGTTTTCATGTGTCTAGAGTTTTTAAGGTGGACATGCTTAACACTGCATCCATGTCAAAATGCATTGTTGTTCGAGTTTGTAGGTTACATATTTCTATCCTGTTTTTTTATATATGAAATTTGGGGTTTGGGCTTTGTAGATGCTCTAGAACTATCCTTTTTACTCTATGTATCTGTTACTTGTTTAGTAACTAGGTACAGAAAAAAAATTGTCAACTTTAGACTATCATCTTCACTGTTGAAAAAATTTAAGAAGCTGTGCTCAACATTTGAGATAATGGTTTCGTCTGTTGCACTTGGATCAGAGTGATGGATATCATGGGATTTTACTTCATGTGCGAGTTCTATTTCTTAATATCATGTTGGGTTATGTAAAGGTATTTGAATTATTTTCCGTATGAATATCTTCAGAGCCCAGCACATTTGAAAGTTAAAATGTTTTCGAATTAGTTTCCTAAATGGGGTACCATTCAATATTGTCCAAGGTTAAGCATTTTTCTGATGACTCTGGTGATCCTCACCTAGGTCACCATTGATTAGGCATCGAGATGGTCGTCCAGGTGATCACCTAGGTAATTATGTAATTGCCTAGATATTATTTTGTTATAGGCAACTACATTATGTTTTTAACTGTTTAATTATAAATTTTTATGTTTAAATGTTAGAATGATAAAAAGTAGTAAGTTATAAATAAGAAATTATTACTTCATAATATACTAGTAACGTATTACGAACCGATAACTATCAACTTAACCATTTTTTTTACATACAAATGTCCATTGTGGCTTCATTTGAGTAGAATAGGCCTGAGTTAGTGTCTAGTAACTATTAAAGGCTATCTATCTCTTTTCATGGCCATTTGTAGCTCTCTGCCCTTCTCTCCACAGTTAACTGTGCCACTTGATCCCTTATTCTTTTCGTTTTTTTTTTTACAATTATTTTGTTCTCTCTCTCTCTCTCTCAGACACACACACACACAATCCCTGGTCTACTCTTGACTTTTTTCTTTCTTATTTTTTATAAGTTCTTGATCCAACTTCCTTTGTTCCATAATTTCAGCCTTTTTTGTTGTTTATATTACCATGGTTGTGGATTTTTCCTTTTTTTATTTTTTATTTTGGATTGTGAGTGATTTATATATATGTAAAAGTATGTACAATAGATACAAAGACCAGTTTTGTAGGGAGCTTACACGACAAAGATATCAAATGTCAAGAGTTACGCCCAAACCTACCCAAGTAACTTACAAAAATCATAACCTTATTCCTGAACAATGAGGAAACTCACATCTCCCATTTGATAACAGCCAGCTTGCTATGGTGGTAAAACACGTCTACTCAGACCATTTGGCCTGTTATACTTGCACAAATTTATCGTGTATTGTGGGCAAATGTTTTCTCCATTGCCAATCCTATACATGTTTTGGATCAGTAATAAGTAGAATTTTATTAAGGAAGAAAATGAAGGTGTCCAAAGGACAATACATGTACACCAAGAGTGTACCAGGGAGAAAAAGATCTAGGCTTTTACAGGTTCCGGAAATTTTCACATGTCAATACTTCCTGCAAGGCGAACCCTTTACAAAACATCCCTGCTTGAGGCCCAAAACAGAATACAACTGAGGATAGATTGAAGTAAAGCCAATCCTATACTTCAGAAACCCATAAGCCTTATCTCTTTGTTTCAAAATTTTTCTTCAAAGCCATGTAGACGCCATCGGTATTTTGACTTGCCAAAGATTTTTATGGCACAGCAGATTGCTAGTTATCCACTGAACCCATAAGGAAATTTCAGCAGATGCAGCGTGCCAGATGTGGCAAGAAATGGCGGGAAATGGCCACCATGTTCCATTTCCGCAAGTCTATTAGCCCCAACCCCCCTTCATCGACTGGAAAATAAACCTCTGACCAGATAACAGGAGCTAGCTTTTTATTCAGACCTGGTCCTGACCATCGTAACCTTCTACAGGGTTGTTCCATTTCCATGATGATGCTTTTTGGCAAGATATTGGAGGAGATTCAATGCACGGAAGTAGAGAAAAGAACTGATTTGATTAATTGTACTCTGCCTGCATATGTCAATTGTCTAGCTTTCCAAGATTGAATTTTTGCTTTAATTTTCATGAGAAGGAGTTCACAGAGATGGGGGCAATCTCAAATATTTTATAGGCAGTGCACTAGCTGGGACATGGAACATGCTAGTAACCTGATCCTGCAAATCTTGAGGAACTGCACTGTAGAACATCAAACCTTTCATTTGGTTTACTTTAAGACCTGAAATGTTATTTCAAACTTATCCAAACTGTTGAAAATCACAGATATTCATTGGATACCACATTTGAGGAAGAGTATTAAGTTCTCTGCAAAACATAAAACCTTGATATCTTGGGTTTTACATTTTTGATGGTGATTGAACTCTCAACTTGAGTTCTTGCTTATAATTCTAGCCAATAATTCCATCACCGAGAGAAATAAATATGGGGTAATGGATCCCCATACCGGATAAATTTAAAACCTTTAAAGAAACCAAGAAGAGAGAACCTTGGTGAAGAAACACAAGCCATCACCCAAGAAATGAACTTTTCACGTATATTCTTGGCTCTTAGTAAATGTCCTATCAAGTCCCACTTCACTGAATCATAGGCTTCCATCATATTGACCTTATTTGTGCACTTGGGTATACCTTTATTAAGGTGATAATTGCGGATAAGTTCTTAGGTGATTAAGGTGGTACCTGAAACTTACCTGCTTGGGATGAAAGCACTCTGATGAGACCCCAGCAAATCAGCAATACAACCCTTCAGGATATTTACAAAAATTTTGGATATGCATTTTTAGGTTGTGGTCACGCAAGAAATGGTCTGATAATCTCCAACCTTCATTGGGCTTTCTGCACTTCGGAATCGGACTTATCAAAGTGAAATTCCCTGACTCAAAAAAGTTCTGAATGGCTGCTATATTATCCCTCCCCCACACTATGCCTGTAAAACCGTCAGGACCTGGAGCTTTATCATCTTTTAGGCTAAGCATCAGTTCCTTTACTTCTAGACAAGTAATATCTCTCACCAGGTCTGCAGCTTGCTGGTTTTCTAGTTTCCTGGAAATGAGGTCTAAAACAGTCTCATTTCTTCCCACCTGAGGGTCTGCTTACCAAGTAGATAAGCACAGTGGTCCCCAAATATACTCTTCAGTAGGCCCCAATCAGTTACTTTGCTGCCAAGTTCATTATAAATACTTATAATTTTATTTGAGGCTTGTCAACAGACTAATGACTTGTGGAAAAATGAGGTATTTGATTCACTTTCATGAAGCCATGGTACACGTAATTTGTGTCTGGTTTTAACTTCTAAATCGGAATATGCTGATGCAAGCTTTTTAATGAGCTCTCTTCCCTTGACTGCCAACACCTCATTTCCTAGGCGAAGGAACAAATCCTTTTGGCAAGCATGAAGGGCTTCCCTAGATTCCTCAACTTGAGCTTCCAGATTTGTAAAGTTACTCCTGCTCCATGCCTTCAAAATCACTTTGAGGTGTTTAAGATTCTGAACTCACTGGGACATAGGCGTGCCCTTCACTTGAACGCACCAGGCCTCCTCAACAAGGGCATGGAAATCACCATGACTTGTCCAAAGGTTGAAGAACTTGAAAGGCTTTTGACCTCTTAGAATGCCTGCAAAAATAGATACCACATCAGGGCTATGATCAGATATGTTTGGTAGCTGGAAATCCACATCAGAAGCTTGGAATTCCTGCAACCAAATATGGTTAACAAGCTCACTATCTAATTTGGAGTATAAGATGCTTTTCCACACTTTTATTACTCCAAGTAGCAGTTCCTTCTGTTTGAGTTCTAACAACATGCAACGCTCAATAAAGGCATTCAACTCAAGAGAAGTTTTATGGTGACTGGCCTGACCTCCAATCTTCTCGGATGATGAATGCACACAATTGAAATCACCTACCAGGAAACATGGACATGCTGGTATGAGGCTTTTAATATCATACCATAAAATTCTGCTCAGCTTAAGTTCATTTGCACCATAGATAAAAGACCCAATCCATTTTTTTTGAGTTCCCGTAAAGACCACATAGCAATGGATAAGCGGATCAGAGACAAACATGGGAGAAACAAGAATTTCATCTGGGTTCCAATCACCCTGATTCGTCCCTTTAAGGCCTTATAACAATTAACCGTTGAACTCCATAAAGGTCAAAAAAATATAGGAGATAATTTTGGCTTTGTTAATCTGCCTCACCTTTGTCTCAACAAGGCAAATGAGACAGAGCTTGTTTTTTTCCAGTAAAGACTTTTACCTCCAAATTCTTGGCAAGGTCATTAAGACCTCTTACATTCCATATTACACAATTAATCATGGGTCATTAATTTTGTTATTAAAAAAACTAGTTATGTTCATGTTTTTTAGTATAAAATATTGTAATTAATTATTATGTTATGTCAACTTCTAATTGTTGCAATTGTATGCATTCTTCCCAAATAAAGGAATCCTAGTAACCTTGATTACTTGTAGTTTTTTTTTTTGTTATTATTTAAATCAATTTTATAATTCTTCACTTTATTTTTAATTAAAATTCATTTTATTCTTAGCTTCTCACATCTGGTCTCATTACAGAAGACCTACTGGTAGGAAGAATGTCAAATTGATTGTTTCATTAAAAAAATAATTTTTTATGTTCAACTTGTTGTAGAGTACTTATACATAATGCAAAACAAATTTCTTTGTATTGTTGCTTAGGCAACAAATAGTTTTGTTACCTAGCTTTGCATAGGCATTTTAACAAAACTGTTGCCATTTACTTTGATTCTTTCACCATAAATTTTAAACACAATAAATAATAATAAACATGAGAGGTAGTAAGATGATTTTAATTGTATTCATAGTTTATGTAGTAAATATGTGGTTTATGTATAACTAAGAACAAATTATACAATCATGTTATGTTTGCTTATTCTAGTATTGTTAGATTTCATAACATATGTGCCTAGGTGGTTGGTCAGCTAGGCTAAGGCATTTTTCTTATAACTTGTGTTCATATTTTGGCCGGTATGCCCCAATGAAACAATTCATGAGGGTGGATCACCAGAGGCGAAAATTTTTCTTACACACATCTATGCAATCTTATTATTTCTGAAGACTTTCACTAGTGAAATCCTTTAGGAGTGTTTCAGATCAGATTTCAAGCTATAAATAGTTTGTGCAATATGTAAATTTGGGGTGAAATGGGTCTCATATATGTCTGAAGGCATTTATCGAAGTAGGACTTGATGATTTTAATAGATATGATATAGTGAGACTGATCTACCGATGGATACTGTTACTTCGAGTAACAGATATGATATAGTGAGACTGAGCTACTGATGGATACTGTCACTTTGAATTTTCGAAATTGTCTTGTAATTTTTTTGGGATGAAAAATCATTTAAAAATAGTAAAAAATTATTAAAAACAATATCTATTTAAAAGATATAGAAAATATATGTGAAATTCAACGAATAAATTTGAGAATATGATAGTTACTTGCATTTAATTTTGATTTGAACAAGCCTATATTTTCTTGATTTTTGAATTAAAAATTATTTAAAACTATAAAAATATAATAATTTAAAAATAGAGGAAAAATATTATTAATTTATAGGAAATAAATGTTAGAATATTAAGTGTTGTTGACATTAATTTTCACATTAAATATATTTGTTGAAATTTTAATTAAAACCATATAAAAGTAACAAAAAAATTATATGTAAAGCATAAAACGTTCAGAAATAGCTATAAAAAAAAAGATAAAATGAAAAATAATTATGGGAATACTAATAAATAATTGGCTCATTAATTTATCATTTAAATATTTGATGACTAAAAATTTGGAAGTTTGAAAAAATGTGGGGAATTAAGATTAATTATACAAGGGTTAATTGACAATCAATGTTCCATTACTTAGTTACATAATTCTTTTGGATTTTAAAACTAAAATAAAATATTAAAAAATGTCAAAAAGGTTTATTAAAAACATATCATGGTTCCTATGCTCTTTAGACCTATCCATATACTCTACTTCATTACTTATCATTACAATGTTGACACCAGCTCTTCTTGACTTATATTCTGTCTGTTGTAGATAGAGCTCCATGCATGCAATATGTATTTCCATTACAGTTGTTTGTTTCCATAATACTTCTTCTACGATGATTTAATGATGAGGAAAGTTGAAGGTGTTCTCCATGGCGAATAGATCGGACCTCCACCAAAAAAGTGTGATTTTTCCATTTGAGTGTACTAAATAGTGCCTCTCTCCTTCAGTGGTTTCTTGGTACTCTAAAAACCAGATTATAGGTCCGTGAAGTGAAAACCACTTAGTGGAAACCTGATTTTTTCAGTGATTCTCATTGTAAGGCCTTTCAATGCTAAGATCCTTTCAAACAAACATCCATTGAAAGAAGTGGGAAACTCCTCTGCCTCCTTTGTTATATTTAGATTTTTCTGTTCTCAAATGACTCCCTGCTACTCACAACCTCAGTAACGCTAAGGGGCTGTACTAAGGAAGCTTTTGGGAGGTTTTGGTACTGTATAGGGCATCGTCATCAATTGATTGGAAGAAATATACACATTGGGAGAGGATGTTGATGTTTATGTACCAAAGTGTTTAATCTCATTGTGGTCAACAGAGGTGCTATTATTTGTGCTATCATTGGATATGGCTGTTGATTTTGTGCCAATCATGCCTGAATGGAGTTGTATTCTCATTCGATAATGTCGTCAAACATTTCAGTAACATACTTAGCGTCTTTTATCTTGTTGGATGTGTTTAAACCTATGGAACACAGTCTTAGCCATACAATAGATTGTAAAATTTTGATGGTAGGAAACATACTGGGGTTAGTCCAACAAGCTAACTCTCCCCTTCATCCAAATATACCCCCATAATTTAATAGCACATACAGGGTAATACTCAAATTCCAGACTGTTGTATAACATTGAATAATGTACCTGAAATGAGATGAATCTGGCTGAAATGTGGTTAGTTGTGACGCCTCCCATTTTTAAACCCTATATTTGCCTTCTGCACATGCCTATCCTCTCCACTACCAAACGCCATATCATGTCATTGTGAAACATACTGGTCTAAGTACATTGGACTTAATTCCCTTTGCTTCAATTTTGAAGTTGTTTTTTCCTATTTTCTTTTGAGCATCTCATTGAAAATTCTATGCCTAGTTAATGAATGGACATGATTGAAAGTAATATATTTATGTACTTCTCTCTATTTTATATTTTAATGCAATTGTAATTTTTCGTCAAAAAGTAGTATACATGTGTACTACTTTCACCAGATAATAATATCACAAAGAGGGTACTGTAAGAAGATACAAATGTTTTGTGAAGTTGGTGACCTAAGGTCTAGGGAAAAAAGGCCTAGACCTGAAATCAAGTGTTTAAAATGGTAGAGCAGTTAAATACCATAGAATGGTCAGAAGATGTCATTAAAACAGAACTGATTAATTTTATCTTGAAATGGCAAATGTTGTATAAAGGAGGCATTAGATGTAGGACTTATTATGCTTACTTTATATGACCTTTGTCGAAGTTAGAAATTTCTTATGAGGGCAGTGGTGAAGCTGTCTGTCATTACTCATTACTCATTGGTGAGCATCATTCTCTGAAATTTTCGTTAGATTCTGTATCTTGTCGTCCTATGTTAAGCATGTGTATTAATGTAACTTCACTGCTATCTGCAGGTTTGTTCATTCTCAAAGCTGTTATATGCAATCCTATTCTTGAATTACTTTTTTTGATTCTTCATGGGTACATCATGATATAAAGTCTTATTGCAGAGTTATAAGTTGATATTAATGTTGCTTAAAAAGGATCAGTTTGTCATCTTTAAATTGATCAGTCATAGCTTACCTGATTTTGGAATTACACACGGGTAACTTTGCAATTGGAATGTTGGTAATAATGAAGACTTTGGTTTTGATGTCACTGCAGAGTGCCACAAATAGAAGGCTTATTCTCTGTGATGAGAAGCTGAAGACCATATTTGACGGAAAAGACACAGTTGGGTTCTTGGAGGTTTCCAGTTTACTGCAACGTCACTTTGTGAAGACTCAGTGAAAGCCACTTGGTATTTGATAGGTTTACCTTTCCTGAGAAGTTGATTTTGTGTGATCTTTACTTCTCTGGAATTAGAATTTGGTACTTGAACATTTTGTGCAATAGTAGTTAGGCAAATGGATATAATGTTTTCCCTTTTCATTATTATCAGTAGCTTCTGGATTTGAATTCCTCGTGTTTCTCACTCAATTTTTCTGTAAGAAGATGATCCTGTACTTGACTTGGCACCTCTACCTGGCATACCAAGCTCCTTGTCCTGGCTTAATGTAGGGGAATTGTAGTCTTGGAATTGTTTGAATGATCTGTGGCTTCTGCACACTTCTGATCTTTTCTTTGTATTTCAAGCTTGCAGTGCAACCGTATCATCTCAACCAGGCATTTCAGATATGCGAGTTCTTCTGATCTATTGGAAACAAGATCAGAGGGATACATTTGGCATGTTTACTGTGTTTAGTGACTGATCGTCTGATGTGTGTTTTTTGTTTTTTGTTTTTGTTTTTATTACTAGTTGGAAGGCACGTGCCCTTGTTATGTAAAACAATTTGGTAATTAAAGATTAATGATATCTTTTAAAAAAACTGTAAATCTGTATCATTCTATTGTTCATGACGGATTTTTTCCAAAAAAAAAAAAAATGCTCTCTATATACTTATAAAATAATTTGTTTGTTAAGAAGTTCTTTGAGGGTATTTTTGGAAGAAGACATATGTGAACAGTAAAATGACACTCATTTTCTAACTGAATATGAATTATTTCTAAAGGGTATCACTTAAAGCCAATTTTCCAATTTTTTTTCTTAGTCATTCTCTTCAATACGAAGTCTCATAACGACACATTTAAAAGCATGTAATATTTTATAAATATTATCTTCATGTACGAGTGTACATAAGTAACAAGAACTAAAAACAAGGTGGAAATTTTCAGTAATTTTTTTGTGCATTAATTTCAGCTGTTGGTATAAAATGATGCCAGATGAGCATTTCACAGATCGAAAACTAATTTTTGTTGTTCAAATGAGGTTATGCTTTTTAAAAATAATTCAGATTCAATCAATGACTTTCCTGTGTAACTAAAAATTAGGCAGAAGATCGAAGGATATAAAAGCAAACTCTTATATGAAGTACTTAAAATTAAATTAGGGTAAAAAAGCAATAGATCGTTAAATGCGCATTAAAAGCAATTTGTTTTTTTGTAGACGAAATTGGTTTTTAGCATGAATTTTTCTTACAAAAAAATAGGATGAATTTTTTCTCACAAAAAAAATAGCGTGAATTTATAAACATATTGATTCACTAAATTTTTAATAATTAGAAATTAATGATGGTTTTTATAAATAATTTTTAAACATATTGATTCACTACATTCTTAATAATTAGAAATTAGTGATAGTTTTTATAAATAATTAAGAATGAGTATCCAGTTGCTTATTCCTGAAAAAATTGGTTTTTAGTGTAAATTTATAAAAATAACTCTAATTCAGTCATTAAATTCTTGGTAATTAGAAATTAGTGATAATTTTTATAAATAATTAAGAATGCGTGTCATTTTACTGTCCACATAAGTCTTCTTCCAAAAATACCCTCAAAACATTTCTTTAACTTCATTAAAATCTCATTAAAACATGATAACAAACAAATTATTTTACAAGTATGTTGAGGGCATTTTTGGAAAAAAAAAATCCTTCATGAACAATAGAGCAACACAAATTCACAGTTATTTTAAGAAATATCACTAATTTGAATTATCAAAAAATTGATGACTGAATCTGTTTTAAGAGATAATTCCATGTTTGTTGATTTCACATTTTTTTTTTAAATATCTTCACTAAATTTTATGTATATTTATGAAGTTTTATTAAAAATATATTACATTTTATTAAATGTTATATTTTGTTTATTTCTTAAAATTATGATAAGTTATTCTCATTCAATAAATTGTACAGATTTAAGAAATTCTGTATGTTTCAATTAACATCCTAAGTTTACTCCACATTAAACGCATATTTTTTAGCGTCAACAGTTAAATGATATTTTTTTCAATAATTTTTAAAAATTATCATTAAATCTCAATTTAAGTGAATTAAATATTAATAATGTATTTAATATAATACATACTAAATATAGTATAAATTTTAATATTAAATATATTTAGTATAATATTAAATAAATTTAATTCCTTCTGGATTGTTTTAAAAATATCACTAATTTTTAATTACATATATTTTGGTTACTGGATATTAATTAATTTTAGCAATTATAACTTAAAACCAATTTTAAAAAAAGGAATGTAGAAAATTGAAATTTAGTGGACAATTCTTGGCGTGCGGCCGAATTCACCGGTCTCCTTCTTTTATATAAAAGACGAAATTAATTGAGAATGATAATTGAGAATGATTATCATTTTACCGTTCACATAATACTTCTTCCAAAAATGCCCTCAAAATACTTCTTAATCTCATTAAAACATGATAACAAACAAATTATTTTACAATTTCTTCTAAACAATCGCTGTGAATAGCAGTAAAGACAGAAAGAAAAATGTCAAAGAATATTAGAAAAGCAGGTGAAATTGGACAAAAAATCAAGCACAAAAAGACAAAAAAATGTACAAACTGTTTCTTTATATTAGGTAATAGATATGCTGTGTCAAATATACTTTGACAAAGGTTTTAAAATCTATATAATTTATATTACTAATAAAAAATTAATTTTTACAATTAGTTTAATCACTTACAATAATTAAAATACTTAGACTTGTAAATCAGAGTATTATGCTATAGCATATGATACTCTGGTTTTTAAAAGAAGATTATAATTGTTTTTTAAAAGAAAGTTATTATTATAATTAATAATACTTAGTTGCAATTGCAATTATAATTATAATGAATTAATATGATGAATAAAATTATTATAATTAATAAAATTATACTGATTCTGAATTATTTTAAAAAAGTATAACTAATACATATGTATCAAGAATTTTATGACTGAATTTGAATTATTTGGAAAAACATCACTTAAAAGGAAGGCATAGTTAGCTGATGTACAAGTCACTATAAATAGCGACATAGTTAGGGAGAAAAGTGGAAAAAAAAATGTTAGAGAAGCAAGTCTAAGTAGGAAAAAAAATCAAAATAAGACAACAAAATAAAAAAGTACGAAGTGTTTCTTTTATGGGAAAATTAATTTTTAGTGGTCCATTATTAAAATATTTAAGATTCAGTCCCCTAAGTTTGCACTTGTAAGTTTCAGATCACCTTTATCAAACTATTTAAGTTTCAGTGGTCTTTTACTATTCCAGCCTCCTTTCTTCCGATAATGCCCTTTTCTTCTTTAAATAAATTTAAAATTAAATAAACATGTTTCTAAGATTGCCCTTTTTACGTTTGAAAATGTGTATATTTCCAAAAGTGTCCTTTATCCCAACTTTCTTATTTTTTGTCTTTATTTCTTTTCAAAAAATAATAAAGAAAGAAAAGGAGGAAAGATAAGGTCTTAACAAAATGACTTGTACAATTTTATGTACCGACTTGTACGGTTCAATCAAATGACTTGTACCTTCTACCAATTGACTTGTACAATAATACATACCAACTTGTATGACTAAATAGGCTTATACCTCCATATCAAATGACTTATACAATACAATATACTGACTTGTACATTTATAGGAGTATTTGGACTACTCAGTTACATGACTTGTACCTTCTATCAATTGACTTGTACAACAATATACATTAATTTGTATGATTATATAGACTTGTTAAATGACTTGTACAATGCTAAGAACTGACTCATACATTTATAGGAGAACCTGTACAACTAAATTAAATGACTTGTACATTCTACCAATTGACTTGTATAACAGTATATACTAACTTGTATAACAGTATATACTAAGTTGTATAACTAAATACAAGTGTCTTTATATCAAATGACTTGTACAGTACAATGTATTGACTTGTACCTTTATAGGGATACCTGTACTATTCAATCAAATGACTTGTACCTTCTATCAATTGACTTGTATAACAATATACACTAATGGTCTGCGGCTTGAGATTCTAAGTAAGTGCTTGGTTGCGGTTTGGGGAAGTCCATAGACACCCCAGTCCATCCCGTCGAGTAACGGGTTCCATAGGTTCTCCTGGTTTGAGTCAACTTTGGTCTTTCACTCACCCGATTCTTATTCCAGCATACACATTTGATTGAGTCTTGCGGGACCGCCAAAGTGGTGAGGGTCCCTTTACTTGATTTTATTTTCTTTACTCAAAGTGAGATGAGTTGGGTTGGGCGGGCCCCGTTGGAGGGCCCGCGGATTCCTTGGTGGGCCAAGTGTGGTCCACATGTTCCCTGGTAGGCCTCAGTCTAAGCCTAAGAGGCCCTTTTGGGATTTAGTTCAATGAATTGATTTTATTTGGATTTCCAGTTTGATTATTAAGTTGATTTTCATGTAATGGCGGGCCTGGATTGCTTTGTGGGCCCTCGAATGGGCCACACAGTTGGTTGCCAAGTGATTTTAGATTATCTTGATAAGCTATGCCAAAATGGGTTAGGCTTTGGGCTTGGGGCCCTTGACCTAGGCTTGGGCTTCAAAGCCCCAGACTTCCTGAGCTAGGGTTTGGAAACCCTAATCTTTGTTGGATTCAATGGGCTTAGTGGGCCCGACAGGCCTTGCCCTTGGTCTCGGCCAAACCACGACATTATCTAAGCATGCATACCCAAATTGGGCTTTGGCGGGCCTTAGAGGGTCTGGCCCCCTCAACTCTTTTAATTATCTTATTTAAGCACAATTGAATGATTCGGGTTGGGTGGGCCCCGTTGGAAGGCCCACTGGAAATCAAATTGGACCGGATGGTCCGAGTCCCATGTTGGGTTTTCGGATGACCCGGAAACCCTATTGGCTCACTTGGTTTAATTAAGGGGGATTGCAAATAGGTTAAAGGGCTAGAAGCCAAAAAAACAGCTTCTGTAATGTAGCCGACCTGAGTTGTCGGCTACACACAGAAGCACTTGTAGCCGACCTAAGTTGTTGGCTACAAACAGCACAATGCTAATCTGACTTGAGTTGTAGGATTAGCTCAAAAAGTGGTTTTCCGGATTCTTGCCAATGGGCTTGGGTTCCTGATCCTCCTAGGAGGTTCTAGTAGTTTTGTGGGCCCCTATGTGGGCCCACAGTGGTTCAGATGAAAGCCACTTGGCTTCTCTCAAAAAGGGGCTTTGTAAAACCCTGAATTTTCACATAATAAATAAATAAAATAAATATGAGTTTAAGTCCTAGTTAAAATAAAAAGTGAAGATTTAGAGGGCAAGTAATTTAAATAAGTAGTAAGTTGAAAATAAAGAAGGAACCTTAAGGAAAAGTAGCCTAAAAGGGGTAAAAGGGTATTTTGGTAATTTTCAGAAAAGGGTAATTAATAAATAGATCATTAAATAATAACTGGGATTAGAAAATAGAAGAAAATAATTTATTTAGACAAGTTAGGAATTAAAATGAATTAATAAAAGCCCAAATGAGGAAAAAGGGTAATTAAGAGATTTCAAGCCTTAATTGGGAGAAAAGCAACTTAATTTGGGTTTTAGGTGATATTTAGGGTTTAAGTAATTATTAGGCACGAAAATAGGTTGTGAGTAAGAGTTTAGATGATAAGAGATTTAATTAATATTGTTTTAATAGAAAAATAGAAGGTGGAGAAAAAGTAGGAATTAATTAGAAGGAGTTAGGTGGCGTTTGGGATTGCTCGTGCTTATGGATAAGTACTTATTAGATAAGTTAGCTTATTTAAGTACTTATCCGTAGTGATAAAAAAGTGCTCATTTTAAAAAATTGGTGTTTGGTAAACATTTTTATTTAAGCACTTAATAAGATAGTAAGTACTTTTTAATTAAGAAAGGTGTTTGGTAAACATATGTATCAAAGCACATACATTTTTACTAATGGCAAACACTTATAAAAATATATTATATTTATGTATATGTATGGATAGGGATCGCAATGGGGCAGGTTACCCATTTAACCCGCTCCACCCCTAATGGTTAGGGTTTGGAATTGCCATTTTTGGGTTAGGGGCGATTTCGGGTTTAGCCCAACCGGTCCAATTCTGTCCCAAATCCGACCTTATTGTATTAAAATATCATTTTTATATTTTTAAATAATAATTTGATATACATCATTTATAAAAATATATATTTAATAAATAAATGTATTATTAATTGATATATTATATTAAAAAAAACTTTTTCATGTTTTATACAACCAGGTCAACCCTGACCAGCCCCGTTACCGACCTAATAGGGGTGGGTTAGGGTTCGGGTTCACCATCTTATGAGGAATATAATAAATAAGCCATTCCTATGCATGTAACCATATTATGAGGAATATAATAATATAGTAATAATTTATTATTATTATTATAAGGAATATGTATGTATATATCATATATCTTATATTTATTACTTTATAAGCCTTGAAACTAGCGATCATGGCATGAACATATAACATTGGCAAAGCAAAATGCAAGCTTCAATTGTGTTTATGGAGTCTATGTCTGTGATAGATTAGAATAAAAAGAAAAAGGCAAGCAAGAAGCAACACTACAAATAGATCCTGAAAGGAAGTTGGTTCAGGCATTTCGCCAAACATTTTTTGTGCATGGGTTTGGTTTGTTATCTTTTAACCAGCCAAATTGCTAGAAATTTGTCCAGAATGCCAATAAAAGGTAGAGTAACCAATCAACATATACCAAAATGAATTAAAATAAGGAACGATCGTTCCATACATAGTCGAACAATATTCCCAGTTGGCATTCGGCCATTGCAATAAGTGATCTGAGTATACAAAGAACAGAGCATTTGGGGGGTTGTTATGTTGTTCATCTCTATAATAGCCATGACATCTCTCTCTCTCTCGCTCTGCAAATCGAATTCTGAACAACCATGGCAAACACAAACCCAAAGCCTCACGCCATCTTGATTGCCTACCCTCTCCAAGGCCATCTAATTCTGTATGTCCATCTCGTATTCAAGCTTGCATCAAAGGGCTTCACCATCACCTTCGTTAATACTCAACCAATCCACCACTAGATAACCAAAACCCATCCTAGTAGTGGCGATGATCTCTTTGCAAAAGTCCGTAAAACAGTTCTCGACGTCCATTACCACGCCACAAGCGACGGTCTTCCTCTAGATTTCGATCGATCACTCAAACACTGCGAGGATGGAGGAAGAAGAGAAGACGACAACAGGAGAGAGCACAATCGATATCGTTGGCCTTTATTCGGATCATAGAACATGGTGATTGAAAGATGTGAATAGATCTTCAATGGCTACAGGTGGTTGACATGGGGACGAAGATAAGGAGCACGAGCTTGAATCTGTCGAGAAGCAGCAGCTTCCCGCATAAGTGGAAGGAGAAGCTCTTGAAAGGGACTTCTCCTTATGGGTCTTGTTCCTCTACTGCTTACGGGTAAGCAATTATCCATTTTACATTACCAAACATATTTTTAACTTTAAAAAGCACTTAAATAAGTTATAAGTTGAAATAAGTGCTTAATTAAGCAATCCCAAACGCACCCTTAGACTTTAATTAGAACTTGGTTGGGTTAGCCCAAATTAAAGGATCCTATTAGGGTTGGTTTAGGACTTCTAAAGCCAAGTATAAATAGGAGATTAAGGTGAGACAAGAGAGAACTTTCGTGGGTTTTATATTGAGAGAAAAGAGGGAGAGAAAGGAAGAAGGCTAATGAAGCTGCCTGACCAGCCATCATCAAATCGTGATCGAGAAAAATCCGTACGGTGGATTGCCTTCAAATTTGGAGGTTTTGTTCATGACTAATGAAAATACAATGTGAACGGTGGAGATTTGAATTGGAGAACTCTAACTTGGTGCGTTTGAGAGCAGAAGTTGGGTCCAGAATTAGAAGCTTCAATGGAAGAAGGATTTTTAGCGTATAAGACAAGTAGTAACCCTTGAAAACTGGAGGAACTGTAGACACCCTAAATTGCACTGTCAAAATGATCAATAATCATCAAAAATCATTATCTCCTTGAAAGTCAGCACAAAAATTGAAGAAAACAAGTTTTTACCTGTATCCGGTAACTCAGGCCGGATACAAGTACTCCTCCGTGTATCCGGTTAAACATACCGGATACAAGAGAGCTTTAGTGTATCCGGTATTATATACCGGATACCTTAAGGCCCTTGTGTATCCGGCCTGATATACCGGATACACAAGTTTTGCTCAAATTTAGGGTTTTCCGAGAGCTTTTCACTTTCACCATCATATCCTTCATTAAATGAAGGGAAATCTCGGAAATAGCCCTAGAGTTAAGGTTGGTGGGCTATAGACATTATGTTGTGTCTACCATTCTCACCAACCCTAACCCTAGCCTTTGCCTATAAATAGGAGGCTCCTCCTCAAGCAAATGGCCATTAACTCTTGTTTTGAATTCTCGCCAAGAAGAACTCTAAGAGAAGAGGGAAACCGCTGCGGAAGTGCTTCCAGAACCTAGGTAAGTCTCAAACTTTTCTTTTATTTTTTGTCTTTATATTTCTAGATCTAGATCTCTTCTTCTACCTTTCTGTAGAATAAGGCCTTGTTATGTGTGTGAAAATCCTTCCCCGGCTCAAAGTATCTCGAGACTCCCCCTAGCCGTAAAACGTGAAGGCGGGATCTAGGAGAAAAGAGACTGGGGATTGACCCTAGTACTAGAACCCTATTTGCATAATCCTTTTGATTGATTGTAAACCGTTTCATATTCAAAGTACCCTTGATTATCTTGAAGAACCGTGTTTAACGGGGAGAGAGAACAAAGGGAAACGATAATGGAACGGAACCCTAGGCTGTTTTAGAACCTTATTTTGATGAACATGTATGCATGCTATATTGTTATATTGATCTTGTATGATTTTTCACACTTGCACATACATAGCACTATTTTGGCGGAATAAGCTCACATTTGGGGATTTATTACATTCATTGTGATAAATCTCAAATAAATGGCCTCAATCAAATCTGGAATGTCTTTGGATGATTTTTAAAGATTTTGTGTTCATCTTGCACGAATTGCACACACTTTGTCACATTTTTGCATTGGTTTTACTCAAAATGGGCTTTACTTGACAGCAACTGTACCCCGACTTCGGACACTCATAACTTCATCGTCCGGATGCATTTTGGAGTGATTCCAGAACCATGGAAAAGGTGAGGCTGTGTAGTTTATGTCCACCAAATTTCATTAATTGTTATCAAGCGGATTTTTGACACCTCTCTGTCGAAGTTGATTGGTCAGTTCAGGTTTAAATACGAAACTTGTCACTTCGACGGAGCGCCATGTGTTCGTTTTAAATCCGATTCGAGTGATTTTTGTTTCTGGGCACTCCTTTATGAGTCTATTTTCAAATCCAGTTAGTTTCATAATTTTTTGACTCCATTTGAATTATTGGTAACAGATTTACTTAGAACTGCTCAATGGCACTTTTCTGGGTAAATTTGTGATCTTCGGGGCCTGTTCGGGAGACCACCCAAAGTACATCCGAATGAGTTTTTGTATGAGGCTAGTTTTTTTTGAAAGATGGCCATACAGACTTCATTGACACCAAATTTCACGAATTTCTATGGAGTAGATTTTTCTAGGTGATTTTCCAAAGTTGCCTACTTGTTGCTTTTAATCATCCCCAGCAGCAACTTTAAAGGAGCATAGCTCCTAGGATTTCAACCGGATTGACTTGAAATTTTGCATGAGTCCCTTATTTACCATAATATTTCAAATGGATTTAGTTTGGATCAATTTAAAATGGGATTTGAATGATTTCTAGACAAATGGCATTACTTTTACCAAATTCTCCGGATTTGCCTCAACTTGGTTTTGAACAACTTTTGCTTTGATTTCCATCTTTTTGTGATATTCCAGAAGTGATATTGACATAAAAGAGGATCTAGAATCCCTGTGGATTCCTCATGTGAAAATATCACACATTGGCTTAATTCTTTTCCAATGTTTTTAATGATTTTTAGCAAGCTTTCTTATCATTTTGCATGAAGAAACACTTGGCAACCACCTTGTGTGGGTGAATGGGGGTGCCTAACACCTTCCCCCGTTCATAATCTAATCCCCTTACCCATCTCTGGATTTAATTTTCAAGTAGGGTTATGTTTACCTTAGAATTTGCTTTTTAACCCTTTTTGCTTATTTTTGATGATTTTGGTGTCCATTCTCACCCCAAAATTCTGAATGGTGGCGACTCTCCCATTTTTGCGTTGAGCCCGTGTGTTGACGGAAGGGAGATCACTCCGGTGATTTTTCCCGTGTCTCACAACTGGCGACTCTGCTGGGGACTTGTGGATTTAAGCCATTTTGTGTATTTGTTCATGTTTTTTATTTATTTTGAATGCTTGCTATTTTGATTTTTTTATTTGTGCATATTGTTGTATTTTGAAATCTGATGAGGATGCTTTGAAATTTACATGGATAAAGACATGTGTGTATTATTGGATTATGCCTAGGATCATGTTTATGGGCTTATCTTGGTGTGTATGCCTACTTGTTATATTTTCTTACCTTGTTTTGGGAGGTTTTAGTGCCATGTTTGAGCATAAAAATGAAGTGCATAAGTTCAATAAACTCAATGGGTATTTTTGGGGTTCCCAAGCATGTTTTCCTCAATTCGAACCTTTCTTATGACATATTTTAGTTATTGAATCCCTAGGCTTTGATTTGGGTATGAATAGAGCATGTTGAGCACCAAAGATGAAGAATACAAAATCTGGAAATTCAGTGGATAATTTTGGGTTTTTTCAATCATGCTTCCTTGAACAAAACACCTCTTGGGCAATACATTTAGGTGCTGTATTTTTAGGCTTGGATTTGGGCATAAAACAATGTCACTTGAGCATAAAAATAAAGAACATGAAATCTGGAAATTTAGTGTATATTTTGGGAGATTTCAAGCATGTTTTACCTAATTGAAACACTTTTTAGATCATGTCAAGTAGTGCTGAATTTTTAGGCCCCAATTTGGGTAGAAATGGTACACTTTGAGCATGAGAAAAAGCATGAAAATCTGGAAATTTGGGGTAATACTTTTGGGGTTTCAAGCATGCCTTCCATGTTTTAATTGGTTTGTACAATAACATGTTTTGGGTGTTATTTTTGGCGATGAGCATGTTTGGGTGTTTACCATCTTGATTGACTTGTATGTTGCTTTCAATATGATTGTATATGCCTTGGCTTGAAATTGTATGCATGGCTACGAAAAAGAGTGGCAAGGGGCTGGGACGTTATGAATGCACCTTCAATTTTAAATGCACTTGAGCACTTAAAACACTTTGCACAGCCTACCCATTACCTATAGGAAGTTGAACCATGAATGTGGGTAGCTTGGCGCACCGAGGTCGTGACTTCGGAAAGCGAAAGTGAAAACATTCACCTTAGAATTTGAGTCAATGATGTGATGACAATGGGATCTGTGATTCGATTCCGGGCATCACTAGACTTGAGTTCTAAGTTGCCAATTAAGCCAAAACCCAAAAACCATACGCTTGAAGGTGGAGAAACACATTTTCAGCTAAAAGTACACAATTGCGTTTGGGGAATTGGGTGTAAATGTGGGAAGGCCGTTTGCATGTTCACAGGCCAAGGTATAGTACCATATTGAAAGTAACACAAGGTGGCAAGGTAAAGCCATGTATTCATTTTATCATCTTCATGTGAACTAAAAGCCATGGTGTCCATATGCTTGGGATGAAATTTTTCCCAAAAATGTTTATAACATAAGGTTGGTGTAACCCATAGGATGAGTTTCCAACTCAATTTAATGGTCATCCTACCCAAAGTCCAATCAAGAGGCAACCAAGTGTATCAAGTCCAACAATGGGTGCATAACTTTGGAGGGTATAAGCACCCTCATGAATGTATGAATTGTAGCAAGAATGATGTCAAAGCCCAATTTGGGGCAAGTTTTAAAGGCCATGTCAAGGTGAACATCAAGTGGGAATAAAAAAGAACCTAATCTGGTGAAAAAATGAGTCAAAAATGGCCATTTCGGTATTAACCGGCAACTCAGGCCGGTTAAGAACACTTTTCTTCATATCCGGTATATAATGCCGGATACAAAGGGTTATGCGTGTATCCGGTCATTATTGCCGGATACAGTAAGACATATGCGTATCCGGCACTTAATGCCGGATACATGCAGAAAATGTATAAATGGGTTTTTTTAGCCCGAATTTTCAGAATAAATTGCCTAAACACTGTGGATAATCCTTAGGCACCCCGAAAAGAACATAAAAATGTTCCCAAAATACAAAATCAAAAAACAAACAAAAAAAAACCAGAAAAATAAAATAAAATATTCTTTCAAGATTCAACCTAATTTTGAAACTCAAAGAAGGAACCAAGGTGTCATTTTTTTTTATACCAATTCAATTCAAACATGTTTCAATTAAGCTTTTGCATTTGAAAACTAAGAAAATTCAGAAGAAAGAAACCTTTGGTTGGTTATTTTTACCACTCAAAGTCAAAAAATTTTAGGACATTTGGAAGCCTCAGAATATTCCAAAAACCTTTGTTTGGTCACGAGAACCACTCAAAGTCAAAAATTTTTAGGACATTTGGAAGCCTCAGAATATTCCAAAAACCTTTATTTGGTCACGAGAACCACTCAAAGTCAAAAATTTTTAGGACATTTGGAAGCCTCAGAATATTCCAAAAACCTTTGTTTGGTCACGAGAACCACTCAAAGTCAAAATTTTTTAAGACATTTGGAAGCCTCAGAATATTTCAAAAACCTTTGTTTGGTCACGAGAACCACTCAAAGTCAAAAATTTTTAGGACATTTGGAAACCTCAGAATATTCCAAAAACCTTTGTTTGGTCACGAGAACCACTCAAAGTCAAAATTTTTTAGGACATTTGGAAGCCTCAGAATATTCCAAAAACCTTTGTTTGGTCACGAGAACCACTTAAAGTCAAAATTTTTTAGGACATTTGGAAGCCTCAGAATATTCCAAAAACCTTTGTTTGGTCACGAGAACCACTCAAAGTCAAAATTTTTTAGGACATTTGGAAGCCTCAGAATATTCCAAAAACCTTTGTTTGGTCACGAGAACCACTCAAAGTCAAAATTTTTTAGGACATTTGGAAGCCTTAGAATATTCCAAAAACCTTTGTTTGGTTACGAGAACCACTCAAAGTCAAAAATTTTTTAGGACATTTGGAAGCCTCAGAATATTCCAAAAACCTTTGTTTGGTCACAAGAACCACTCAAAGTCAAAATTTTTAGGACATTCCAAGAAAACAAAAATAAATAAATAAATAAAAATCAGACTTGTGTTCACCTAACCCACTTGTCTACATTTATAGGGGTGTGTCTCAAATTAAATGGAAGCTGACAAGTTTCTTTGCTTTTTCATACCCCAGGTACACTTATTTGCAACCATTGCTCCCGTGACCAGATCCAAAGCTCGCATCATGAATACGGAAGAGAACCAAGCACAAGCTACTGTCCCCGCTCAAGACTTTGCTCAGCTGCAGGAGCAAGTGGCTGGTCTGGCCAAGATGCTGGGGGATTTACTGGCGGCTCAAGCCCAACAGGCCCAAGCCCAAAATCAAGCATCGACTTCCCATCAGGCACCACCACCTCAGGCCTACATTCCGCCTCCGGCTCAACCCATGCCTGAGCCCATTTCTGAACCGGTCCCTGAACCCATTCTGATCAGGGAAAATACAGCAGAATCCGAGAAAGAACTGGAGAAGGAAAAGGCCAGAGAAGAGATGGAAAAGAAAATGCTGCTCAGAATAGAAATGATCCAGGAAGAGCTGAAAGAGGTAAAAGGGGGAAACAGCTATGGAGGCACCACTTTTGATGAGCTCTGCATGTACCCTGATGTATGTCTACCGGCCAAATTCAAGTGCCCGGACTTTGACAAATTTGACGGCACAGGCTGCCCTATGAGCCACTTGAAACTATATTGCGGGGCCCTATGCCAATTTGGCCGGGATGACGGCATACTAATCCAACTCTTTCAGAGGAGTCTGACCAGGTCAGCCCTAAGGTGGTTTGCCACTGTGGACCATGGGAGGATCAGAAGGTGGAAGGACTTGGCGGACGCCTTCTTAGATCAATACAAGTTCAACGCTGAGATCGTGCCTGACCGGTACGACATGATGAGGATGAGTAAGGGGAAGGATGAGTCTGTACGGCAGTATGCCAAGAGGTGGAAAGAGGCCACCTCCCAGGTCAGGCCGCCTATGCTGGAGCCTGAAATGATCTCGACGTTCATGGGCACACTGGGGCAGCCCTTCTACAACCATTTGGTGGGGCAGATCACCACCAATTTTGCAACCCTGGTCCAGGTGGCAGACCGGATCGAGGAGGGGATTAGATCAGGAAGGCTTATCGATTATTCTACTTTGACTGGGCATTCTGATTCCGCTGCTTCCCTGGCACAGAAAAAGGGAACTGGGTTCAAAAAGACAGGGGCCCGAAAGGAAGGAGAAGTGAACCTGGTCCAGGGGCCTCCTGCCAAGAAACCACTCCATGTTAACATCTTTGCACCCCAGCAGGCCCAACAGGCCCAGCAATTGTACCAGACCCCGCATAATGTCAATTTCTCCCCTTCCGTGCCTGGAAACCAGAGGAGGGCCTTTACTAAGGAGGAGCGGGAGGCCTGGATGGCAACAAGGAGGAATAGAGTCTTTACTCCTCTCCCGATATCGCTGTCCCAACTGCTGCCAACCCTGCTGAAGGGGGAATATTTGACTCTGAAAGAGCCCAACCCGAATGCCCCGAAGGGGAGGAATTTTGATCTAGCCATCACATGTGACTATCACATGAGTGCACCAGGGCACTCTACGGACACTTGCTGGATGTTGAAGCATGCGGTCCAGGACCTGTTGGACCAGAAGGCCTTGGTGTTCAACACTGCTGCACCAGCCCCGTCCGGGAATGATATTGGGCAGAACCCTTTGCCGTACCATAATGGAGCCGGCCCATCCAACTCTATCACCGCCATATCCACCATGAGAAGGGCCTTTGACCCATCTCAGCTCATAGCTCCAGTAGGGACCACTGTCCAGGTCCGATTTTTCCCAGAGGAGGAAGAAGAGGAGATCAACATGATCTCCCAGAAAAATAATCTTGCTGCTGAGGACATAAGCTCCTCTTTAAACCGGGTCTCCTCTCTTATGGCCCAAATAAACACTGCAAGGCCTCCATTGGTCTTTAATTGCAGTCCACCTACTTATTCACCATCCAAGCCATTAAAGGCTCCACTGGTCATCAACCTTGACCGCACCACTGCTTCCATCACTTCTTCTGTCCCCACAAAATCCAAGCTCCAACCCTTGGTTGTAAATGTTCAGCCAGCCCAGACTATCCCTAAACCGGCCCATACATCCCGGTCCAAACTCCAGCCGTTGGTGGTCAACATCCCTAAATCAGCCTATTCTGAGGCCGCTGTACCATGGAATTACAGCGAGGGAATCACGGCTACGGTTCCAGTGGTCAAGAACCAGAACCAGGAGGAGGTGAACCTCATGATGAGGTCGGGGAAATGTGCAGGGGGTGAAGAGAAGGAGAAGGAGACAGAAGCAGAAAATGAAGAAAAAAGAAAACAGAAAGGAAAGACAAAAATAGGAGAAGACACCCCCCAGGGTGCAGAAAATGAGGCAGCAGACCTCATAAAAATAATTAAGAAAAGTGAATTCAATCTTGTAGATCAGTTGAACAAGGTCCCGACCCAGATTTCAATACTGGGCCTTTTGCTGAATTCCGAAAAGCATAGGGATGCATTGTTAAGGGTGCTACAGAGTGCACACGTATCCCAGACAATCGATCCAGACCAGCTAGGTAAAATGGTTGGTCAAATCTTGTCACATAATGTGATAAGTTTCTCTGAGGGTGAGATCAGCCCAGGTGGGTGCTATCATGTTGACCCTTTGCACATCACAGTGCTTTGTAAGGGCTGCATGATTGCACGGGTTCTAATTGACAACGGGTCGGCGTTAAACGTTTGCCCGTTAATCACTTTTGTCAAACTGGGTCTGGACCAGTCAAAAATCAAACAAAATGGGCGGATAGTGAGGGCTTTTGATAGCTTCAAGACCCACTCCCTAGGGGAGATTGAACTACCGGTCACAATTTGGCCGAATATCTTCAACATCACATTTGAAGTGATGGATATACCCGCAGCTTTCAATCTGCTCCTAGGGAGGCCATGGATACATTCGGCTAGGGCAATACCATCCACGCTCCACCAGAGGGTGAAATACATAAGAGGGCAAAGGGTGATAACAGTCCTAGCCGAAAACTTGGTGCCGCTTATTGTGTCACCTGATGTACCCCTAATAAATGTAGACTTGACTATCGACAAGATTGCGTTTCACTGGTTTCAATTCGAAACAATCAATTACATACCTGGGGGTGTGAGAGAAAAGAAAGGAAAGGAACAACCGCTGAGAAAATGGTGAAGAAAGTGATGGAAAAATACCACTTTCACCCGGGGAAAGGCCTGTGAGTCAATTTGCAGGGAATGGTGGAGCCAATCACGGCTAAGAAACTGGTTCCTAAAGTGGGACTGGGGTTCAAGCCCAGAGGATGGAGGAGAATGAAGCATGAAGAAGGAGAGAAAAGAAGTAAAGGAAAACTCCCTCATTTAAGGGAAAGTTTCCTTAAACCCTCATATATAATCCAACTGTCTCCTCCTATGGACCAGTCCAAACCTCCCTACCACAACATCAACCCATTTCAGAAGCCTTTTGTTTTGGCCTTGCAACCATACAACCCATCTACAATATTGGGAGCAGTGGATGGGCCTGAGCCACAACCAGAGCAGCGGACAGACTTCTCTGAAGATGTGAGGGCTTTCTTCGCCATGACTGAAGGCGAGAAGACTGGTAGTGACAACGAGCTACCGTTCATTGACTGGGCCGCAGTAAAGATTCCAGAGGAGGTCATATCTGGACTGGGCCCCATAGCAGAAAAGGGCAGTACCCATCCCGTAATGATGGCATCGGATTCCGGGCTTGAGGAGCGGGCTTGCACAATTTCCCTCGCTCCTGAAAAACATTTTTTGAATAATTGGGAGGAAACTCCCCTTACCTTTGAAGCAGCGTTAGTTCGGCAAATTGACGCGGCTTCCAAAAAAAAACTCCAATAGTGGAATGCCATTTCCCTGAAGGTTCTAATGGGCCTTCGTCTTCAGGAGAATTATGTTTAGAAGGCCCACAAAAAACCCAAAAAGATTTTCCTATTTTTTCTAGAAAACTTAATTTTTTCAAAAAGGTCCAAACCACTTATGAACCATATAATCAGACCGAATTGGACCAGGTTGAATATGACTTCGACCTTGAGCTCGACTTTGATCTCATGGGGTCGAAGAAGAGACCGAGGTCGAAGAAGAAGACCTTCCAAAAGAAATTGAATACCAATTGGAACGTCATGAAAAGGGGGTCCAACCTAATATTGAGGAGACCATATCCATAAACCTTGGGACCGAAGATGACCCAAAAATTGTGAAAATCGGGTCATGCTTGTCTGATGTGCAGAAAAATGAAATGTCACGGTTCTTGGCGGACTACAAGGATGTGTTTGCTTGGTCGTATCGTGACATGCCGGGGTTGGACACGGACATGGTGGTGCATAAGTTGCCAATTTTGCTAAGGGTTAAGCCGATTAAGCAGAAGCTGAGAAGATTGAAGCCAGAATGGACCTTGAAGGTCAAGGACGAAGTGGTCAAACAATTTCAAGCCGGATTTCTGGCAGTCTCTACGTATCCTGAATGGCTTGCAAACATAGTGCCAGTACCAAAGAAAGACGGGAAAGTCAGAATGTGCGTGGACTACAGAGATCTGAATAAGGCAAGCCCAAAGGACGATTTTCCGCTCCCACACATCGACATTCTGGTCGATAATACTGCGGTACATAGCCTATTTTCCTTTATGGATGGTTTCTCGGGGTACAATTAGATCAAGATGGCTAAGGAGGATCAAGAGAAAACAGCATTTATCACACCTTGGGGCACATTCCACTATACAGTCATGCCATTTGGGCTCAAGAACGCTGGGGCAACATACCAGCGGGCCATGACAGCACTATTCCATGACATGATCCACAAGGAGATGGAGGTCTATGTGGACGATATGATTTCCAAATCATGCAAAGAGGAGGACCACTTGATCAATCTAAAGAAAGTGTTTGATCGGCTCAGGAAGTACAGTCTACGGCTTAACCCGGCTAAGTGCGTCTTTGGGGCTACATCAGGGAAGTTACTAGGGTTTATAGTGAGCCGAAGAGGAATTGAAATTGACCTGGCTAAAGCCAAGGCCATAATTGAAATGCCAGCACCCAGAACCGAGAAGGAGGTCCGTGGTTTTCTCGAGAGGATTCAGTACATAAGCCGGTTCATAGCGCAGCTCACTGCTATCTGTGAACCAATTTTCAAGCTTCTGAGGAAGGATAACCCGACGGTCTGGAATGAGGATTGCCAGCAGGCCTTCGATACGATCAAGGAATATTTGCTGAACCCACCTGTGCTAGTGCCACCAACTCCAGGAAGACCACTGATCCTGTACTTGTCAGTGTTGGAAACGTCAATGGGATGTGTCTTGGGGCAGCACGATGAGACTGGTAGAAAAGAAAGGACCATTTACTATCTAAGTAAAAAATTCACGGAATATGAAGCCAAGTATTCATCATTGGAGAAGACTTGCTGTGCTTTAGTGTGGGCCACTCAAAGGTTAAGGCATTACTTCCTTAGTCACTCCACACTATTGATATCCCGGATGGACCCGTTGAAGTATTTATTTGAGAAACCGGCATTGACTGGCAGGACGGCAAAGTGGCAACTGCTACTGTCCGAGTTTGACCTCACGTACATCACCCAGAAGGCGATCAAGGGTCAAGCCATAGCTAATCACCTGGCTGCACATACTCTGCCAGAATACCAACCCTTGAAGACCAACTTTCCAAATGAAGCAATTCTGTACACTGAAGAGGAGGAAAGTAAGAGTTCTTGGCAGATGTTCTTCGATGGGGCCGCCAACATGAATGGGAACGGAATAGGGGTAGTCTTGGTTAAACTAGATGGTTCACACATCCCAATTGCAGTAAAGCTGAGATTCCAGTGCACCAATAACATAGCAGAATATGAAGCATGCATAATTGGATTGCAAGCAACCATGGATCATGGAGTAGAGGAACTTGACGTATACGGAGATTTGAGTCTTATCATCTTCCAAACAACTGGTGAGTGGAAAACCAAGGATCACAAATTGATCCCCTATCACCAGTATTTGGAAGAAATAAGCACAAATTTCACTCGAATTTCCTTCAACTATATGCCAAGGGCCAAGAATCAGTTTGCGGATGCTCTAGCAACCTTGGCTTCAATGGTCAGCATACCAGAAGGAGTAGGCATCAGACTGCTGGAAATTGAGGTTAGAGATGAACCGGCTTACTATCTCGTTCTAGAGGGAGCACCAGAAGAAGAAGCACCGTGGTTTCAAGATATCAAAAATTTCTTGAACAATCAGAGTCTGCCAGAAAATGCCACTGCTACTGAGAAGAGGACAATACAGAGATTGGCTGGTCAATTTTTGCTAAGTGGTGGCATGTGTACAAGAGGTCATATAATGACATTCTGCTCAGATGTGTTGCCAAGGCTAAATCGGAAAGGCTGATTGAAACCGTACATGGAGGAGTTTGTGGGCCCCATATGAGTGGGCACATGTTGGCGAAGAAAATCTTGAGGTTGGGATATTACTGGACGACCATGGAACATGATTGCTGTATACATGTCAGGAGGTGCCACCAATGTCAGATATATGCAGCTAATAAGCATGCACCCCCAGGTGAGTTGCACAACATGACATCACCATGGCCCTTCTCTATGTGGGGCATAGATGTCATCGGCATGATTTCACCTAAGGCATCGAACGGACACAGATTCATCCTGGTGGCGATCGACTATTTCACTAAGTGGGTGGAAGCAGCCTCATATGCAAACATCACTAGCAACCATGTTATTAAGTTTTTAAAGCACAATATTATTTGCCGCTATGGATTGCCAAGTGCCATAGTATCAGACAACGCTTCAAATATTAAGAACAAGGACATGAAGAAAATGTGTGAGCAGTTTCAGATCACCCACCATAAGTCAGCTCCGTACAGGCCAAAGATGAATGGGGCAATGGAAGCAGCAAACAAGAACATAAAGAAAATCATTCAGAAGATGGTAGTGAGCTACAAGGATTGGCATGAAATGCTGCCACTTGCTCTACATGCCTACAGAACCTCGATCCGGACCTCAACCGGGGCAACCCCATATTCCCTAGTTTATGGAATGGAAGCAGTCTTGCCAGTGGAAGTAGAAATCCCGTCACTCAGAGTGCTCATGGAAGCAGTACTGGAAGAAGCCGAATGGGTACAGTCAAGACATGATCAACTCAACCTAATAGAAGAGAAGCGATTGAAAGCACTATGTCATGGCCAATTGTACCAGAAGAGAATGGCCCAGGCCTACAATAAGAAAGTGAGGCCCTGAACTTTCCAAGAAGGAAACTTAGTGCTAAAGAAAATCTTACCATTTTTGGAAGACCCTCGTGGTAAGTTCAAGCCCAATTGGGAAGGGCCTTATGTCGTCAAGAAGGTCCTGTCAGGGGGTGCACTCATCTTAGCAGAAATGGATGGATCAGATTTTCCTGAGCCAATTAACTCTGATGCAGTAAAAAGGTATTTCCCTTGAGTGAATATTTCTAAGAAATGATCCGAGGCCATTTTTCTTTATTTCCTTCAAAAATTTTAATCCCTAGTCTAGCCAAGTTGAGTCAGTTCGTCTCTTTGATAAACCCAAACCGGATTTACAGTCTTAAACTGGAGCAAAACAAATTGGGGCAAAGCCAATTGGGGGCAAAGTAAGAAAAAAAAAAGCAATGAAAATGGCAAATGAAAGCCAAATGTGAAAAAAGATGCAAAAAAATGCAATTTGGCGGAAAAGGGTTAAATTCATCATGACTGTAAGTTCGGTTGACCTGTTTCCACACTTGAAAATTTTTGGGCCTTTAATACCCTTTCTTTCATAAACCGAGCCTAACCTTTATTTCGTCCTACTTTTAAGCCCTCGGTGATCTTAGTTTATTCATTCAAATGTTAGAGTAAGATTGGTGATGACGGAATGCAGAAGCTGGCCCTAGTGAAAACCGTAACTGGCACTAGGGGCAGTATTGGCAAAAAAGCAAAAAAGGGAAAAAGAAAAAAATAAAAAAAAATGAAGAAAAATTAGAGGTTGAGTTGATCATGGAGATCTGAGCTTGAAGCAAAGTTGGCATGAGCAGAATGGGGTCAGTTTTGGCATTTGGGGATGACTCTAAAGGTCCTAAGATGGACGGTTCTGATCCCTCATTATTTTTGGACTACCCTTTTCATTGTTTAACCTGGTTCTAATTCCTTTAATTATAGGTGATTAAGTGCATGGACCAAATTTCAAAAAAAATATAAAAAATATAAAAAGGAAAAATTATACTTTGGCCAGTGATGAGAAATCAAATACTTTTCATAAAACCCTTGTTTTTACAAGCATCTGAGCATTCTGAGGCCAATAATATAAAATTTTTATTTTGAATTAAATCCTTTGTCTTTCCACTATTGGAGTTTGCTTTTGTACAAAGGTAGGAAAAAAATGTGTGCAGGAAATAAGGCTAATATCTGTCTCCTAGCCGCTCCTCAAGCTCCTGAATCCGAGCTGCGATAACCCCAGAAGCCCCCTCTGCAGGGGGATCACTCAATAAGGAAATGACCTCATCTGAAAGAGTCTGCCTAATCCTCATGCTCCTAAGGCTGGCTAAAGCATCCTGATGCTTCTGCCGCAGTGCTCGGACTTCAAGACAGCGGGCCTGCCTATGCTCTGCAAGTTGCTTCTCCATAGCCAGACGGCGAGATACCTGCTCTGTAAGTTGCCTTTCCATGTCAAGGCCCCGTATCCTAAGCTCCTGGGCCTCTCGTACCCATATCTGCTGAAGTCGCTTGTGGGAAGCCCTCTCAGACTCTAAAATATCATCATAAGTAGGAGCCAAGATTGCAGGAGGATCTTCGGGTACTGATGCTTGACTCTGTATCTGCTCCTTGATCCAGAAGAGATAATCCTTCACATGGGCTTCTGAGAAGACGGGGCTACGCATGAAGCGAACATAGGACCACTCCCTCATCAACCAGGCATTCAGCTTCATGGTATTTGGAGAAAGGGGCCCAAGATGATCCTCATACCCACTTGGGATGATAATCCCCTGGATCGCTCTGAACTGACGAAGGACCCGCAGAGGAAGATACAGCACTGCATGTCGCAGGCCAGCTAGAATCAAAAAGTTGCGGTCACAAAAGCTAATCACTGTCTCTGCATTGGGCTGATAAGTACCAGGCCATCTCACCTGGTCATCCTGAAATGAACCCAAGAAAGTGAACCAACCCTGTTTGCCCCCTGGAATATCGGGACACCCCCGGTTGCTCATCAAGATGGGGACTTTCAAGCTCGGGAAAAAGTGTCGATTGATTTCCTCAATTTGACTCAAATGATCAAGTAGCCAAAGCTGCAAAGGAAGAGAGATATATCAGCACATTGTAAAAGGAAAAAAAAACAAAAAAAGAAAGCAAAAAAAGCAAAAAATAAAAGAAAGCAAAAAATATATATATAATAATTTTTACCTACAGGATCTGGGCACATGCTAAGAAGCATTTCGACTTCCTATTGTAGCAATCGGTCAATGCCTGATACATCCCAGCCAAAATCATAGGGGCCAACCTCTCCCTCTCCCTAACCTGGCATATCACTGAAATCAAGGCCAAGTCCACCTCATCATCATCTCATGGGAAAAGCAGCTGGTTGACCACTATCAGGGTCAAGGCATTGAACCGGGCTTCCTTGTTCTCCCCCCTCAAAAGCTTCTCAATCAAAAAAGCCTTAGGTAAGGTCAAAAGGGTGTCAGAATCCCCTAAGTCCTTCTTCCCTATGCCCAAAAATGTAGAAGCTTCCTTCTTATAACTGGGCCTAAGAGGAGGATTCACTACCTTCTCATCAAACCTCAAACCCAAGATGGTTTCCACCTCTTCAACGGTTGGGGTCATCTCATGATTCCCAAAACGGAACAAGTTGAGGTCGGGAACCCAATGACCAATCATGGCCTCTATAATCTCCCACTTGAAGGGAAATTTGGGAATGAGCAGGGTGTGGCCTAGATTAGTAGAATCCCATCTCTGCTCCTCAGCTAGGGTCATAGAGTTAACCCATCTTGTGTAAAAGGAATCCACAGGGTTGTACCTAGTGAGATTTGGGGGTTTTGATCTAAAAGGTTGTTTTGCAGGGGAGGCAGTGTGGACAGACAATAATGGGGCAGAAGATGATCCGGATTCCATTGGAGTTGATGGGAGCAAGCTAGAACTCAAGAGGAGGAAGAAAAATGCGAAAAAGGGGGTTTCTAAACTCAAAAACTCGTAAAAAAATGCTCAAATCCCGAGGCTGGTTGCATTTATAGCATCTTTTAATGTATCCGGTAACTCAGACTGGATATAAAGGGTTCTATTCATATCCGGTTAAGTATGCCGGATACAAAGGGGACCATGTGTATCCGGCATAATATGCCGGATACAAAGAACACTCAATGTATCCGGCCTGATATGCCGGATACAAAGAAAAACAGCAAAAAAAAAGAGCAAAGGATGGAAAATCCGAATTTTTTACCTGTTTTGCCTGTATACAAGTCATAATTGCATAAAATTAAAAACAAAAGAAGTGCAAGACAAGAGAGAATGAATAAAAAGTTTTTTTTATATATAAATGCAAGTCTCTTTGTACAAAGGGTGATGGTATAAATACAGAAAAAAATCCTAATCTACTACTCCTGTGCAGGATCATCCCCGCGTCCTCGGCCGCGTCCACCTCTACGACCTCTCCCTCGAAGCGATCGGCCCCTAGAGTAGGCCAGAATACGCTCGGCTACATGATGAGGAAGCCGACCCACCACTTGCTGGATCTGATACTCCAAGCAATACTCCTCGAGGTCTGGGGGCGGAGCAGGAGCAGAATCTGGAGAGGATGCCTCATGCTCAGCACGAGCAGGCTCGACTGGACCCGCAGATCCAGATGGCCCAGCAGCATCAAAGGAAGGACCAGGAGCAGAAGTATCTGGGTCAATAGAAAAAGATCAGAAAATTGAGATATAAAGAGGAACCAAAGAGGAAAATTAAAAGAGAACATACCAGGAATGTCTGCAGCAGGAACCAGAGGATCCGTCTCATCAGGACCAGCCGCTGGGGCATCCTCGGGATCAGCAACCCGAGCTGGAGACGGATCAGGAACAGAGAAGTCAGGCTCGTAGGCAGCATCCTGATCATGGACCAAGCCCTGCACAAGTCAAAAAGCCATATCAGAATAACAGAAACAGGGAAATAAAAGAAATGAAATTATAAGAAGACCAGATACCTGTCTAGCCTGAAGCTCAGCAACTAGGGCCTCCAACTCCCTGATCCAGGCATCCCTCTGGGCCACAACCGCGTCATGCTCAGCGATCATATCATCGATCGCGGCCCGCTGGCTCTGGAACCGATCCCGGATGGTATTCAACTCGTGTACCTGCCAATAAGAACAGAATTGGGGTCAAAAATACAGAGGGAAGGAAAGGACATGGAAAATGAAAGTCATGGAACTTATTGTGTCATCATGGACCCGGATACAGATCCCGCCCATCTCAGTCACCCCGGCACGAGTGGGTCGATCCATCAAGCATCCAATGGACACTCTCTGGATCCACTCATCATAATCACCAGCCACGGTGAGTAACTCTGCATCCTCCCACTGATCAAACTGGGCCACGTCAAATCCGGGCAGGAGAACTGCAAGGTCAACGGGTGGTGGAGGAACTGGGATACGAGGAACGCCAGTGTGCTGGAAGTACAGGCGCTCGCCTAGATATACAATCCTACCAAGTCTCCCAATGAAACACTGGTAGGACTGGCGCCATACATCCCGCTCAAAAGCGTCCTGTACCATCTCCTGACGAGCAACCTCGTCATCCACGTCCTCAAAACGAGCCAGTATCAGCTGCATTCACAAGGAAAAGTGTCAGGTACAAGACAGTATAAGAGAAAGGAAAGTATTGAAGGAAGAGAAAATTACCTCAGACCGGTGAGAACGGTCCAAATGCGCCCGGGCAGATCGGGGCTGGCTCCGGTCTGCATCTCTGTCCAAGACCGACCACCTTACAGCTACAGGAAACTCTGCAACGCCAGGCACGGGAGAAGGACGGAAGTAGGTCATGAATGAATACATGAATATCTGGCAAAGAAAGAAAACAAGTCAGAAGGGAATAAAAGAAATTCAGGGGATTAAATCCAAATGGTCCTTACCTGTAGAATCTGCCAGAAAAATCGGCAGCTGATACCATCTCCCCTCAGAGCAGCCATGCCTCGGACGACTCGACTCAGTCCGGATAATATAGTCCCGTATATCAACCGACCCCAAGCGAGTCGCCAAGTCTGCCTAAGATCCCTCAAGGCATCCAAGAAAACAGGACTGACTGACATCGTGTCCTCCTGGAAAAAGCAGCTGCCCAGCATCAACAAGAATACTCGTCGAAAGAGAGGGAGGAAACTGTCATCAGCCTCAGCAAACGTCGTATGCCTCCGATCAGGGTGATCAGTGATGCTGCTGCACAACCAGCTAATGGAAATCCGACCACTCCTGCCATCCCAAGCAGCAGCAGGAAGGTCCTCATACCCAAGCAGGGTGCCAATGTCCGCAACAGGAGTGTAAGCACCTCATTTTTGCGCTCCCAGAAAAGCCAGAAATGTAAAACCCGGCTAAAAGGTCAAACCCTGAGGAGTGCAAAGTTGACCTTTTAATCAGATAAAATTTGGCTACCTTGATCTATACCATTGGATAAAGAATCCCGACACGGTTCCAACGCAACTGGGTTTGCAGGAATCGGAGTCCGGATAAAGGTTCTAAGGGCAGTCAAACTTAAGGAAAAGCCAAGAGTTGACTTTTCCTCGAATTCCGTGCCAAATACCTTACTTTAGCCCAATGGATAGAGAATCCTGACATGGTTCCAGCGCAACTGGGTTTGCAGGAATCGGAGCCCGGATGAAGGTTCTAAGGGCAGTCAAACTTAAGGGAAGGCCAAAAGTTGACTTTTTCTCGGAATCCGTGCCAAGTGCTTAGCCCCATGTCATTAAATAAAGGGCTCCGATACGAGTTTAACACAATTGAGTTTGCTCGAATCGGAGTTCGGATGAAGGAGATATGATCTATCGAAGTTTTTGAGTAGCAAAACCGGAAACTGCACACATGGCGCAAGAACTGCACACGTGGCAGCCAACGCAGCAAAATATCTCAGGGACTAAATCTTAAATATAAAAATTTCGTACGGGCGATCCGTAGATATCCGAAAGGGTCAAATCGGTCGAATCGGTCAAGTCGAAGGGCAAATCCGTAATTTTTCGATTTGTATCCGGTCACATGTACCGGATACACTAGCTTCCCTTCATGACCGGACTTGAAGGCCGGATACATAAAGATATTTGCGCGAAATTCGCGCCACTTGGCTGACAAATTCGCGGCGGCATTAAATTTTGAAATGATTAAGTCATGTATCCGGCCTGAGTTGCCGGATACAAAGGGAAGCCAGTGTATCCGGACTTGAAGTCCGGATACGTGTAGGCCTTAGTGTATCCGGCCTGAGTTGCCGGATACATTAAATTGCCTATAAATAGCAAAACAGCAGCTCAGTCCGGGGTTGGCTTTTGTTTTCTCCTTTTCCCTGCTCTCTTCTCTCACCTACTCCCTTCGAATCCCACCCCTCTCAACCTCCTCAACCCTCTTCCACCTCCAAAGACCAAGCAAAGCTACACCCAGCCCTTGCCTTCTTCACCCTCTCCATTAAAACAAGAGGAGGAGTTGCTGTGCTAAAGAGGAGGCTCCAGCTGCTGTTCAAGCCAAAGAAGGGATCCCCACCTTGCAAGAAAGTGTAGGAACACTCAGGTAAGGCTCCTCACCATCTTGTGTTGGACATATATTAAAATGAGCATTTTCTGAATTTTTTTTTACCAAGTTGCCTTCACCTCTCTGCATGGGCTAGTCTTCATGTCATTTTATGCATGCCTTTGCTATTTTTTCATGTCATGAGATCCCGCACTGCTTAGGAGTCTACGTAGGTCTTTTTTTTTTTTCTTTTGGCATGGGAGTTTCTTTAGTTACCTTTTTAGTGCTTGTTAGTGTGCTGTTTTGAGAAATTATAGGAGGAGAGTGTTCCTCCCATTGTGATCAAATGTATCCCCCTGATAAGCCCCCTCCTCTCTCCTTTCTTCAAGATTTTGCTTGTCTGAGGCATGACTCATTTTAATACCTTATTGCTGTTTTTGTGCAAGCATTCTCCATCACCCCCAAGCCCCCATTTGCTTTGATGAATGGATCCCAAAGGAGAAGCCAAATGTGGCTTCTCCCAAACCTGAACACACGTGGGCCCATCCGGAGGCCCAAGAGACTCTTAAAATGTCCCAGGAACCCCCTGGAATCCATCCCGAATGGCCAAAACCAAAAAGAAGCCATTTCAGGGTGATCCGGCAACTCAGGCCGGATCACCTGAGGCCTTAGCATATCCGGCCACCAAGGCCGGATAACCTAGAGCCTCTGTGTATCCGGCCACTCTGGCCGGATCACCTGTAGACCCTGTGTATCCGGCCTGAGTTGCCGAATACACACAGAAGCATGATTTGTGCACATTCAGTTCCTTTGCCGAATTTTGAGATGATTTGTGTCAAAACCATTAAGCCAACAGGGTTTCCGGGCCACCCAGAAACCCAAGATGGGACTTGGACCAACCGGTCCAACTTGGCACACTAGTGGGCCTCCCAACGGGGCCCACCAAGCCCAATAAACCCCAATGCATGCAACTTAAGCAAGATTAAGCCAAATGAACCAAACTAATCGGATGGGCCAAACCCAATGCGGCCCACCCGCACCTGGACGTGAATGAATGCATAAACTGTGTGGTTTGGCCGAGACCATGGGCTAGGGCCTGTCGGGCCCGCTAAAGCCCACCAACCAAACCGAGTTAGGGTGCAAGCCCTAAACTCCGAGGAACTGGGCTTTCAAACCCCACAGCCTGGATCGTGGGCCCCAAGCCCAATGACCAGCCCACTTTGGTGAACTAAAGAAGATAAAAAATGTAAAATCACTTGGCCACCATGTGGGCCCACCTAAGGGGCCCACAAACCAATCCCGCCCACCACTTGCATGAAAACCACTTAATATTCAAATTTGAACCCCAATGTAAAATCCATAAACTAACCAAAGCCCACAGGGCCTCCTAGGGTTAGACAGAGGCCCACATAGGCACACGGGCTTACCTAAGCCCAACAAGGGTACCGGGGGCCTTCCAACGGAGCCCGCCCAAATAGACCCAGATTACTTAAGAAAAGATAAAATCAACTAAAGGGACCCACACCACTCAGGTGGTCCCACCAAGACCTAACAAAAATGCATGCTGGATTAGGAATCGGGTGAGAACCAAAAGTGAGAAAGCTGACTCAAATCAGGGAACCCACAAGACCCGTCATCCGACGGGGTGGATTGGGGTGTCTACGGACTTCCCCAGCCCGCAACCGAGAACCAAACTTAGAATCTCAAGCAGCAGACCAAAAAGCCCTAAATAGACAAGATTAGGCACCCGGGTGTCCGCCTGCACCCCATCAGGCGGTGGCGACTCCAAATCTACCCCGTGCCGCGTTTCCCACGCGCGCACAAGGAGGACGCTCCATCTCTATAATCGTACCCGTCAAAGGGATGTCGGTAAGCATGACAAAATCTGATGGGCGAATCCCTAGCTCAACCTCGGGCAGATGAAAGGTCTGCGTATCGAGGAAGTACCGCTCCAGCATGGCGAAGATAAGAGGGCAATCAACTCGAAAGGATGGAATAAGTAGGAAGTGGTCAAAACGGCACCTGCGGAACTCCCGTCTGAGTCTGGAAGATAAAGTCTGATACAGCTCACAAAATCTCCTCCAGCTACCTCTCAGATGCGAGGAGGGATACTGAAGAGGAAGATCTGCTCGGACACACATCGAGGGGTGATGATCCAACCCGCTCAAAAGCTCAGTGTCCTGAACAAATGCCCTCAAAGCCGCCGGAAAAGCCAGGCGGAATCCCCGAGCATCACCTCCAATAACAAGGTCCTGAGCCACACCTCTGGCTCTACCACGTCCTCAGCCTCTGCCCCGACCACGAACAGGAGCAACCACAGGCTAAAATCCAAAAGGAAAATATAAAAGTTGTGTAGCAAGGAAATAGAAGGAGGGAAGAGAAGAATTTGAAAGCCTACCTCAGCAGAGCCCTCAGCAAAGCTCTCCTTGGAGACATCTAGTGGCTCCGACAGGGTGGCGATGGAACTCGCCTCTGTCCGAGCCCGCGAAGTGGAGGGCTGATCAGCAGGGTCAGCCTCCTCTCGAGCACGAGAATGACTCCTAGCCATCTACACAGGGAAGTGTTTTATGAATTTCAGTACGGGTTTACCAGAATTTTTAACTTGCTTTAGGTTTTAGTTCATCAGGGATCTTGCATGATTTTGTTTGGTCTTAAGAAAATCTTATTTTAATTGTGTTATCTGTTTCGACTCAAAGTTTAAGTAGTTGGCATTTCTAGTGTGTGAAATCCTGACTCTAAAGTTTTTTCTAAGGACATCTACAAGGCGTAATATTTTCTAATCTACTGTAGGACTCCTACATGAAAGCTGGACAATGATGTAGAAGGTCTTAGCTAAATCAAAGACCCAAGGGCCAATCAAGGAAAAATCCTGGCAGTCAACGCACCACCTGGGTCAAAGATGTGCTAAAATCAGACCAGGAAAGAACCGATGATAGCATGACATCTGGAAAGATTTTTCCCTTTCTCCACCAGCAATTCAAAGGCATTTTATGCAATTCAGTGGAAAAGTCTAAAAGTTCTCAGATACTGCCAAAAGTATCATTCTAGAAGGATGACTATTGTTATGCTGGCAAGCAATTCTACAAGAATTACAGATCAGGAATTCCGGCGGGATATCAGCAATTCTGTATGCAGAGATATCAAAGTGGTCAGGAACAAGTCATGTCATGGTAAACAATTCAGTTCACAGGAAGGCAACCGTATCCCAAAGATTTATAGAAATACAGATCAAGAATTAGCAAGGCAGTCAAAACAGAAAAAAAAACAGCATGGCAAAGGCAGCATGAGGCACCATTGGCAATACAGTTCAAAGTGAGCAGAAGCATTGGAAATTTTACAATTCACTGATATCAAGGCGTCACCACAACAACAGGCCGCAGGTGTTCAAACCATGGATATGCATAGCAAACAAAAGAAAAAAAAACGAATGCTCGTCCAATACATGCGAAAAAAAAAGAGCAACATGAATGCACTAACCCAGTTGGATTGCAATGAAGAAAAGGTCTTCGGATTAGCAAAAACAGGTCACCGGAGTTAGCACAGATCACCGGAGAATAGTGCCCCACGCCGAGTTGAGAAAATCGCCGGAAATCAGGAAAAATTAGAAGAAAACCGAACTAGGGCTCGGTCTTGGCAAGGAGTGAATGTCGCCGGAGCAAGGACGGCCGCCGGCAGCAATAGGCGTCACCGAAGCTCAAGGAAGCGTCGGAAGTAGCCGGAGAAGAAGGAACAGTCGGGGACGAAGGCCTGTAGCCGGTCTGAGTAAACGTACATGTAGATAAATTAGAAAACATATAATTCGTTTTCAGTAATTAAAAATTAATTAATAAATGAGTCCATTGGCCAATTAATAAACGATGGTTACTAATGGCTTCATTTTCAGGAAATAATATTATAATAATGAATGTGCTCTGCATTTTCATTTTCAAGAAAAGCACAAGTATTTTGATTAGAAAATAATTAGACGAACAGAACCTTTTCAGCAAAAGCTTGTTTAAACGACCTTGAAATCTATTCTATAATTTGTAAAACAGATTAATTCTTTTATAATCCTAAAACGTTAATTTAAGCCATAGAAACAGATAATGATTTTACATAGCCAATGTAAAATGATAATCCAGCATATATTGACCAAGAAAATACCTTTTTAATCTATTAATTGTTAAAAAACTTAAATAATTATAATTGCACAAATTAATATTTATTATACATAAATATTAATAATTAAACAAAATTATTATTGTTTAGTAATTGCATAATCTTATTATTATTGCACAAATTAATATGTATTATCCATAAAGATATATTATTGTTTATTATTGCAAAAATTAATATTTATAAATATTAATTACTAAACAAAATTGTAATTACAAAATTAATGTTGTTTAATAATTTATATTGATTAACTTGTATTGATCAACCGAGAATTTGTAAATCCTTTTTTTATATTCGTGGGACAGAGCTCAAAATAATTTAGTGTCAACAACTTGTAAAAAATAAGTTATGGGATTAGAGGTGCGAATTAGACTTACAAACAGAAGCCAACAAAAGTACAAATTCTGATTTCTTCTTTGTTAACAAGAAACCAATATAATTACTTTAATGAAACAAAGCAAAAGTAGAAGCCTTGACAATAAAGCTAAGGTGGCGTTTGGGATTGCTCGTGCTTATGGATAAGTACTTATTAGATAAGTTAGCTTATTTAAGTACTTATCCGTAGTGATAAAAAAGTGCTCATTTTAAAAAATTGGTGTTTGGTAAACATTTTTATTTAAGCACTTAATAAGATAGTAAGTACTTTTTAATTAAGAAAGGTGTTTGGTAAACATATGTATCAAAGCACATACATTTTTACTAATGGTAAACACTTATAAAAATATATTATATTTATGTATATGTATGGATAGGGATCGCAATGGGGCAGGTTACCCATTTAACCCGCTCCACCCCTAATGGTTAGGGTTTGGAATTGCCATTTTTGGGTTAGGGGCGATTTCGGGTTTAGCCCAACCGGTCCAATTCTGTCCCAAATCCGACCTTATTGTATTAAAATATCATTTTTATATTTTTAAATAATAATTTGATATACATCATTTATAAAAATATATATTTAATAAATAAATGTATTATTAATTGATATATTATATTAAAAAAAACTTTTTCATGTTTTATACAACCAGGTCAACCCTGACCAGCCCCGTTACCGACCTAATAGGGGTGGGTTAGGGTTCGGGTTCACCATCTTATGAGGAATATAATAAATAAGCCATTCCTATGCATGTAACCATATTATGAGGAATATAATAATATAGTAATAATTTATTATTATTATTATAAGGAATATGTATGTATATATCATATATCTTATATTTATTACTTTATAAGCCTTGAAACTAGCGATCATGGCATGAACATATTACATTGGCAAAGCAAAATGCAAGCTTCAATTGTGTTTATGGAGTCTATGTCTGTGATAGATTAGAATAAAAAGAAAAAGGCAAGCAAGAAGCAACACTACAAATAGATCCTGAAAGGAAGTTGGTTCAGGCATTTCGCCAAACATTTTTTGTGCATGGGTTTGGTTTGTTATCTTTTAACCAGCCAAATTGCTAGAAATTTGTCCAGAATGCCAATAAAAGGTAGAGTAACCAATCAACATATACCAAAATGAATTAAAATAAGGAACGATCGTTCCATACATAGTCGAACAATATTCCCAGTTGGCATTCGGCCATTGCAATAAGTGATCTGAGTATACAAAGAACAGAGCATTTGGGGGGTTGTTATGTTGTTCATCTCTATAATAGCCATGACATCTCTCTCTCTCTCGCTCTGCAAATCGAATTCTGAACAACCATGGCAAACACAAACCCAAAGCCTCACGCCATCTTGATTGCCTACCCTCTCCAAGGCCATCTAATTCTGTATGTCCATCTCGTATTCAAGCTTGCATCAAAGGGCTTCACCATCACCTTCGTTAATACTCAACCAATCCACCACTAGATAACCAAAACCCATCCTAGTAGTGGCGATGATCTCTTTGCAAAAGTCCGTAAAACAGTTCTCGACGTCCATTACCACGCCACAAGCGACGGTCTTCCTCTAGATTTCGATCGATCACTCAAACACTGCGAGGATGGAGGAAGAAGAGAAGACGACAACAGGAGAGAGCACAATCGATATCGTTGGCCTTTATTCGGATCATAGAACATGGTGATTGAAAGATGTGAATAGATCTTCAATGGCTACAGGTGGTTGACATGGGGACGAAGATAAGGAGCACGAGCTTGAATCTGTCGAGAAGCAGCAGCTTCCCGCATAAGTGGAAGGAGAAGCTCTTGAAAGGGACTTCTCCTTATGGGTCTTGTTCCTCTACTGCTTACGGGTAAGCAATTATCCATTTTACATTACCAAACATATTTTTAACTTTAAAAAGCACTTAAATAAGTTATAAGTTGAAATAAGTGCTTAATTAAGCAATCCCAAACGCACCCTTAGACTTTAATTAGAACTTGGTTGGGTTAGCCCAAATTAAAGGATCCTATTAGGGTTGGTTTAGGACTTCTAAAGCCAAGTATAAATAGGAGATTAAGGTGAGACAAGAGAGAACTTTCGTGGGTTTTATATTGAGAGAAAAGAGGGAGAGAAAGGAAGAAGGCTAATGAAGCTGCCTGACCAGCCATCATCAAATCGTGATCGAGAAAAATCCGTACGGTGGATTGCCTTCAAATTTGGAGGTTTTGTTCATGACTAATGAAAATACAATGTGAACGGTGGAGATTTGAATTGGAGAACTCTAACTTGGTGCGTTTGAGAGCAGAAGTTGGGTCCAGAATTAGAAGCTTCAATGGAAGAAGGATTTTTAGCGTATAAGACAAGTAGTAACCCTTGAAAACTGGAGGAACTGTAGACACCCTAAATTGCACTGTCAAAATGATCAATAATCATCAAAAATCATTATCTCCTTGAAAGTCAGCACAAAAATTGAAGAAAACAAGTTTTTACCTGTATCCGGTAACTCAGGCCGGATACAAGTACTCCTCCGTGTATCCGGTTAAACATACCGGATACAAGAGAGCTTTAGTGTATCCGGTATTATATACCGGATACCTTAAGGCCCTTGTGTATCCGGCCTGATATACCGGATACACAAGTTTTGCTCAAATTTAGGGTTTTCCGAGAGCTTTTCACTTTCACCATCATATCCTTCATTAAATGAAGGGAAATCTCGGAAATAGCCCTAGAGTTAAGGTTGGTGGGCTATAGACATTATGTTGTGTCTACCATTCTCACCAACCCTAACCCTAGCCTTTGCCTATAAATAGGAGGCTCCTCCTCAAGCAAATGGCCATTAACTCTTGTTTTGAATTCTCGCCAAAAAGAACTCTAAGAGAAGAGGGAAACCGCTGCGGAAGTGCTTCCAGAACCTAGGTAAGTCTCAAACTTTTCTTTTATTTTTTGTCTTTATATTTCTAGATCTAGATCTCTTCTTCTACCTTTCTGTAGAATAAGGCCTTGTTATGTGTGTGAAAATCCTTCCCCGGCTCAAAGTATCTCGAGACTCCCCCTAGTAGTTTTTGGTGGCATTGCCAAAAAATATGTATTCAAAATTCCTTATTTAAATTTCTTTTATAATTGGAATCCTTGAGTTGCTTTCATGAATTTTATGACTTTAAGGAATTTCTGTTGTTTGAGGAGAGTGATTCTGTTCAAGATATTTACAAAATACATATGAGCGTATTCACAATTGCAACGATATGAGGAAAAAGTGTAGCATAATATCTAAGAAAAGGGAAAGGGAACATCAAGATTATGAAGTACTTAGAATAGAGAACAAGAAATCAAGAACTTAAGAACTTAAGTTTCTAAACCAAGATTATGAAAAATTCGTATAAAAATTCAAATGAAAGAAAATGACATAATTTATTAAAACTAATATACGAACATAATTAATCTGAGGAATTAGTCTAACGAACAAAACCCAGTCCAAGTAAGAACAGGATTAGTCTGACAAATTAGACTGATGAACAAAACCCAGTTCCGATGTGATTATCAATGAAGCATGAAAGGCTTATGTATTTTACATGAAGAAGAATCCAACGACAGTAGCAAGAGAAGCCCAACAGCAGCAAGAGAACCCCAAACGCAACAGGAGGGATTGAGGGCGCCAAGGCATTGAGGAAGCGTTGGCAAACATATCAATACAAAACGAAGCAGGAATCGAGAGCAAGCCCCATATGATCCAACACCGAGCTGTTGGCCAATGCATGAGGTCCAAATGCGTTCCATGTTAGGGAGAGGGATCATTAGGATTAGGGGTGACTTCGAGATGGGAGAGAGAGAGAGAGAGAGAGAGAGAGAGAGAGAGAGATGGAGTGTAATGACTTAAAAGAGTGTTTGAAATTTTGACCAGAATCAAAATTTGACTGGTCAATGGTACTATTTACCTTACGAGTTTATTTGTGAGTAGCATGCACTTCCCTACCTGCACACACACCCAATCAAGCCCATTTAAAACCCTAGCCGTCAACTACAACCTTTTCTAAAACCTTCTTTTCAAACCCTCTTCCTTACTCTCACGCCCCCTTTTCTTTCTCTCCCTCATTTCACCTTCTTGCATTTTCACCTTCTCCCTCCCTCTCATATAAAACCCTAGTCTCCATCCTCTTGGGGAAAAAGATATTTTTAGGAGAAACTTCTGATTTGGTGCTCTTAATACAAGAAATAAAAAATCAAAGGTAAGTAGGTTAATTTTCCTTTATGGTTGTGCAACATTCTCGTTAAATAATATGTTACTTAGAAGAAATCACGAAACCCCATGGAGATGAATGTTTAGATTTTGTATATGAGTTATTGTATTCCTATTTGATGTAAAGCATGTGTTGCTGTTATTTCTATTTGTTGTTATTCCTATTTAATGTAAAGCATGCGTTGCTGTATTGTAAAGCATGTGTTGCTGTTATTCCTATTTACTACAATTCCTATTTGATGTAAGCATCCGTAAAGCATGTGTTGCTTGATGTAAATCACGACAATGAGTGTTGCGAATCAGGAATATGAGTGTTGCTGATGTGCTTGGGTAATAAATGGGAGGCATGTGTCAAATCACATTTTGGGTTTGTCTTTGAATGGGTGTATTACATGTTATACGAATGGATAAAGCTATTTATTTTATCATGGTTTGACCCATGTGTGTTGCTGATATGCTTGGGTAATTAATGGGAGGCATGTGTCAAATCACATCTTGGGTTTGTCTTTGAGTGGGTGTATCTCATGTCATACGAATGGGTAAAGCTATTATTTTATCATGGATTGACCCATGTGCAAGCCATGACACCATGGTATCTTTTTCATCATGGGTTGTCCATGTGCAAGCCATGAGGTCATGTCTTACCATGGTCTTGCTTTTGTAAGAAACACTCTTTTGTCTCGGTTTACTAACCACCTGGGACAGCATGGAAACTCAAGTGGTTTTAAATATTTATTTATGTTAATTTAGTTATTCTATGACTATGATTAATTTTATCATTCACATCACAAAGCTATGGTTACTTTTCATTACATGTGGCTTTAAATATTTTAGCATGACACAATAGTTAAGCTATCATGAGTGTAAGCACCTAAATTTTGATCAAACCAAATAAAAGAGAAAAAATGTGCTAAAAGACAGCAGAAAAGTCAAACCCTGAGGGGTCAGAAATTGACTTTTTGATCAAGAGAAAATTGGTCACCTTGCCCTATCTCAATGGATAGAGAATCTCGACGTGGTTCCAACACAATTGAGTTTGCTGGAATCGGAGTCCGGATGAAGGATCTATGGGCCGGTCAAACTTAAAGGGCAGCAGAAAGTTGACTTTATGCTAAACCCCGAGTCAACTGCTTAACCCTACGCCAATGAATAGAGGACTCTGATACGGTTCTAACGCAATTGAGTTTGCCTGAATCGGATTTCGGATGAAGAAGATGTAAGCAGTTGAATTCTAGGGCAACAGTGCCAGAAAACTGCACACGTGGCAAGTAGCTGAGCAAAAAAGGTCTCAGGGATTAAATCTGTAATTACCCAAATCAGTGAAAAATATCTCAATGGTAAAGCTGCAGATATCCAAGGGTATCAGGGACTAGATCTATAAGTATCAAAACTTGAGAAAATATCCCAGGGACCAATCTGTAAATATCCAAAAGTATCAGGGACTAAATCTGTAAATATCAAAAGTATCAAGGACTAAATCTGTAAATATCCAAAAGTATCAGGGACTAAATCTGTAAAAATCCAAAGTTCCAAGGACCAATCCACAAATACCAAGATTTACTCATGATTGATGTCCCCTATGGGCATGCATGGGCATCATCCATGCATGCATCCCTCTCTCTCTCTCTCTTCTCTCTCTCCCCCATGATCATACATCATCATTCATACATGCATCCCCTCTCTCTCATGGTTGATGAGCATGCATGTGCATCATACATGCATGCCATCCATCCATAACTCTCTCTCTCTCTCTCTCCCCCATAATTGTGTCCCCCATGCATGCACACACATCACATGCATGCATACCCATACCACCCCACTATAAAAAGCCCAAGCCCGGACGTATGGAGGGTTGAGCACATTTTTGGTGGAGCACATTTGGTGTCTCTCCATTCTTCTTCTCTCCCATCTCTCCCAAGCTCTCACAACCCCTTCCAAACCCTTCCTAAATCCTTTCCCTCTTCTTGTTCTTCACTTGAAACCAAAGAAGGAGACCTTGGAGGACCTAGGTAGCACACAAAGGAGGTGTTCCAGCAGCTCTCAAAGTTTCAAGGAGCTACCACACATCTCAAATAGAATTTATAACTCCAAGGTAAGCATCCTTGTGACCTTTCATTGTACATATGTGAAAATAAGCGAATTTCGAGCATATACTTTGTGTTTGCTGTTTCATTCTTTGGAGCATGTTTTGTCTTTCATTTGTCATTCTTTTCCTCTTCATGCCGGTGTAAGGATGAAACCCTATGACCAATGGGAGGTAAGTGAGTCGAATGGGTAAGGAAAGGGTCTCTTTTAGCATAAAAGGTCACGTACAAGTCTCGGTTTAAAGTTTAGTTATATTTCTTGTTTGCCATATGAACGGGAGGGCATGTTCTCCCCCTTCCTACATGTCCATTGTACCCCTAAGTCCCCCAAAAAACCCCTTTCTGTAATGATCTTTAAGGTATGTGCAAGTCTACTTCTTGATCTCCTTCTAAGCTACTTAGGTGTTTTATCTTTTATGCACGGTTCATGTAGACATCTCCACTCTTTACTTGCTGTTTTTTTGTGAATTTCTTTAGATCATGAGCACAAGCACACCATGCACGTGCCTTGTATGTTTGAGAAGTATGCCTAGGCTTTTACCCACAGTTCCATCTCATGCATGTTAACATGGACAAACACACACTTTCTATCACTTGTCTACAGCATGTCCTTGGGGTTTGATGTATGTCTTAAAGGCTTTGGATCGAATGTTTATTGCATGCTTGAATGTAGTTGGGCCGTGGACCAATACACGGGCCTCTCAAGCCACCCCTCTTGCTCTCCTCAAGGGGTAGAGGCGGTGTACTTAGCACAAGAACAGGGACACACTAGGTCCCTGTTCCATGGCTTGAGTTCCCACTCAAGAAGAAGGATTCTCCTTCACTTTTGATTCAAAACCCCCAAAGAGATCAAACAAGACAATCACTGTGGGCCCACACAGGGGCCCACACAAAGGCTGGAACACCCCAAGAGGCCTAAGAATCCAAGCCCCTTTGAAAAATCCGAAAAAAGGCTTCTGTACGTTGATCCGGCAACTCAGGTCGGATCAACAGAGCCTTATTCGTAGCCGGCTAAAGATGCCGGATACACTGAGCCTTGTGTGTAACCGGCATCTCAGGCCGGCTACACTGCCAGACTGCATTTTTGCTAATTTTGTGATATTGTGCAAATTTTTTGGTTTGTTTGATGAATCCGGATGGGCCATGAACCGACCCGGTCCAAATTGATTCCCGGTGGGCCTTCCAACGGGGCCCACCAAGCCTGACAAACTTATTCTTTGCTAAGTCAAGATAAATTTAACCGAATGATTGGGCCACACTATTGGAGGCCCACCAAAGCCCAACTAGGGCAGCATGTATGTTTAGATCTAGGCTTGGTTTGGCCGAAACCACGGGCAGGGCCTGTCGGGCCCATTAAGCCCATTGAACCCAACCAAGGTTAGGGTTTCCAAACCCTAACTCAAGCAGTCTTGGGCTTTCAAGCCCAAGCCCAGGTAAAGGGCCCCAAGCCCAATGCTTGGCCCATTTTGGCACAGTTAACCAAGATAAGCTAAAATCACTTGGCAACCATTGTGTGGCCCACTCAAGGGCCCACAAAGCAATCCCGGCCCGCTTTGGCATGAAATCCATTTAAATGATCAAACTTAAACTTCAAATAAAAATCAATTCATTTGAACCAAAGCCCAAAGGGCCTCTAAGGTTTAGACTGAGGCCCGCCAAGGGGACATGTGGGCCACACTTGGCCCACCAAGGGATCCGTGGACCTTCCAACGGGGCCCACCCAATCAGACTCACTTCATTCAATAATAAGAAGATAAAATCAAGTAAAGGGACCCACACCACTTTGGCGGTCCCGCCAGACTTAACCAAAATTGAATGCTGGATTAGGCACCGGGTGAGTGAGAGACCAACTGAGTTGACTCAAACCAGGGAAACTTATAGGACCCGTCATTTGACGGGGTCGACTGGGGTGTCTACGGACTTCCCCAGACCGCAACTGAGAACCTACTTAGAATCTCAAGCCGCAGACCAAGCCTTAGTAGAAGAACTTAGGCACCCAGGTGTCTGCCTGCACCCCATCAGGCAGTGGCGACTCCAAACAAATCCCGAGGCACGCATCGTTTAGCGTGCGCCTCGTCGTGCGACAGAAATCGGGTGCGCACAATGAGATCAGGTTAACGACATCTGCTCACTCTTAGTCATGAAATTTTTATTTTATCTTAGCATGACTTCCTTATTTTTGTCTTCACATGAATACATTTTTAGAATCAGATGCTGGTGACATACATTAGTATTGAGATTAACCAATATGGTTGTAGGTGTGATATATGAGTACTCCTAGTTGAGTACCCAGTGTGAGTACTGTAAAACCCCAGTTTTAGTGAGTATTTAAAAAGAATTAACTAATAAGCTTAATTAAATTTTGTGAGTAGAGATCTTGGACTATAGAGCAACAGAGGAAATTTTAAGCTTTATTTAAATTTTGTAAGCACGTAAAATATAATTTATGGTGATTAAAATCTTAAATCCAAATTTATATTATTATAGAACATTATTGGAGGGTAAATATGGAATTTATAAGGTTAAGTTAGGGCGATAAATAAATCAATTAGGTTAAGGGTTTGCGAAACCTATAAATAGACTAATAGGTTAAAAATTTCGGAGGGGGAAAGAAACTGGAGGGCATTGGCTGATAAAATTTTCCTTTCGGTGGCGACTATCAAGAAAGGTTGGAAGCTAGAAGAAAGTCTCCATGAAACAGGTGAGTAGCATCGTTTTGATCTGTATTTTGGTTTTGATCTCTAAGTTTAGTCGAAAAGCATGGTTTTGGGAAACATAGCTTTCGATCGTGATTTATTCAATGAGATTCAGGGTCAGGATATGAAGTATTCTAGATTAATTTCAAACCATGTTTAAACATGTTTTGGGGATGGTAGAAGCATAGGAAAATTTTTACAGAGGTCAAAAATTTGGTCAGTCATGGAGTTTTGGAATTTACAGAGAGTCGAAAATCGTGATTTGGTTTCGCCAAGTTGCCGCTGACCTATCTACCTCAGTGGCAGCTCAGCGTGAGACACTGTTTTGGTTTCGCCGAGTTGGTGCCGATCTTGCCCCGAGAGGCAGAGGTTAGTGCACCCTCAAATTTTTCCAGGGTTGTGCAACTGACCTATTTGAACTAAATTTTGACACTTTGAGGCTTAAACCTCTTAGTCAAAGACTAGATTAGGATAATAGAAATATTTGATCTGTTCCAAACCATCCATAGATCTTTGAGTCAAATTTTGGTAGGGTTGTTGAGTCTCCATAAGTAAGGTTTGTATGAACGTAAAGAGTTAAATTTCTATTTTGACATCATGAATTAGTAAATTTTATTATGTTCATATTTTATAGTTGTTTCTAGTTTATGGATTTGTTGACCTGAGTTTATATGGGTTCTCTTTTTGTACTGAATAGAATTTGTAAAATTGTTTTTAGTGAGTAAAAGAATTGTATTGCTGGTGGAATTTGTCTGTTTTGGGTTTTAAACATCTCTTAGTGTTCCATGAGTTTTGTTCTGGTCCGGAGTGACATCTGATGAGTAGTATTGGGTTATACATGATGATGACCAGTGTTGGTTTATTGTTTTTGCAGTGTTGAGTTTTATGCGTAATTAATCGGTTTTGGTTTAGCTTCACATGGATCCTTGTCAAGCTTAGTAATGTGATGGTATTGTTTGTTAGTGTAATTGCATAGCCTTGTGTGTTGCCACGACCGGTGTAGAGCAGCCAGAAACCCTGAGTAGGCCTAGTTGTCAATGCCGAAACCCGGAGTAGGCCAGCATTGGATGACGAAACCCTGAGTAGGCCGTCATTTCAGAGTTCCTAAACCCTGAGTAGGCCGGAACTGTGTACATGGAGGTGTGGAGGTCTACTTGGCATGTTAATTAACCAATTAAACAATAGGCATGACATTGACCTTTCGTGGTTTTAATCGGCATGGTATTTATTGTTGTGGAAATTGTGATTGGAACTTGGAATCTACAACTCTAAATTATTTTATCGACCTATTTGTGTTCGTTATTTATCGTGGCATGTTTTATAACTGATGATAACTATTTCTGCATGCATGTGCTACTCGTTGAGATATTCGTATCTCATTCCGTCGTTTTTATTTTGTTTTCCAGATATTCTCGGAGAGCTCGATACTTGCGGGTAGATACTTAGTCATGTAAGTTATTTCAGTTGGGTTTATTTTAGCACATCCTGTTATATAGTTTTATTGTATATTCATGTTTTTCCTTCACTATGATATTGCGATCCTGTGTTACATATTAACCTCTGGAGATGAATTATGAGTTTTTCTACGTAACTCAGATCTGGGGCGTTACAAGTACCCAGTGTGAGAAATCCACTGAGATGATGTTGAGTACTCCTAGTGCTAAGAATTCACTAGTTGAGTACTTGGTGTGAGAAACCACCAGGAGTTCTGATGAGAGTACTTCTAGTGTCTGGCCAAGCATTAGTTAAGTACCTGGTGGGATTATCTCCGGGATTTAGTACTTCTAGGGACACACCTAGTTGAGTACCCAGTACGGGACGCCTACTGGGAGGTTGGTTTGGTTTTTGAGTTCTCCTAGTGCATAGCACTAGTATGAGTACCCAGGGGAAGTTTATACTCCTAGGAGTGTGATGTTGATTACAAGCAAGGTTATGCTCGGTCCTACTCACGCTTTGTAAGTCGTGAAGTGAGGATTTATGGCATGACATGGAGGAAGATAAATAGGTGAGAGACCAAGAGATGGCGGCTAGAGCGGGGGAGAAATCGAGAGAGCCGAGAGTGGAGAGAGATAACTGCGCTAGATGAAGACAGATAGAGGTGAGAGATGAGGAGAAAGCGAGGAAATGGAGATGGCGTAACAGCAAGAGAGAGTGGCAAGAGAGAGAGTGTTCATATGACGAAACAGAGAGAGTGCCGGAGAGAGAGAGAGAGAGAGAGAGAGAGAGAGAGAGAGAGAGAGAGTCGAGAGCAGGAGATTAGGGTAAAGAGAGATATTGAGAGGGGGAGAGAATATGGTGGCCATCAATCATCATAAATGCGCATGGAACGGAAGTAAGCTGAATATGCAAGCAAATCCAAAACTTGTGCGGAAAGTCAGTAAAATGGCACTTTGTAGGGGGCTAATTTCAACATATCAAAGTATGAGAGACACTAAGACAGTAAATGACAGTTATAATGGAGGGTAGTTTTGTCAAATCAAAAACATAAGGGGCAAACATTGAATCAATGTGTAGCGCCCCAGATCCAGGTCTGCCCTTTCACAGCACCAACCCGTACCCGAGACCACTTATGGGCCCAAAAGAACCTAATGAACATAATTAACGAGGGCAATTACAAGGTAATCATCAGAGTGCATAAGCAAAAAGAAGCATGGAATTAAAATTTTCCATATAATAAAAGATCGTCCATGTAATAACTCCAAAATACAACATCTGGGTATACCAAAAATGCAACTAAGATCTCACTATCTCTATCTCTCACATGAGCATTCATATACAAGTGATAATCTAAAGATAACTCCCAAGTCAACAAATCCCAAAAGAATAGTTACATCCCTTTCATAGATTCTAAAATAAATACAATAACACAAAGTGAACCCTACTAAGGGTAGAAGAAGCCCTCGGGCCCGCGCTCAAGCTCACCCTCAATATCTACCCCAGTACGCGGCACACCAAGCGGATTTGAAAACAAATCCGGTAAAACAAAACGCGTGAGACTTAAAGTCCCAGTAAATAGCAAACATGCGTGCATGGAAGCAATTTATGCAATTCATATAACATCATGAATGGAACAATTTATGCAATTTATATTCTTAAGTCAAAGCAATCAAAATAGTATAACACATGAAATTATCCAGGCAAATCCAATCATTAACTACAAGTATATCTTGGTAGAACACATAATGTAAAACAAACCAATCCAATCAATGAGTAAAACCAGTGCTTAAACCAAAGCCAAGTGAGATCTACACCGTCATTGGCATTTAACAAAAGGGCAAGTGAGATCTACACCGTCACTGCCAGTCAACTACGGCCAAGTGAGATCTACACCATCACTTCAAATCGCATAAAAAGAGCTCATTATATCTTTGCCAAAATCAACTTAATATTTGCAATGTGTAAGAAATAACCAATACTTGCTTCACATCCAAAGCCAATACACAATAGAATACATACCCCATAAAGTCCATAAATTATGTATTTGAGAAGTGGGATAGTCTTAGGATCCCCAATAAAGTCACCATACCAAAAATCAATGGATTCCGAGACAAAAAGTTTCGGACCTCAAAAATATTCTAATTCTGGATAAAAACGTTGACTTTTCGGTGTATAATTTCTCTAGACAAATCTACAAGGAGTTTCGGGCTCAAATTTTGGTTGTAGTCTATTGAAGGGTAAACAAATCTCCTATAATTTTATGGGCTTCTAAATTACTCATCTGAGTGTCAAACACAAAACGGGATTTTTGATAAAAATTGAAAAAACTAGAAATTTAGGCATGAACTGAAAAGTTGACTTTTTATTGGTTGGGAATTGAGCCTTGGGAGTATTTTTATTGGTTCCAAATGGGGGGTAAAACCTTATTTACATGTAAAGACTTAAGTAAATGGAGTAATAAATATACAGGACATTTACTTAAATGTCTTTCATGTAATAAGGGTGTTGTATGGGAGGCCTAGGTTGCTTGGGAAAGGGTTGAGGGAGAAAAGGGGTGAAGAACTCTCAAAAACCTAGGCTCAACGTTCGGACATTAACTTTAGTTCCCCATGGGCGTTCGGGCATTAAGGTTAGTACAGGGTGGACGTTCGGGCGTTGAGGTATTAAGCAAGGCAACGTTCGCGCGTTAAAGGGAAAATCAGGGCCAACGCGCGCACGGTAAGGTCAACGTTCGCACGTTAAAGTCGCAATTAACCCTAGGCGATTAATCCTGATTCACGATTAGCTTTAACAGAACTGATTTTTGGGGTTCTTGGCTCAGGATTAATCGCCAATCTTCAGGATTAATCGCCGGCTCGGGTTCTTACAAAATTTTGGCTATTTTCCAACACCAAACCTATACAAACCACATCCAACCTCTCTAATACCAAATGGGATGATTCTAAAACATCCCAACATGCTCAGGAACACCTCCCAACACAGGAATCCATCCCAAATCCTTATGAATATAAATCCAACATATAAAACATCATTGAAGATACCAAACTCAAAGCCTAACCAGAAGTATAAACAATAGAGGTTGCAAATCCATAGCAAATCAAAAGTAAACTAAACAAGATAATTAAATAATTCAAACCCTACGAATTTTAGAAGCAAGACCCTACGTGCAAGTGATTTTCCAATTTATCAAAACCCTAGGAGAGAGAAATACGAAAATCCGACAAATTCATTTTAGTTTAAAGGGTTTGCTACTTACATGTTAATGGAGAAGCAAGCTTCTATTTAATCTCTCCTTTTTCTTCTCCTTCTTCTTCTAGCCTTCAAGCAAGCTCCCACTCCTTTCTCTCTTGTTCTATACGTCCAAGACAAGAGAAATGGTTTTCAAAAACTCTTAGAATAGAAATTAGGGCATCCTTTTATATGCCGAACTTTTGGTCTTTCAAATCTGCCCCTAAACAGAGCTTTTATTCAACTAAAACCCTTAGGGTGTACTTAAGGCATACCAGGGGGTACCTTAGTGTTATTTGAGGGGGTACCTTGGTGTTAAGTTGAGGGTACCTTAGTGTTATTTGAGGAGTACCTTAGTGTTTCAAGGGGATTTGCCTTAGTTACTCAAGAGGTTATACTTTAGGTAAACTTGAGGGGTACCATAGTTATACAAGAGGGGGTACCTTGATTATTGAAAGGTGTACCTTAGTTATACAGGGTGTACCTTTAGGTAATACAAGAAGGTATACCCTAGGTAATGTAAGGGGTGTACCTTAGTAATATAAGAGGGTACTCTAGTTATACAAAGGGGGTCCCCTAGCTGTATAAGGGGGGTATACCTTAGTTACTCAAATGGGGTACCTTAGGTAAAACAGTGGGGTACTTTAGGTATTCATATGGGGTACCTTAGGCAATATGAATGAGGTACCTTAGGCAATATAAGAGGGTACCTTAGGTGTAATTAGGGGGTACTTTAGGTAGTCATGGGGGGTACCTTAGGCAAAATGAATGAGGTACCTTAGGCAATATAAAAGGGTACCTTAGGTGTAATTAGTGGGTACTTTAGGTATCCAAATGAGGTATCTTAGGTAAAACAGTAGGGTACTTTAGGTATTTAAGTGGGGTACCTTAGGCAAAATAAAGGGGTACCTTTAGGTAATACAAGGAGTACCTTGGGCAAACACATGGAGTACTTTAAGTCAATCAGAGGGGTACTTTAGGCAAACACAGGGGATACCTTAGGTGTACTTGAGTGGTATTTTGGATAACACTTGGATGTACTTTAAGTAATACATGGGGGTACTTCGGGTAATACATGGGTGTACCCTAGGCATATTTGGATGGTACCTTGGGTAATACTTTGGTGTACTCTAGGTATACTTTGGTGGTACCTTGAGTAGTACATGGATGCACTTTGGGTATACAATGGGGGTACCTTGGGTAATACGAGAGGTACTTTAGAGGTATTTGGGAGGGTACCTTGAGTAATGTATAGGTGTACTTCTAGTGTTAATCGGGAGGATACCTGGGGTATACTTTGAGGTACCCTGGGTATACTTTGAAGGTACTTTAGGTATACTTAACTCTAATTTTTCAGAATTTGATTTCCAATTCATTAGATCTAATTGGAGGATACTTTAGCTAATTGCAATTAAGACATAGCACTAACTTAGCTTCCCTTAATAACTTCAATAAAGTTCAATTTGATTTCCCTAAATCCTTAACTATAATCCATATTTACCCCCATCTTCATAACAAAATTACTTAATTGGTTTAATAATCACACTTTAGATAATTAAGCTTAATAATTAAAGTATAATCCAGGACGGGGTTTTACACAATGGCTATTATTAACAAAGGTGAAAGACAAAAAGGCAATAAATTATTATTATTAGGGAGGGTAGTTTCAGCAAATCATATGTGAGACACAAGTTGTTCTGAATTACCTTTTAGGATTTTTTTTTTTGGTTGGATTGGCTATGGTTTCACTGGATAGAAGGTTATAGATATAGATATAGTGCAAAAGAAAAAAAAATAATTTTGTATTTCTAATATATGAATTAGTTTGATAAAATTATCAATAATACACATATTTTAAATGCAAAGTAATTCTATCTTCTTCTTATATTTTAGTGCAATTTGGGGTGTCTATAGGTTAGACTAAAGGAAGTATTCAAAAAACGGAGGGCTCTTTGACAATGACTGAGGATGGACAAACCTAATGCTAGCAACTATGAAATAAGTTGTAGCAGCTTGTTCCTCCTCCTTAGAGGGGTTTTCTCTCACAACAATGGGTTTTTCATTCTCTAAGGCTGTGTTTGGAACCCTAGATTTGGGGAGAAAAGAAAAGAAAATGCTCAAAATTTCTTTTCTTTTGTTTGGTTTAGATGAAGGAAATGAGATTTTCTCTCTAAATTTCCTCTCTATCTTTCTCTCCAAAAAGGTAGGAATTTTGAAAGAAAAGAAAATTCGCCATCACTTATCACTATTCACACCACCTACCCACCCCACCACAAGCACCATCCACCACCACCCACCATCTCCCGCCACCACCACCGCCCACCACCACCCACCATTGCCAACCACCACCCACCAATCACCACCATTGCCCACCACCACCACCACTAGCCGCCACCGCCGCCTGTAGACACCCCAAATTGCACAATAATTGGCAAAATTCATTCTTTCCTTTAAAACCAGCACAAAATTTGAGAATTAAGCATTTTTTCTTGTATCCAACAACTCAGGTCGAATACAAGCATATCCTTTTATATCCAACAGAAGTCGTTGGATACAAGCAGGTATTAATGTATCCGACGACATATGTCGGATACATATATGTGCTCTTGTATCCGACCTGATGTGTCGGATACAAGCTTTTTGCTCAAAATTAGGGTTTTCCGAGAGTTTTCACTTTTTACCATCATATCCTTCATTAAAGGAGTGGAAATCTCGGAAATAGCCTTAGGGTTTAAGTTAGTAGATTCTAGACATCATTTTGTGTCTACCATCATGCAAACCCTAACTCTAGCCTTTGCCTATAAATATGAGGCTCCTCCTTAAGCAAATGGCCAATAAGTTGGAGATTGAAGAGCTCCGAGTGAAAAAGGGAACCGCTGCCGCATTGCTTCCAGAAGCCCAGGTAAGCCTAAATCCCTCTTTATTTTTCTGTCTTTACATTCCAGAGTTAGTTCTTTCCTTCTACCCTTCTGTAGAATAAGGCCTACTCTTTGTGTATGCAAACCCTTCTTCTACTCAAAGTACCTCAAGACTCCCCCTAGCCGTAAAACGTGAAGGCGAGATCTAGGGGAAACGAGACTGAGGATTGATCCTTAGTGTTAGAGAACCTTGTTGAAAAGCCTTTTGATTCTATGAAAACCGTTTCATACTCAAAATACCCCAAGACTATCTCGAAGAACCGTTAAACGGGGAGAGAGAACTAAGGGAAACAAGAATGGAACGGAACCCTATGTCTTTTTAGAACCCCATTTGATTGATATGAATGCTATGTGTGATTATATTTGAAGAAATGATTTTTACACATATACACATATTGCACTTGTTTTTGTCGGAATCGGTTTGTGTTTCGGATCTATTGCATTCATTGTGATAGATCTGAAATAAATAGCCCTAAACAATTCTGGGACATTTCTCAATGATTTTCAAATGATTTGGATTTATATTTCTCGGATTCCACACACCTTATCACTGTTTTGAGTTGATTTTCTTTAAAAAGGCTTAAACTGGACAACAGCTGTACCCCAACTTCGGACACGCGTAACTTCATCGTCCGGATGAATTTTGGAGTGATTTCAAAGCCATGGGAAATGTGAGGCTGTCTAGTTTATGCCTGCAAAATTTCATCAATTTTCATGGTGTGGATTTTTGACACCATTCAGTCGAAGTTGATAGGTCAGTTCAGGCCAGATTGCGGAACCTGTCACTTTGACTGAGCGCCATGTGTTCGTTTTAAGTCCGATTCGAGTGATTTTTGTTTATGTGTTTTCTATTAGAAGTCTAATTTCAAATCCAGTTGGTTTCATAATTTTTTATTACATTTGTGTTGTGGGTGACCGATTTACTCAAAACTGCTCAACATCACTTTTCTGGGTAAATCTGTGATCTTCGGGGCCTGTTCCGGACGTCACCCAAGGCACATCCGGATGAATTTTTGTATGAGGCTAGTTTCATTTGAAAGATGGCTCTACAGACTTAATTCATGCCAAATTTCATGGATTTATATGGAGCCAATTTTTCTAAATGAATTTCCAAAGTTGCCCGCTTGTTACTTTTACTGATTTCCAACAGCAACTTTCAAAGGAGCATAACTCCTAGGATTTTAACCGGATTTGATTGAAAACTTGCGTGAGTCTTCTATTTATCATAATCTTTCAAATGGATTTGGTTTGATTCAATTTAAATTAGATTTGAATGATTTCAAGACAAATGACACTATCTTTTACTGAATGTTCTGGATTTGACTCAACTTGGTTTTATTCAATTTTTGCTTTGATTTCCATCTAATAGTGATATCTCAGAAGTGATAATAACATAAAAGAGGATCTGGAATTCATTTGGATTTCTCATAAGTAAATATCATATATTTGTTTAATCCTTTTTCAAGGTTTTTAATCATTTTAGCAAGCTTTCTTATTTTTTAGCATGAACAACACTTGCAGACACCCCAAATTGCACTTCAATATGAGAGAACAGTCAAAAAGAACTTTAAATGTTTTATTTGAGCTTTGACATGTGTCAAACACTCAAAAGTACTCAAGAATGGTGCTAACCGCACTGAATATACGGTTTTTGAGAATTTGGTCTCAACTGCCCTGTATGTGCGGTTGCGACTGCACACACAGCACGGTTGATGTTCATGCTTCTTGCGTAAGCTGCCACGTGGCTTCTAGAAGCTTTGGCCATTGAGGCACGTCGACAGCAATCATGACGAGAGTAACTGAATTGGAACCGCCCTGTATGTGCGGTTGAGGTGAATTTGTATAAAAACCGCATTTAGAGTGACGGTTCTGTGGAAACCGCACTGTGTATGCGGTTTTGCTTGTTTCGGGGATTTGCAAAAAGGCTCGATCTCTGAGCCTTATTTACGCATATTAACTCTCTCTCAGGGACTTGAACTCCCTGTTTCACCCTCCGAAACCTCTAGATTTACATCAATTCAAGGCTTTAACTTGAATTGGAACAATCTAGAGAGATTTTTGGGCATACCCTTGGGACTTTATTGCCCTTGGCTGTGCCTATAAATAGAGGGGTCCTCCTCTTGCAAATGGCTGATAATTTGAAGCTTGGAAGCTCTGCAAGAAGAGGAGAAACTCTGCTGGATTGCTGCCTCAAGTGTTCAAGCTACCAAAGGTAATGCTCTAGTTCAGTTTTCAGCTTCTTCTTTACATTTCAACTCCCAACTTCTACCTTTCTGTAGTGTAAGGCCACTTTGTGTCTTTTTGAAGCCCCAAACCTCTTCCAAAGTACCTGAGAATTCTCTCTAGCCGTCTCTAGGCTTAGAACCCACATATGATGAAGAGCATGCTGTTTGGTTATTTTGAGCCTATGGTTGCTTTCTTTGATATTTTGTGTTTGTCTCTGGAGAAGATTTTCGAATCCATGCTCTCAATAGCAATGGATTCCAGCCTTCTCCTAGAAATATGATTTTCATCACCACCAAACACACTTTTCACTGTTTTTGTTTTTTGCAAGGATAAGCTAGATCTTGGATTTCCATATTTAATATGGGAAATCTGAGATCATTGGCTTTAAAATGAATTTTAGAACTTCATGAGATTGTTTTTTTCTTGAATTCCAAATGTTTTGGTCGAATCCACTTGCACACATGCACTAGTTTGGCATTTTCTTCAAAAATCTTCAAAACAGGGCAGCATCTGTGGCCTGTCTTAGAATGCTTATAACTTCATCCTCCAGATGAATTTTTGAGTGATTCCAAAGACATGTGATAGATGAGCATGTCTGGTTTGTATCTGGAAATTTTCGTTCATTTTTATGGAGGCAATTTTTGGCACCATCTGTTCAAAGTTTGTAAGTCAGTTCAGCCCAGATTGCTGAACTTGCCGCTTTGATGGTGCACAATTTGCTCAATTTTAATCCATTTTGAGTGATTTCAGTTTTTGTGTTTTCCTTGAGGAATCTATTTGCATTTCCAACTGGTTTCAACAGATTTTGATATAATTTGTGGCATGTGTGCTTGATTTACTCAGAGCTGCTCAACGGCATAGTCCTGAGCTAGTCTGTGGTCTTCAAGGCCTGTTTAAGAGCACACACAGGTCACATCTGGATGGAGTTTTGTGTGAGGCTTATTTCATTTGAAAGATGGCACCACATACTTCATCCATGCAAATTCTCATGAATTTATATGGAGCCAAACTCCACAAATAAAGTTTCAAAAATGCTTACTCGTCGCTTTTTCCAAGTTACAACAGCAGATTTCCATAGTGTCTCTCTTATTTTAAATCGGATTGAGCTGATTTTTTTATTGAATGTTCTACTTCATGCCAGTCTTCAAATGGCTTTGGTTTCGTTGGATTTGAATTTAAATTGAGTGATTTGTGGTTAATCGAAGCTTTCATATTCTTATAATCTGATTTTTCCAGATTTGACTGGACTTGGTTTTTCTTTAAATTTTACTTGGATTTTCCTTCACTCATGAAGTTCTAAAGTGATATATCCATGAGGAGAGTCTAAATTCATTGGACTACTCATGTAGAATAATCACATACATTTTGCTTACTTTTAAGCATCCTTTGTCTATTTTGATTAGCAAGCAATCCTTAGCATGAGCAAGCATGTGACGACTGTCTTAGACGGTTGAGTGGGGGTGCTTAACACCTTCCCCTGCTCATAACTAATTCCCCTTACCTGATCTCTGGAATTTTTCCTTCATTTAGAGCTACTTTGGCTCTATTTACTTTTTATGATCCCTTTGGTGTCCATTCACACCTTAATTTGGATGGTGGCGACTCTCTATTTTTATTGATCCCCACATGACGATATCGGAAGTCATCTTAGATGACATTTCCATGTCTCGCAACACTTGGCAACCACCTTGTGTGGGTGAATGGGGTGCCTAACACCTTCCCCGTTCATAATCTAATCCCCTTATGTAGACACCCCAAATTGCACAATAAAAATGAAGAATAATTGACAAAAATCATTATTTCCTTTGAAACCAGCACAAAATTTGAGAAATGTGCATTTTTCCTTGTATCCAACAACTAAGGTCGGATACAAGCATACCTCTTCATATCCGACATAAGTTGTCGGATATAAGCAGCTCTTAATGTATCCGACATCATATGTCGGATACATATAGGCACTCGTGTATCCGACCTGATATGTCGAATACATGATTTTTGCTCAAAATTAGGGTTTTCCGAGAGTTTTCACTTTTTACCATCATATCCTTCATTAAAGGAGTGGAAATCTAGGAAATAGCCTTAGGGTTAAGGTTGGTGGGCTCTAGACATTAGTTTGTGTCTACCATCCCACCAACCCTAACCCTAGCCTTTGCCTATAAATTGGAGGCTCCTCCTTAAGCAAATGGCCAACAACTTTTGCAAAGAACCTTTGCCATAAGTGGGAGATCAAAGAGCTCCGAGTGAAGAGGGGAACCACTGCAGTCTTGCTTCCAGAAGCCCAGGTAAGCCTCAAACCTCGCTTTATTTTTTTGTTTTTACATTCTAGATCTAGATCTTTTCTTCTACCTTTCTGTAGAATAAGGCCTCTTCTATGTGTGTGAAAACCCTTCCTCTACTCAAAGTACCTCGAGACTCCCCCTAGCCGTAAAACATGAAGGCGGAATCTAGGGGAAACGAGACTGAGGATTGATCCTAGTGTTAGCACCTTGTTGGAATAAGCCTTTTGATTTTATGAAAACCGTTTCATATTCAAAGTACCCAAGATTATCTTGAAGAACCGTTATACGGGGAGAGAGAACTAAGGGAAACGATAATGGAACGGAACCCTAGGCTGTTTTAGAACCCCATTTGATTGATATGAATGCAGGCTATATGTTGTTATATTATTGAAGAATGGATTTTTATACATGCACACATAGCACTTTTTTGTAGGATTCGGCTCATGTTTCGGATTTATTGCATTCATTGTGATAGATCTGGAATAGATAGCCTCAAATAATTCTGGAATATTTCTTGTTGATTTCAAGCAAGTTCTGCTGAGTATTGAAGGCCTCTAGGTCCAACCTCTCGGTTTTGGGCATTTTTGCTCACTTTTGGGGTTTTTTTGGCATATTCTCTCCAATCGGAGAGAATGGTGAGCCAAGCTTGTGCCCTATTTTTCCTAGAGGTTCTTCAATACTTTTTCAAGTGATTTCGATTCATCTTGTACAGAACACACACACTTGATCACTGTTTTAAATAGATTTTACTCAAAAGTGGCAAAACGGGACAGCATCTGTACCCCAACTTCGGACACTCGTACCTTCATCGTCCGGATGAATTTTGGAGTGATTCTAAAGCCATGGGAAAGGTGAGGCCGTCTAGTTTATGTCTGTAAAATTTCATGAATTTCTATCGAGAGGATTTTTGACACCTCTCTGTCGAAGTTGATAAGTCGGTTCAGGTCTGATTACAAAACCTGTCACTTCGACTGAGCGCCATGTGTTCGTTTTAAGTCCAATTCGAGTGATTCTTGTTTTTGTGTTTTCCTTTGGGAGTGTAGTTTGAAATCCAATTGGTTTCATAATTGTTTGACTCCATTTGTGTCGTGGGTAGTAGATTTACTCAGAACTGCTCAACAGCACTTTTCTGGGCAAATCTGTGATCTTCGGGGCCTGTTCGGGAGGTCACCCAAGGCCCATCCAAATGAATTTTTGTATGAGGCTAGTTTCATTTGAAAGATGGCCATACATAATTCATTTACACCAAATTTCATGGATTTATATGGAGCCGATTTTTCTAAATGATTTTCCAAACTTGCCCACTTGTCACTTTTAATTATCTCCAGCAGCAGATTTCAAAGGAGAATAACTCCTAGGATTTTAACTGGAATTGATTGAAAATTTGCATGAGTCTTCTATTTGTCATAATATTTCAAATGGATTTGGTTTGATTTAATTTAAATTGGATTTGAATGATTTCAAGACAAATGGCACTATCTTTTACCAAATCTTCCGGATTTGACACAACTTGGTTTTGTGCAATTTTTGCTTTGATTGCTATCTATTGGTAATATTCCAGAAGTGATATTGATATAAAAGAGGATCTGGAATTCATTTGGATTTCTCATGTGGACATATCACATATTTGTTTAACCCTTTTCCAAGGTTTTGGATGATTTTAGCAAGCTTTCTCATTTTTTTTAGCATGAACAACACTTGGCAACCACCTTGTGTGGGTGAATGGGGGTGCCTAACACCTTCCCCCGTTCATAATCTAATCCCCTTACCCATTTCTGGATTTGATTTTCAAGTAGAGTTATTTTTACTCTAGTATTTGCCTTTTAGCTCTTTTTGCTTATTTTTGAATCTTTTGGTGTCCATTCACACCTCAAAAATTGAATGGTGGCGACTCTCCCATTTTATGTTGAGCCCGTGTGTTGACAGAGGGGAATCATCTCGATGATTTTTCTATTTCTCACACCTTACCCATCTCTGGATTTTATTTTCAAGTAGAGTTATTTTTACTCTAGTATTTGCCTTTTTGCTTATTTTGAATCTTTTGGTGTCCATTCACACCCTAAAAATTGAATGGTGGTGACTCTCCCATTTTCGTTGAGCCCGTGTGATGACAAAGGGAATCATCCCGATGATTTTTCCACGTCTCACACCGCTACCATCGCCCGCCAACACCATCACCCACTGCCGCCCGCCACCATCACCCACCGCCACCCGGCACAACCGCCCACCACCCCAACCCAGTATCTTACTAAAATATATATATATTTTTTTTTCTCATTTCTCATCTCATCCAAACATCAGAAAAAGAAAGATCAAAAATCAGTATTTTCTTTTCTTTTCTCTTCTTTTCTTTTCCTTTTTAGCTTTCTTTTCTTTTCTCCCTAAATCCAAGGCTACAAACACAGCCTAAGACTCTTGGAAGAGAGCTAGTGTTTATGGGAGAGCAAGGAAAGAAAGATGGAAAATTTCAAAGTGGTGTAAGGTCCATGAAAAATGAAACAATGCTGCTTTTATAGGTAACATTGGGTTGAACCATACACTTGGTATGATTCTACACATAATTTGAACCATGCTTCAAGCATAGTTTAGCCTTATCTTTTTGAATTGTGTTTGCTAAACAATTTTGCTACCATGTCCAGTACATCATCGATCTTTTGATCAACTCAGCATGCGGTTGTGTTAGTTGCCATAGTTGGACTGCCTTTCATTGGTCTAATATCACAATACCATGTGGCATCATTTCTAATAGATTCCACCACATGGACCCCAAGATTGGTCCTCTATGTCATTTGGAAGCCATGTGTGATGACTCGTGGCTGTCAGATTCTAGAATCTTTCACCATGTAGCAGCTACACAACATGATAGTGTCACTCTTGCCACTTGTCAAAGTCCGATTGGTTGTCAAGCGCCTTGTTGGATGCCATTTGGGCTGTCACATGACATCATCCCATTAGTCCAAGCTGTTTTGCTAAAAAAAAGTTCATTTTGAAGAATTTTTCGTTGCAGTTTTTTGCATTGTGCTCCATTTTGAATCCTCAATAACTTGACTCAATAATTTCTAGAGGATGGGACTTCTAAGATGATCGTTTATCCTTTAGCCTATTTCGCATTTTATTCTTTTTTTTTTGTGGTGCAAAATAAGTGTACTTATGCTACTTATATGGAAAAAGTAGTCATATCTCTAGAAGTTTTGAAGTGAATTTTCCATGGTTGATTGGAGCTATATTACTTCATAGCAAAGTGAAAAACCACTAAGTTTTGCTAGATTTTGCACATCTCCTTATATATAAGGAGTTGGGTGTTCATTTTGGGGTTTTGGGACTCTTTTTTAAGTCTTTTTAATTTCTTATCGAATTAGTTCTATCTGTTAAATTATCTTGGAGAGGAAATTATATTTGACTTTATTCAAAAATTCCAAAATGTAGATTTTTTATGCAAGATATTCCAATTTATAGTCTATTCTCAGTTTGAAGACTGTACATGCCTTCTTTTTCATTTTATATTTCATGCATACAAACTTTGAATATATCAAATTGGTATCGGAGCCAACAATCCCGGGAATGGCTGAGGGCACACGTTCTGCAAAGATGGAGGATTTAGTGAAGAACCTTCAAGAAATATCAAAGCAACAAGGCCAGCAAATTAATGAACTTTGTCAGTCCTCTGATCAACAGAGCCAAAGGCTTACTGAGCTTTACAACATGCTTTCAGCTATCAATCTTAAATTTGATCAGATGGTTGGTAGCCCAATGAAGGAGCAGGGAGAGACATCAACAAGACGATCTAGCAATCACCCATCTCCTATCAATGTTGCACATGGCTCAGGGATTGGGGGTGTGGGAAGCATACAAACCCGAACTATTCGGTTAGACTTTCCACGCTTTGATGGCAATGACCCTGCGGTATGGGTCTATCGAGCAGAGCAATTTTTCTCTTATCACCAAACCCCTGCAGATCAACACCTTCTCATTGCTTCATTCCATATGGAGGGCGAAGCTCTTCAGTGGTTTAGATGGTATCAAACGTTCCACTCTGATTTGTCTTGGACTGCTTTTGTTGCTACAATCAACTCACGTTTTGGTCCTACTGAGTATGAGGATCCTGCTGGTGCTTTAGCTAAGTTGCGACAAACCTCGACTGTTCGTGAGTATCAAAGCCAATTTGAGCGCTTGGCCAATCGCACACACCACCTCCAAGAGGACTTTCTAGTAAGCTGCTTTGTCTGTGGCTTGAAAGATGAGATTCGTCTTGAAGTACAGATGTTTCACCCAACCTCTCTAACCACTGCCATTGGATTGACGCGTTTACAAGAAGAGAAACTCATTATACGTCGGAAGCAAGGATGATTTGATGGCACTCGTGTGACTGCAAGTAGTACCACAAACAACATGTCTTCAACTCCACAGTGGTGAAGCGTATTTCTTCCAAAGAAGCAAGAGAAAGGCGTGAAAAGGGCTTGTGTTATTATTGTGATGACAAGTATCAACCAGGTCACCATTGTAAAAATCCTCGACTATTTGCCATTGATGGGGCTTTGATTGATGAAGATGAGGAGCCTATAGAAAACATTGAGAACCTCAATGAGGTGGACAAGGAGGCCGCTGAGATCTCTTTACATGCAATTGCAGGGACTACTACCCCACAAACTATGCAGGTCGTTGGGCTGATCAATAAATTTTCTGCCATGGTGTTGATAGACAGTGGCAGTACCCATAATTTTATTGACCCAACCGTAGTTAAGAAGGCGGGGTTGGTGATTGAGCCCAATTCTTATTTTGAGGTAATGGTGGCCAATGGAGAAAAGCTTCATAGTCGTGGTAAGTGTGTGGGGCTAAATATTAAAGTGCAAGGAGTATCCATAGTTGTAGATTATTTTCTATTACCTTTGGGGGATGTGACCTCGTGTTAGGAGCCCAATGGCTTTGAACCTTGGGTCCTGTGATTTGGAATTTCTCAGATCTTTCTATGAAATTCACAACTAATCAAGAAGAACACAACTCAAGGGTATTCAGGGATCAGCTATTGAAATGGCTAGTGCAAAATCGATCTCTAAGGAAGCACACCGGCGAGGAAAGGCTCTTGTATTGCAACTTTATACTATAGCTCCAGTGGTACCATCAACTTCTAACACAAGAGGTAACGTGCAAGAGTTGTTACTAGAATACAAGGATGTTTTTAATGAACCAAGAGGCTTGCCACCTAAACGGGAGCACGATCATCACATTCCTTTAATTGAAGGAGCTCAACCAGTCAGTGTACGTCCTTACAGGTATCCTTATTACCAAAAAAATGAAATAGAGAAAATAATTAAGGACATGTTAGTGGCTGGTATTATTCGACCTAGCACAAGTCCGTTTTCATCACCCGTGTTACTAGTGAGGAAACACGACGGAACTTGGCGAATGTGTGTTGATTATAGAGCACTAAACCAAGTTACTATCAAGGACAAGTTTCCAATACCTGTCATTGATGAATTGCTTGATGAATTACATGGTGCTCGATTCTTTTCAAAGTTAGACTTGAGATCGGGCTATCACCAGATCAGAGTTTGTGAAAATGACATTACCAAGACAGCTTTTCGTACTCATGAGGGCCATTATGAGTTTTTGGTAATGCCCTTTGGGCTCACAAATGCACCCTCCACCTTTCAAAGTTTAATGAATGATGTGTTTCGGCCCTACCTTCGATCTTTTGTGTTGATCTTCTTTGATGATATATTAGTGTACAGCAAGTCTTGGGAAGAACATTTGCATCATCTCCAGCTCACCTTAGAAGTCCTGAGAAATCACTCTTTATTTGCTAAAGAGTCCAAGTGCCAATTTGGCCGGCAAAATATTGATTATTTGGGCCATGTCATTAGCCACAATGGAGTGGCTATGGATTCAAGCAAAATTGCTAGTATGGTGGATTGGCCACGGCCAAAATCTCTAAAGGCATTAAGGGGATTTTTGGGCTTGACAGGATATTATCGTAAGTTTATTAAAGACTATGGTAAGATTGCTTCCCCTTTAACTGCACTTTTAAAGAAAAATGGATGGGGATGGTCTCATGATGCTGAACAAGCCTTCCAAGCTCTTAAGGATGCAATGACTCAAGCACCTGTTTTAGCATTACCTGATTTCACTAAACCTTTCATTATTGAGTGTGATGCATCAGGTACAGGCATTGGAGGAGTTCTAATGTAGGAAGGTCGACCAATAGCGTTCTTGAGCCGGGCTTTACATGGAAAGAATTTAGCTCTGTCCACTTATGGGAAGGAGTTTCTTGCCATTATATTAGCTGTGCAGCATTGGCGACCTTATCTTCTGGGACACCGATTTGTGATACGTACTAATCAGAAGAGCCTTAAATTTTTATTGGAGCAGCGCATCACCACACCTGTGCAACAACATTGGCTTTATAAATTGCTTGGATATGATTATACAATTGAATACAAGCATGGCAAAGAGAACAAAGTGGCAGATGCCCTGTCAAGAAAGGACGAATTTGGGTATTTAATGGCATTATCTACACCAACTGCCACTTGGTTTCAGCAAGTACGTGATGAGATGATAACAGACCCATACATTAAAGGGCTTGTGATGGCATTTGAAGTAGGAAATCTCAATAGAGAGCTTTACCAATTAAGGGATGGGATTTTCTATAAAAGGGGACGTATCGTGATTGGTCCAACTTCTTCCTTAAGGGAATTAATATTCCAGGAGATGCATAGCACACCTGGAGCAGGTCATTCCGGGTACCATAAAACTGTTTGGCGTATTTCAAAGTTATTTTATTGGCCACACATGAGGAAAGATGTCAAACAGTGGGTTCGTGAATGTGAAGTATGCCAACGACATAAAACAGAGACCGTAAAGTCACCTGGCTTACTACAACCATTGCCAATCCCTAAACGAATTTGGTCTGAAATATCGATGGACTTCATTGAGGGCCTTCCACCATCGAATGGTAAAACTGTAATCTTTGTGGTGGTTGACCGACTATCAAAATATGCTCATTTTTTGGCTATATCGCACCCTTATACGGCGATTACTATTGCTCGGATTTTCATGGAAAATATTTTTAATCTACATGGTATGCCCACTTCCATTGTATCTGATCGAGATTCGACCTTCACAAGTACCTTTTGGAAGGAGCTCTTTCATCTCCAAGGTCCGCGTCTACAAATGAGCACTGCTTATCACCCACAATCAGATGGGCAGATAGAGGTTGTAAATAGAGGCTTGGAAAATTACTTAAGGTGTTTCACTAGTACTGAACCAAAAAGGTGGGTGCTATGGCTACATCTGGCTGAGTGGTGGTATAATACAACCTTTCATTCCTCTACGAAGATGACTCCATATGAAGCTGTTGTGCGCACCTAAACCTGGACTAGATCGCACACCGGGCGCACCTTCTTCAGTGCGTGCCTCGGGACATTCGGAGTCGCCACTGCCTGAGAGTGCAGGCAGACACGGTTTTGCCCTAATCGGGTCTAAGTCTGGTCTGCGGCTTATTAGAGATCTAGCTAAGTCCTCAGTTACGTCCGAGGAAGCCCTAAAGACACCCCGGTCCGCCCCGTCGATTTGACGGGTCCCTCGGGTCTCCCTGGTTTTTGAGTCAAGTTCACCCTTTTCCTAGACCAGTATGCTGCCTGGTTAGGTCTGGTGGGGCCCTCTGGAGGTGTGGGTCCCTTTTTATTTGATTTTATCTTCTTATTTATTTAAGTGATGTGGGTCGGACCCGGGTCCCGTTGGAAAACCCGTGGGTTGCCATGGTTGGGCCTTGGGCCCAGTTGGGTTATTGGGTAACCCATTTGGTTATTGACTTAAACTATTTACAGGTGCCAATGGGCTTAGTGGGCTTGAATTTGGCCCATTAGCCAGGGGTCAAAGGGCCTGGGCCTGTTTGTTGAAAACAGGCCTGGTATAGGCCAGTCTAAAGTGGGTCTCACAAGTGGGCCAAAGGGGTCTTGATGGGCCTATCTAGGCCCAAAGTCCAAAAATGGGCTTAAGATAGCCCAAGTGGTTTAAGGGAATGGTTTAGACCGGATCAGGTCCAACCGGACCGAGAAATTACATTTTTTAAGTTACATTTATATTGGACCGTATTTTCTATACGGTCCATTGTCGCCCGTAGATGAAATCCGGTTCACCTTGCCCGTGGAGTAAACACGGTCCAGACGGGACCGTTCTGAGTTTACGGGCTCCTTCAGCTTTACATTTTGGCCGCCGATTCTGCTTGGGATCTGTTCCGTGGCCTTCTCAGGTATTCTGGTAGCTTCTGTTGGTTTCTTCAGATCTTCCATATGCTTCCTTGGTCACATTTGGCTTTCAAAGCCAACTTTCTTCTCTTTTTCTATTCTTTGGATCTTGTGCTTCTTTTTCCCCTTTCTTATTTGTTCAACCAACCACAATCCTCATTCAAGAGAGGGGGGGGGGAATATTACAAAAATTCGTGCCTCTTCAAGTCATGTTAAAGAATAAAATGGGTCATTAAATTTGTTAATTTAAGCATCCTTTAGACACTTTCTTCCTCCTTTCTCTCTCTCTTTTTTTTTATAATGATCATCTTCCTGAAGTTGATCTCTCATGTCATTCAAAAACAGCAATGGGATTAGTGGTTATAAGAACAAAATATAAGAAAGAAACTTGAAGAAACATTGAAATCAATAATGTTGTATCATAAAATTTAACATACTTACAATATGGTTTTTGTGAGTGATGAATTCTCCAGTGAATTTGACAGCGCTTCCGCGTCCTCCAAATTTTGTTAGGATGAAACGGGAAGAGCTTAGTTAAGGTGGATGGGTTTAAGGCCAAATTAAAGTGGATTTGGGCATGGTTTTTGGGGTAATCTTAGAGCATAGGGGTAGTTTGGGTATAAAAAGAGGTTTAGGTTTTGGAAGGGCAGTAATTGGGCAGGGTTTGGTCGTGGTAACAGCAAGGGAGAGAGGGAGTGAAGGCCTGGGAGAAGGCTTGTTCAAATGAAGGGGGTGGCCTCTCTATTTATAGGCAAAATTTCCGTGCCCGTATTTGAAATACGGGCATGCCTTGTCCGTACTTCAAGTACGGGCGTGCCTTGCCCGTAATTCAAGTACGGGCGAAAAACGAATATTTGCAATTATCGCAGATTCGGCCGTACGGGACCCGTGTCCCGCCGTACAGCGACGCGTGTCTGCTTAGAGAATCTTGCCCGTATTTTAAATACGGGCATGCCCTGCCCGTAATTCAAATACGGTCCAGCACGTTTTTAAAATGTTTGGATTTCAAACCTTTATTCAATTTGGTTTTTTGCAAGATTCTTATTCGATTTTTCGATTATTTTATTAAAAAAGCGAGATTCTCTTTATTAAAATATTATTAAACACATTTATCTTATTTATTTTATTGGTTTATTCCATTTTTGCTGCCTTTTTTGCCACATGGGCAGTTTTTCTGAAACTTCAACTGCTCATAACTTCTTCATCCGGTGTCCGATTTCAGCAAACTTAGTGTCGTTGGAACCGGCTCGGAACCACCTATCCACTGGGATCAGGCCTGGTAGCTGAATTGGGGTCAAGCAAAAAGTCAACTTTTCGCTCCCCAAAAGTTTGACCAGCTCATATCTTTTCCATCTGGACTCCGATTCCAGCAAATTCGGTTGCGTTAGAATCGTATCGAAATGCTCTTTTCAATGAGATGAAGTTTGATGGCCAAATTCACTTGAATCAAAAAGTCAATTTTTGACCCCCTCAGGGTTTGACTAAAAGTTTGACTTTTCATTTTTTGCCATTTTAGGGGTGCAAAAATTAGGTGTCTACAGCTGTGTATGGAGAACCACCACCTACACTACTGTCCTATGAACCAGGTACCACCAAGGTACAAGCACTTGATGTTGAGCTCCGTGATCGTTCTCTCATTTTACAACAATTGAAGACAAATCTCGAGGTTGCACAAGAGCACATGAAGAAATATGCTGACTGTCATCGATTTGAACGAGAATTTGAGGTTGGGGAATGGGTATTTATACAATTGCAGCCTTACTGCCAGTCTACGATTTCTGCTAGACAATCACTCAAATTGTCAGCAAGGTACTTTGGCCCCTTTAAGGTGATAGAACGTGTTGGACCAGTAGCATACAAACTGGACTTACCTGTTGGGACTAAAATTCATAATGTTTTTCACGTGTCTTGTCTCAAGAAAAAGCTTGGTGTAGATGTGCAATCTAATGCCCAGTTGCCACCACTTACTGAGGGAGGAGCTTTGTTACCCGAACCTTTATCAATACTAGATCGTCGATTGGTTAAACGTGGAAACAAGGCTGTTACTGAAATATTGGTTCAATGGAGCGGAGCCCCACCTGAAGATGCTACCTGGGAACAACATCAAAGCTTGATTGAGAAGTATCCTCATCTTCACCTTGAGGACAAGGTGAAACCAAGGGAGGGGCATTGATATGGGTGAAAGTTTCGGAATGGAGAGTAAGCATGGGGGTGCATGAGGATCAATAAAGGGTAGGGTATAATAGCATTAAAAAGGGTAGAAATTGTAGGGAGTCTTAATAGATTGGGATTCTCAGTAGATAGGGAGTCTTAATAGATAGGGAGAGGGAGTCTTAATAGATAGGAGTCTTAGTAGATATGGTCGTTGGGTATTCTTTATATATATAGTTAACAATGAATAATAAAATATAGATTTTGTTTCATCTCAACTTTCTTCTTCTCTTTTAGAGAAAAGCAGGAGGCAGATTCCCCTCGAAGTGAATCAACACTTTTTCTTCTTCTTCTCTTTTGCTTTGCATCTGAAGTGTTTGTTTTCTTCAATATTGCTCCAAGAAAGAAACAGGTACGTATCAGTGAGACAGAGGGAGGAAGAGACTACCTGTTTCACAAGAGGCTATAGAAGCTTGAAGAAGACCAAAGGAGGAAAAGCTGGCCATCTGCTATGGAGGAAAAGCTTATGCTATGGTGGAAAAGCTTGAAGAAGACTGGAGGTAGAAGAAGATAGGTTGCGAGAATCGGGCTCCTTTTAAAAATCTTTATAATCCGAATTTTGGGTTTTTTACTTTAAACGTTAGAATCTATAGAAATCCATAAAAATGGATTGTGGTTTTTGGCCAAATTTTAACATCCGATTAGAAAATCCAACTTTCAAAAACCCCTACCAAACAGCTTAAGTGGACTCTGAATTTGGATTCTACTAGGATATAAAATCCATAAACCCTACCAAACGACCCGATTGATGGAAGTAGATGTCTAATTCCTCTCCTCTCCCGTAAGTAAACATCTTTACCACTTTCTTTTGTTTTATTAGTATTTCATTGTCTTTTAATGTTTTATGTATATTATGTTCTTTGTGACCATACTATATATGCACATTATAACTCAATGGATGATTTTAATTGTTTATCATATGGACTATGGTGTTTGCACCTTTTTTTATAGCTTCTTGACCTTAAAATACTCTTCAGCATCATTTTATATCCTCTGAGCCACATCTACTTCTTAACCATTCTCAAAAAGGGAAGCATTCTGCTTATTATTTTGGCCTCAATGCTTGCACAAATTTATTAGCTCTTCTAGCTTCCATATCGACCATTAGTGGCAAATTGAGATAGTTTTACAATTTTACATCGTACTAGGAAGTAGACATTTGCCCTTGTTCAAGCTTCAGAAATACCATAATCTATTGATCTATGAAGTTCTTAAAAAAACATTTCCCAAAAAAATATACGCGTACTTAAACATTTTACAAGAAATTCTCACATCATACATGGGATTATGCTGTTACGCTTCCATAATTCATGCCAACCATGATCCTCCTTGTTTAGGGATGGCAAAGGGGCGGGTTTTGGGGAAACCAAACACATCCTTGTTAGAGTTTAGCTAATACCAAACCCTAACCTGCACCTATCAGGTTGGTAACGGGGTGGGGTGGGTTTGACTTGGTTGGAGTATACAATGTAAATTTTTTTAAAATAGAATATATATATTGTTAATATTTTAAACATATAAAAAATGATAATTTAATATAAGAAGGTCAAGTTTGGGGCTGGTCGGGCTAAAACGAACTCCCTACTAACCCGGATTTAGCCATACCAAACCTTAATTATTAGGGGCAAGGCGGGTTACCCATTTAACCCGCCCCATTGCCATCCATATCCTTGTTTTCCTTTTCACCCAATTTATATGTAGGGTCAATATAATATATTTGAAGGGAAAATTATGAAACCGGGTCACTTTTTGGCTTGCATTTATAAAAATAGTCCATCAAAAATCTCATTTTGCGGAAAAAGGTCACTTTTCAAATGTAATTGATGGACTGTTTTTATAAATATCGACCAAAAATGACTTTTTTCATAATTTCTCGAGAAATCGGGGAAATTAGTTTTTAGCGTTGCTTTTTAAAAAAAATCCGGATTTAGTCACTGTAATTTACGGGTGCTAAACATGTCGGCCTGGGCCTGTTTAGCGCGGGGCGACGGGCCGAGGTATTAAAAAATTATTTTTTTAAAAAAACAAAGAAAAATTCCAAAAAATAGAAAATAATCACAAAAAAATTCTGAAAAATATTTTTATTATTCAAAAAAATTGCCTTACACATATTGGGATAGATTTTGCTAAAAAAATATATAAATTAATTAATTATCAAACGTACAAGTACAACTTTGCAAAAAATACATAATCACTTGCACAAATAATACTACATCACTATAGTATGAGCACATCCTAACTAGGTTGGCACCCACTCATCTATCTTTCATTTGCAGTTTAAAAGAGAAAAAAAGAAAGTAAGTTCCTAAACTTTGATTACAAAAAATATAATAAAACTTAGACTAATCTAGATGACTAAATTCATCATGATTCAAATCATCGAAGTCTCCAGCAAGTTGATCATCTTCATATTCTTGATCTCTCAGTTCCGCCCTTAACCAATCTGTAAGACAGACGCATACTTGCACCATCTTCGGCGTTAATCTCCTCCTGTAGTCATCCACAGTTCGTCCACCTGCGCTAAAAGCTAATTCCAATACAATTGTGGACACCGGAACCGTTAGTCGATCACGTGCTATGGCGGCAAGCACAGGATAACTAACTTGATTTTGCTTCCACCATGTCAAAATGTTAAAAGAATTATGCTCTTCTATAGTATTGAAATGTATTGGGGGGCTTTCTAAATAAATCCTTAACTGAGATGATCCCCCACTACCAGATGCTGGTTGTTTTCCCCTTCTTCTCCCACTTAAAAAATTCCAAGGGGAATTATTTCGTAGTGCTTATTGGGTCTGAGTCTGACCTTGTTTGCTACAGCTAGTATCATATTCACAAAAAAATCTTTCGAATAGGGTTTTTATTTTACGTATATCTATTTGAAAAAAAGAATTCATATTCTCATTTATTCCATCTATTAAGTCTTTCACTTCTAATTTAATCCTAGGGTCCATCGTAATAGCTAAACAATATAAATTAGGCATATCTTGCCAATATTTTAAAATTTTAACTTCCATTGCAGGGCAAATATCCTTAGCAATAGGCATGTTTCTATATTGTTTAAAGCAAATACTTATTTGATATAAACAATTTAAAATACTCACGGATGTTGGGTAATAAACCACTGATAAATATCTTGTTGCATCATAAAAAACTTTTAAAAAATCTCTTAAAATCTCTGCTATTTGCCAATCAAGTTCTATTAATTCACTTTGAGGCACTTTTGTTTTATAAAATAGTGAAAGTTTTTGTTTTAATTTTAGTGCAGCTTCTAGCATTAAATATGTTGAGTTCCACCTATGTTCAACATCTATGTAAGCACCTCATTTTTGCACTCCCAAAAGCCAGAAATGCAAAACCCGGCCAAGAAGTCAAACCCTGAGGGGTGAAAAGTTGACCTTTAAATCAGATAAAATTTGGCTAACCTTGATCTATCCCGTTGGATAAAGAATCCCGACACGGTTCCAACGCAACTGGGTTTACAGGAATCAGAGTCCGGATGAAGGTTCTGCGGACGGTCAAACTCGAGGGAAAGCCAAGAGTTGACTTTTCCTCGATTTCCGTGCCAAATACCTTACTTTAGCCCAATGGATAGAGAATCCCGACAAGGTTTCAGCGCAACTGGGTTTGTAGGAATCGGAGTCCGGATAAAGGTTCTGCGGGCTGTCAAACTTAAGGGAATGCCAAAAGTTGACTTTTTCTCGGAATCCGTGCCAAGTGCTTAGCCCCATGTCATTAAATAGAGGGCTCCGATACGAGTTTAACACAATTGAGTTTGCTCAAATCGGAGTTCGGATGAAGGAGATATGATCTGTCGAAGTTTCCGAGTAGCAAAAGCCGGAAACTGCACACGTGGCGCAAGAACTGCACACGTGGCAGCCAACGCAGCAAAATATCTCAGGGACTAAATCTTAAATATAAAAATTTCGTACGGGCAATCCGTAGATATCAAAAAGGGTCAAATCGGTCGAATCGGTCAAGTCGAAGGGCAAATCCGTAATTTTCCGATTTGTATCTAGTCGCATATACCGGACGCACTGCCTATCCTTCATATCCGGACTTGAAGACCGGATACATAAAGATATTCGCGCGAAATTCGCGCCACTTGGCCGACAGATTCGCGGCGGCATTAAATTTTGAAATGATTAAGTCATGTATCCGGCCTGAGTTGCCGGATACAAAGGGGAGCTAGTGTATCCGGACTTGAAGTCCGGATACGAATAGGCCTTAGTGTATCCGGCCTGAGTTGCCGGATACATTAAGTTGCCTATATAAAGCAAAACAGCAGTTCATTTCGGGGCTGGCTTTTCTTGGCTGTTTTCCCACTTTCCTCTCCCACTTTTTCTGGTCCGAAACCCTCCTTCCTCAGCTCCCTTTGGCCCTCCATCCCATCTACATACCACCCAAGCCATCCTCACCTTCCTTGTTCCTCCTTCATCTTCACCTACAACCCAACAAGAAACAAGGGGAGGAGTTGCTGTGCTAAAGAGGAGTTCCAGCTCCATCCACGCCCAAAGGAGGTGTCAACACATCCCCCAAAAGGTCTTAAAATCTAAGGTAAGACTCCTCTCCAGGTTGTGTTCAACATATATTAAACTTAGATTTTTCTGAAAGCATTTCTGTATGGATTCTTCTTTTGCATGAGGGCCAGGTCCCTACCCTGTTTAAGCATGTTTCTGTTCCCATTTTTATGGCCTAGGAATCCACCCGGTTAAGAGGTCCACGTGGGGTTCTCCCTTAAGCATGAGATTTTATTCACACCTCGCTTTGGTAGTTGTTTTAGGGTGCTGTTTTGAGGATTTATAGGAGGAGCATGTTCCTCCCAATCATCTCCATTGTATCCCCACATAATCCCCCTTCTCTACCCTTCTTTAGATCTCCCTAGGACTGCTAGGAAGAGTGGTGTGAGCATCAATTATTTAAGAACGCCAAACGAGGCGAGTTAGTTGTTTCTTCATTCTTGCTCCATGTTTAAATGTCCCATACATGCTCATTTTAAAAGGCCATGTTTTGTTATAGATCGTGCTATGGGTTTTCTTTCTGTTTTGTGATAACATGCTAGCCGATCATTTGCTGCCATGACCCACCCCAGCATGTGAGTATGATCCCCTTCCCCCTTTGTTTACATCCCCTTGTTTTGCTAAGAGACCCAAGGAGAGAAGCCAAATGAGGCTTCTCTCAAATCTGGACCAGCGTGGGCCCTCACAGGGGCCCACCAGACTTGTAAAGTGTCCCCAGAACCCCCTGGAATCCATCCCGAATGACCAAAACCAAAAAGAAGCCATTACAGGGTGATCTGGCAACTCAGGCCGGATCACCTGTGGCCTAGGCATAACCGGCAACTAAGGCAGGATAACCTAGGGCCTCAGTATATCCGGCCGCTCAGGCCGGATCACCTGAAGACCAAGTGTATCCGGCCTGAGTTGCCGGATACACACAGTAGCATGTTGTTTTACATATTCTGTTCCTTTGCCGAATTTTAAGATGATTTGTGTCAAAACCATTGAACCAGCTGGGTTTCCGGTCCACCCGGAAACCCAAGAAGGGACTTGGACCAACCGGTCCAACCTGGTACACTTGTGGGCCTTCCAACGGGGCCCACCAAGCCCAATGAGCCAAAGCATGTTGATTAAATAACTTAAGCAAAAATGGACTATTTGACCGGGCAAGCCAAGCCCAATGCGGCCCGCCCGTGCCCTATGATGTGAGTGAATGCATAAACTGCCTGGTTTGGCCGAGACCATGGGCTAGGGCCTGTCGGGCCCGCTAAAGCCCGCCAACCGAACCAAGTTAGGGTGCAAGCCCTAATTTCCAAGGAATTGGGCTTGCAAAGCCCGAGGCCTGGATCATGGGCCCCAAGCCCAATGACCAGCCCGCTTTGACAAATTAAAATAAGATAATATAAAATTGCCTGGCCACCATATGGGCCCACCTAAGGGGCCCGCAAACCCATCCGGCCCACCATTGCATGAAAATCACTTAAAGCGCCTAACTTAAACCTAAGTAAAAAATCAATTCATTCTCCAAAGCCCACAGGGCCTCCTAGGCTTAGGCAGAGGCCCACAAGGGCAAATGGGCTAACCCAAGTCCACTAAGGGTACCGTGGGCCTTCCAACGGGGCCCACCCAAACAGACCCAGATAATTTAAATAAAACCAAGATAAAATCAACTAAAGGGACCCACACCACTCAGGTGGTCCCACCAAGACTTAACCAAAAATACATGCGGGACTAGGAATCGGGTGAGAACCAAAAAGTGAGAAAGCTGACTCAAAGTAGGGAACCCACGGGACCCGTCATCCGACGGGGTGGATTGGGGTGTCTACGGACTTCCCCAGCCCACAACCGAGAACTAACCTTAGAATCTCAAGCCGCAGACCCAAAGAGCCTTAATAGACAAAATTAGGCACCCAGGTGTCCGCCTGCACCCCATCAGGCGGTGGCGACTCCGAATTCACCCCGTGCCGCGTTTCTCACACGCGCACAATCTATGGTAATTTTTTTAGGTTTCTTTCCTAAATTTTCACAATAATTTTTAAATTCTCTAGCAGTTGTTCTAGATTATTTTAAATATCTTACTGCATCTCTAATATTTGTTAAATGATATTGGATAATTTTTATGCCATCCTGCACAGCTAAATTTAGGATGTGACAAGCACACCTAATATGAAATAAACATCCATTTATACTTAAGTTTAAGTGTTGTTTTAATATATCTACTGCAACATTATTAGCACTTGCATTATCAAGTGCTAGAGCCATTATTTTATTTTGTATTTTATATTTTCTTATTTTTTTGCTACAGTATTTGCTATAGTTAGTCCAGAATTGCTAGAATCTAGTGCTTCAAAAGTTAGTATTCTTTTTTTCATACTCCAATTTTCATCTATATAATGTGTAGTTATAACTAAATAACTTATTTGTTGTTTACTTGTCCAAATATCTGAGGTTAAAGCTACCTTAAAGTTATTGTTTGAAAAAGTTTCTATTAATCCGGTTTCATTTTTTCATATAATTTTATAGCATCCTTTCTTAAATTGTGGCGTGAGAAGAATTTAAATTGTGGTGTTAGATATTTGATTATTAAACGGTTAAATCTTTTAGATTTTATTAATCTAAAGGGTAATTCTTCTTGTATTACCCACTTTACTATATCAAGCCTAGTTTCTTTTTGATTAAAAACAAAATTACCAAAATTAACACTATTGCTGGAAATTTGGGCTTGCCTAGGGTCTATTTGGTCATGTTTTGGAAGGCATTTCTGCAAATGCCATTGCAAGTGGCCTGTAGGCCCTGTACAACTTTTTCCTTTACAACTACTTTTTTTGCAGTGGTTACAAACTGCCCTCTCTTCACTCCCTATATTTTCAATTGTAAAATTGAGTCAAACATCGGAGGTTCTACTCCTCTTGGTTTTCCTAGCTGGTAAGGAAGATGATCGCATCTATTGGAAAGGCAACTGAGTTTCATGATCTTGGATGGGAGCAGTGGCGGAACCAGGAGTTTAAATTGGAGGGGGCAAAAAAAATTTTCAATTAACACTTATACATGAAATATAAAAACTTCAAGGAATTAGAGGGGCAAACCAGAAATTTTAGGGGGGGGGGGGGGGGGGCAAAACATAAATTTCAATCAAAAAATATAGAAAAATATGTATATCTAATTAAAAAATAAAAATTTAGGGGGGGGCAATTGCCCCCCCTAGCTAAAGGCTGGTTCCGCCACTGGATGGGAGGGTCACCATATGGGGATTGTATCACATCATCAAAAAAAGTTAGGTCAGAATAGGGTCTAAGAAATTCCGTTTCCTCAGTGTTAAAGAACATAGGATGCTTGGGGTCCATTATCAAATTTTGGAAAAAAATTTCTTAATAAATAATATAATAATAATTTTTGGTGATATAATAATTTATAAGAAAGGCAGAATGAGAGACTTACTTATATATATAATATTTATACTAATTTTAAAATCGGAAAATTAAATAGAAGAATACCTTTTTAGAATGAAGCTTGAACTTTGCAGTTGAAGTCTTCAACCTTCAGAGTCCAATTTCCCACTTCTGATGCTTGAACAATTTAAGCAAAGCAATTATTTCTTGATAGGCTAGAAAGATTGTAGAAGAAGAGAGTAAAAGATTGTAGAAGAGGTGTGGTTTGGAGTGGGAAATGGTAAGCCTATTTATAGAAAACCAAAAGTGGCTTTTTACCACCTCTACCCTCCAATATGAATATTATTTGGCAGTTGGAAGGGTAGAAAATGTCTTTTAATAATCAATTACAACCATACCCCCCCAATATGACTGTTATATAGCTGTTGGGGGGGGGGGGGGGGGTAAAAGGGGCAAAAAAGTGGTTAAAAACCACTTTTTTGGAGGGAATAGAGAGCTAGCCTCTCGGTGGGTTGGCCCGCGCGGTTCTCTTCGACGCGGGCCTAGGCCGCCCCACGTGCCGCCGTGCCACGGCCCTCGTGCCCTGGTGGACCGTGCCTAAACGGGCCGCGGCCTAGGCACCCCCTGCTCGGGCCGACATGGCCCAATAAGCATCCTACTATAATTGATAACCTCACCAAAATTTTTGGTAATTGAGAATTAGTAAAACTTTTTTAAAATAATTAAGATAAGTGTCATTTTTATTCTTCAAGTAAATCTTCTTCTAACAATACCCTCAAAACACATCTTAACCTCTTTAAAACATGATAACAATCAAATATTTTTTACAGGTATGCTGACGGCATTTTTGAAAAAAGTTTTTCATGAACAGTAAAATGATATTGAGTTATAATTATGTCTATAAATATCATTAATATTTAATTACTAAGAATATTCTGACTAAATCAAAATTATATTTGAAAACATCACTAAAAATCAATACGTTTTTGGGGCAACACGTACTTTTCTAAATTGCTTTGCTCCCGTTATAATGTCATTGATTTTGTGTTCTCTTCAGCCAGTCTCGCCCTTTCATCCCTAAAACAGCCTCCACCGAGCTTTTGGCCGCAACGAGTGGCCGCGCAAAGAAAAAGATGGAGACTTCTGCTATTGGCTCGCAGTCAATGGATTTGAAGGTGAGGGAGCTCTTGAAGGAGGTTCATCTCGACTATTCCACTGCAACAACTAAGTTCGTGGACGACACCATTTCCGCCATTAGAGAAGCCATCGAGAAAATCCCCGAAGACTTTAAGGTCTTTTTTTTTTTTTTTTTTAATTATATTACGCGCGTCTCATAAAACCGTAGTTTTTGATTTCAATCGACTCTGTTCTTGAACTTAACTTTGGTGGCCGTGTCGAGAACCGTGCAGGTTGGTGCCCATGCAGCTCCTGGTTTTGTCAGAGACGTCGGTGCAGATAAAGTCGATTTCACGTTCAAGAAGCCGAAAGCTTTCGAGATTGTTGGTAGCTATTCGATTCGGGCAGTAGCCAGGCCTGACTTGAATGTCGATCTTTTGCTTCGGATGCCCAAGGTACAGGTTTTTGCAGCTTTCCAGTAGACATTTCATCCTATTCGGACGTTTCTAGTGAAAAATGAAGTAAAATTGGGAACCGATGATCCTAGAAGGGAGTAACGTGACTTTTCTCGTTGTGGCAGGAGTGTTTCCGCGAGAAAGACTATTTGAACCATAGATACCACGCCAAAAGGTGCCTTTATCTCTGCGTAATCAAAAAGTACTTGGAATTGTCTCCATTATTTCAGACTATTGAATGGTCGACCTTCCAGGACGAGGCCCGGAAACCTGTTTTGATTGTTTATCCAGGTTTGCATCTACTTAAAGTCTTCAAAGTTGTTTTTTTTTGGTCTCACATCAAATGTACCATAACATGGGTTTCTAGGCTTGCTTTTCTACTTCTTCCTCTTTCCTTGATTAACTTTGGATTCTGCAAAGACTGGAACACCTTTTAAATGTGTGGAAAATTTCCTTTAAGTTGCTGCTTCATTGCTAGCCAAACCTTTAAAAAAAAAACTGGCAAGCAAGAAATTTTTTTTTTGGGTTTGCGATTAATTAAAGCAGCATAAATAGGGGCACCCTCCTCATCCTTGCTATTCATGATTTAGAAACTGATAGAAAATATATTTTGATGTTGTAGTTCAGAAACTGGTTGAGCTGCCTTCATTTTTTGTAAGACTTATTCCCGCAGCAACATCTTTGTTTAGTGTGTCGAAGCTCCGTGTGACTCGTAATAATCTTCGTAATCTAAACCAAGGTAAATCTAAATTCTCGTAGAAAGAAAGGAAGGTACATTGTTATTGCTTTTGGGCTTTTTAGGACGTTATCTGAATTATGTTAATTGTTTCTGACATTCTCTTAGAAGGAAATGCTCCTCAAGCTACACCAAAGTATAATAGTAGCATTTTGGAAGATATGTTTTTAGAGCAGAATGCAGAATATGTGAAGAAAAATTTTCACGGATGGAAGGAGTTGGGAGAGGCTTTACTTTTGCTTAAAGTATGTTTCCTGATATCTTGGACTTGTACAGTTGCAATATCCTTTTTCATTTGATGCTTTTCTTTAAAGAGATCAAAACTGAGATTTTGATTAATGATGCAGGTTTGGGCTCGGCAGAGAAACTCTATATATATTCATGATTGCTTAAGCGGATACCTAATCTCTGTCATAATGTCATACCTTGCCTCAGAGTCTGGAGGGAATCGCATTAACAGGTCAATGAAAGCGATACAGATTTTCCGTGTCACAGTGGACTTTATTGGTATGTTTGTATTCTAATTATTGCTCTTATATGTTCTGACATTGGTTTCTTGTAGGCTCTTATTATAGTTGTGTGCTCCTATTCTACCCTTAAGATTTCTAGAGAGTTTTTTTCATTTCAGGTTGGTGCTTATGAACATTGAAACATTTACCAAAACAGAGTATGAACATTGGAAATCTGATTATTTTCTTGTGAACTGTAAAGTATAATTATGTGCTGTTTGAGGTGGAGTAAGATGATCTACTGGGTTTTCAAATACATCTATTTGATGATTTTACTCTCCAAACATTCTGAATGAGAAGTTCTTGATCATGAGATAAAAGTTGTTATAAATTTGTACTAGAAAATTATACAAGTTATATTTAAAATTTGATTGCTATTATTTAGAAAATCCCTGTTCAGGGGCATTGCGACAGAGATGATGAGCAGGAAGTTCGTATTATTTCTTTGTTTTTTAGAGGACATATTATTATTACTAATATTGTCATTTTTTTTTTCTAAAGAGGGTTTATTTCTTCATTTTTCCTATCGCTTTCCTTTTTCATTCTTCTTATTGGTCATTTTCAATCTTTTTGTCCTCTTTTATATGGTCCATTTGTAATGTTTTTTTTCTTCTTCTTAATAAAATTTTCTAATTTGTTGAAAGAAAAAATTGAAAATTAGTTGGTTGACACCATCAATACTGTTCCATCATATATAGATTTCCCCATGCCAGTGGTTTATTTTAATTTGTCTTTTGGCTTGCTTATGGTCTTCTTGTTATTTAATCATTCATATGAATTACTCCTCCTTCACATCCAAATCATGTTTGCATACATGAATATGGGAGACCTTGTAGAATTTTGAAAAATTGTGCTATAAATAAGAATACAAAGCCTTAACTGATGCCAAAACTAATAGATGCATTACAGCATGAGTTATCTCATGTATTTGTGTTATAAATCTAATGGCTGTTGGGAAATAGCTGAAAATGTCGAAACATGAAAGTGTCCAATGGTTAGTATTGTCAGATGTTCGATGGTACGATAAGCATGGCTTTGCTGAACAGATGCTTCTGATAATATTGATCTTAGTTACTGTAAATGGTTTGTCAGAAAAAAACTCAGTGTGGCAATAAAAAGTATACCTCTACGAATTTTATGATTCTGGTACAGAAGTGGAATCAAGTTTCTTGGATGATGCCTTTTATGGCAGCATGTTCATGGTTGTGTTAACTTATCCATCAATCACATTTCTTGCTTAATGTTTAGAAATATTTGATGATGGCTGAAAGAAGCAACAAAAAAAAAAAAGAAAATGGAAACTATATGTAGCAGAATGTCTTAGAATGGTTTGGAGGTTGGGGAGAAGATCAGATGTTTTAAGATTGCAGTGTAAGAAATAGATATGAAGGAAAAGCACCGCAATTTCTCATTTTATTTTGAAACAATATGTCCAAATCTTGCTACATTAGTCAAACCTTTGGCTCATGGGCGGAACATCTTATTCAATCATGTGCCTAATTGGCCAATGAGCTTGCTGGTATAGACTAGCTGAGTTGGGTGTAGGTAGAATGGAGTTGATTGCTGGTATATTTCAGGTCCGGGACCCTCTGTAAGGTGTATGTGTCTTGTAAGTCTTTGATTGGTATCGTGCCATGCAACTATTTTTTCCTTTTGCGTATAATATTGTTGAGAATCTTGCAACGTGAATAGCAAAAAAATAGAGAAGAAAGAGAACATGCAAATTTAATTGGTTCGGCAATGTGCCTACGTTCACTGTGTACGGCAAAATTTCTACTATGAAGAAAAGTCAGTTAGGGTTACACCAACATATATATACCATCTCTAAACCTGGTATTTCCGAAATCCCAAAAATACCCTTTACCGTACCCTTGGACCCAAAATATGAACCATTGTTTCCAACAAATATATATTATTCTCATGTTTTTCATTCAATATATGTGTGTATATATGTATGTTTGTGTGTGTATACACATACATACGTGTATTTTTATGTATACGTATGTGTGTGTGTGTATATCTATAGCTACCAAAACATCTTTGACCATAGGTAGCATGGAAGTGGAATTATACCATGCAAAAAATATTTTACTCGTGATGTGAGTTGCATGAATGATTGATAGTGATTCTTTCTGAAAATATTACTTTCAAAATCTCAAGGCTTTAGCATGTGCAAGCTAAAATTCTGTATTGTGCTATTTTCTCACAGCTACTTCAAAATTATGGGATAAAGGGCTGCTGTTTCAGCCTCATGGCCAAAGCATCATATCAAAAGAGGTTTGAAGCTCCTGTTGGATGCATATTGGTTTTGCTATTTTGTTCGTATTGCTTCCTTTTTCTCTGTCTAACGTTTTCTTGGCTGTTTTATTCCTCGATGATAAAAGATAATTTTTGAATAAAAAGAGAACTAACTGTGGGTATCTGTTATAATATAATTATTTATGGAAAGAAAACGGGATTGTGTTACAATATAATGTTCATAATCCTTTGTCAGTTATACCTATGGACTCTGTTTCCAGTGTGATTGATCTGCAAAATTATTTCCAACTTGGGTGCAGCAAACAAGATGTTTGCGGAAACCTTGTTCTGATTCTCTTCGATTAGGTGAGATAATCTTGATCATCCTTTTAATTGTAGGGAAGGAGACAATATTTGCAGTCATTTCCAGCAGTTATATTTGATTCATCTGCTCATTTTAACTTGGCATTCAGGCTGACAAGGAGTGCCTTACTACAGGTATTTATTTTTTAAATTTTAACTTCTAATTAAGAAACTAGATGATAAGGTATTTTTCTGCATTTTGTTTTGTTTTTTCTTTTTGGGATGTTATTTTACTACCATGACAAAAATCAAAATTTACAGCTTCGAGATGAGGCTGTGTTGACGCTCAATTGCTTAGATAAGTGCAGAGATGGTGGATTTGAAGAGATTTTTATGACTAGAGTTGACTTTCCTGCTAAATATGATTACTATATGAGGTACACCTTTTCAAGTCAATTGTTCAAACAACTTTCATTAATTATTATGAAAATGATATGATTTTGGGAGGAAGAAGGAGACGAGTGATAATTTTTGTCTGTTTATTTTTGTGGTTTTCTTATCTATGTGACACTTGTGTTTATCATCTACAAAATAAAAGAAAAGCGGAGTTCATAGACCCATTCCATTTTCAAATGGTTTTATTCCCACTTGGAAATAGAAATGCTATTTATCTCTAGTATTTGATTTTGGTTATGATTTTTGTTGAACCTTGTTATTTCAACCGAGTATATTAGATTGTGTGGGGTCTTTGGAGATTCTATTCTAGAGTAAATTACAGAAACCACCTTATGTTTGATAAATTGCTAGAAACCTCTATTTGAGTTTCTAATATTAACTACCTTCTAGTTTAATTATCTTTCAAACTAGTGGATGCACGTGCACACTGCGTGCATATAGAAATTAGTTGAGTAATTGTTCAAGAGATTTTTAATGGCATTTTAAATTTTGAGGGGGAATTCCAAATAAATTGGTATAGTTGGTACTTGGTAGTGAGGGGATATTGAAGTCTTTTAATCTTCAATGGGATACCATGAGAAACCATATCTTAGGCCAGAATAATTTGGTTTCCCTTCATAATGGTAATAGATGCATACCTTCTCTTGGAATTAAATGACTTTGACAAGAGAAGGTGATGATGCTATGATAAATGCACACCAAAAGACCATTCTATCCCTGCATAAAACATGACCTCTTAGAGTGTTTAATTTACCCTTGCCACATGTAGGAATATATGTTTGAATGGGCACATCACGAGTTTAAATAAATGTGATTATCAATCCAATTCAACTTTGTCTTCACAACTTGGTTGCAAATTCAACTTTGTCTTCACATCACGACTTGTGTTGTTAGGATGTTGCTCCCTCATTTGAGCATGGATTAATTGCAAATTCAACTTTTGTGTATGCTATTATATATTTTAGGATTGTTGCTAGAGATTTTATGATTTTGGGTAATTATCTGATAACGACTATTTGTTCCACACTTCATTAGTTTTGTTTCTCCTGTCCTTTTTTTATTTAGTTGTATTTGGCCCCTAATAGATCATGCAAACACCATGTTTATCTTATTATTTTATGTTTATCTCTTGATTGCTTATGTTCATGTCATCACTTCCTTTCCCCCTCCTGTTCTCTCATTTAATTGTGGTTTGATTAATAATATATACATATGACATGTCTCTCTCCCCTTAATTTATTATTTTATCTTTCGCTTGTAGTTCGTTTCTGACACTTGGGCTTCTTTCTTTAATTTTACTTAATCTTCAAAAATATATTTTTCTTTTGAACTGTCAATATACCTCAAGCATATAACTACAGCTGCTAACTTCAAATCATGTGTGAGGTAATCCTTCTCATGAGGCTTCAACTGCCTAGATACATAAGCTATCACCTTGCCATCTTGCATGAGCACACACCTTAGACCCAAAAGTGAAGCATCTGTATAAACAACAAATAGCTCTCCACTCTTAGGCAACACTGGGATAGGTGTTGAGGTCAATTTGCTCTTAAGCTCTTCAAAAGCTTGCTTACATTCATCTGTCCATTCAAATCTAACTCCCTTTCTCATCAATTTGGTCAATGGCAAAGCTATCTTGGAGAACCCTTCTATGAATCTTCTATAATGCTTGCCAACCCTAAGAAACTTCTTACTTCACTAACATTCTTGGGCCTCTCACACTTCAATATTGCTTCTATCTCGGACTGATCCACTGTAATTCCATCCTTAGACACCACATGTCCTAGGAATTCACTTCTTCCTTCCAAAAGTCACACTTCTCTGCCTTGGCATACAACTGGTGCTCCATTAAAGTTTGAAGTGTGATATGCAAATGCCTTTCATGCTTTTCCCTAGAACTAGAGTAGATGAGGATATCATCCACAAATATGAAGATAAACTGGTCTAGGTAAGGCCTGAAAATCTTATGCATCATGTCCATGAAAACAGTTGGTGCTTTAGTCAAACCAAAAGGTAAAACAACAAAGTCATAGTAACCATAGCGCATACTGAAAGCTGTCTTAGGAATGTCCTCCTCCTTAATTCTCAGTTGGTGGTAACTAGACTTCATATCAATCTTGGAGAAGAAACATCCAACTTCCTGTAATCAATGCACAGTCTCAAAGACATATCCTTCTTCTTCACAAAAAGAACAGGTGTTCCCCATGGGATACACTAGGTTTAATGAACCCAAGCTTTAGCAACTCCTCAATCTGATCCTTCAACTTCTTCAATTCTGCAGGAGCCATCCTATAGGTACTTAATAGGAGTAGTCCCTGGCACCAAATCAATACCAAAGTCTATCTCCCTCTTAGGTGACAAATCCTGAACAAGGTTTTAAGTATCGGTATTGCCATAAGGCGATACAACTCGGTATCGGTCAGTATCGGCCGGTATCGGCCGAGTATCGGTCGGTATCGGTCAGTATCGGTCAGTATCGGGTTTGGTATCGGACGTATTGGTTGATACAACTCGGTATCGGGCTAGACTGATACCAAACCCGATACCGAGTTTTTAAACCTTGATCCTGAAATGTCTTGAAACAAATCTGGATACTCTTGAACCATTGGGATACCTTGAATAGAAGAGATACCCTGTGTAGGACTATCCTTAACTGCCTGGACTGCATTCAAGGTCTTAAGCTTCAATAGATCATTACTCATTGCCTTCAGCTTCATAATAGACCCATTAGGCAATTCAAAAGTTACCGTCCTACCATGACAATAAGTTTTTGCATGGTATTTAGATAACCAATCCATGCCTAGAATCAAGTCAAACTCTTTTATGTCTAGGACTATAAGGTCAACCACTGTCTCTTCTGACCCATTTACAAGTCTCAATACATAAGACATGCAAAATTTATTCAAACATGCAATCTTCCCAATGGGACCACCCATAACCAACGCATCATCCAAATCATCCATGCACAAACCCAATAAGGAAGCAATAGACAAAGCAATGAAAGAATAGGATGCACTGGAATCAGACAACACACATGCAGGTGTATTAAACAATAAAAGTGCATCGTGCATCAGAGCCTCATCTACCGCCTCATAGGAAGGTTCCTAGCACTCCTGGTCATCATCCGGCTACACTTACGGCTTAGTAGAGGTAATAGTGTAAACTTTGCCTAGTGGTGTCCTTTGTTGTGCATTGAGTACATAACCTTGCCGTGGAACATTACATTCCATAGTAGTGTGTCTTGCAAGTCAGTGTGGTACCCCTGGGACCCACACCAATTGCCTGTGGTGTTGCCTGAACACTCTGAACTACTGGTCCCTGTGGCCTCTGCCTCTTACTCAATGCATTACTAGGCTGCTTCACTCCAGATCCTTGTCCTCTTTCTATAGGCCTCTTTATTAGGCTTCATCATCTCTCTAGGCTTGAAGTATTGGGCATTATCCATCTCCACCCTCCTGGTACAGTCAACTACATCACCATAGTCAGTGAGTATGTATGACAAGTCGAGACCTGATATATGGTTTGAGCCCCTGATCAAACTTCATAGCCTTTGCACCAGGATCAGCTATCGTAGGAGGAGAAAACTAAGACAACTCCTCAAACTTTGCTTCATAATCCGCCACAGACATATTCCCTTGTTGAAGGTTCATAAAGGCCCTTGCCTGCTCGAGCCTATAGCTATCTGGGTAGCACTTGGTGGTAAACATCCGCTTGAACCTATACCAAGTAACCCTTTCTCCTCCATTGGTGTTCTTAACCATGCTTTACCATCTATGAGCCTCTCCTTCCTTCACGAATACAAAAAATTTCATCATCTGCTCATCTGTGCTATCCAAGACCTCAAAGATCTTCTCTGTTTGATCCAACCACGACTTTGCATGCATAACGTTGGTATAACCTCTAAAGACTGGAGGGGTGAGCTTCTTGAACTGTTCCAAGGCCCCATTGCCATATGGAATCTCTATTGATCTGCTCTTGCTGCTGAACACGACCTTGGGTGTGTCTCGCCACCTCTGCCATGTCCCCTAGCCACTGGTAAACTTCCTCCATCTGCTGCTGATTTCCATCTCTCTCCTTGATGAGCACGGGTTGGCCTTCGTTCTCTCACCATCCAAACAAGAGAAAAGTAAGGTCATTCACAGTGCTTCACACAAGCAACAAATATTAAACATTCGCTTAGAAATCACATAAAACATCATGAAATATTAATCTATTTCTAAGCTTGTGCCTATGTGTTTCTAAGGTCTCATCTAGTGCAAAACTTTGTCTCTGATACCAAATTGTCATGCTCCAAAATTATACTTATATTATCCTTATAATTATAATAATTAATAAATATTAAGGGTAATGGGGTAATAGGGATACTAGGGTAACTATAGTTTCCACACACCCCAATGTGAAAACCAAAGCAGAATTCAACTCTTAAGTGCTCGATGTACAATACATCTGTACAATTAAAATTTCAAAAGAAAACAAAATTAAAATACCAAGATCTTGCACATTTAAGACAACTAAATTCAATATGTATTAATCAATTTAATATCAGAGCGCGCAAAAGAAATAAAAATCTACTAACAATAATTCCACTAATAAAGGAACAGAAGAATATTCAGAAATTCGGAGAGAAATCTGGCATTCTTGGGCAAAAAAATCTTAAGTCTAATCCAAAGATGGTTGGTAGTTCATATTGCAATGGATGACATCAACCATGAAGAATTTATGAAAAGACTATCCTTTCTAGTCTAGAAATCAAAGGGATGTGGAAGGTTATGTGTATTCTCTGGGGGTGGTGGGCTGATTAGAGATATAATCCTTTGGTACACTGTTTGTGTACCACAAATCTGTATCTAGTTTCTCTATTATTAATATATTGCTACTTTTACTGATAAAAAAAAAATAATTCCACTAATAAAGGGAATACAAAATAAACCCTACACTACTAGTTCATGACATCAAATAAAATCCCCATCAACTGCTACTCTAAGTAGACTACGTCGACGTCCCAGCACGCTGGATCATGTCCACATCCGACACATCGTCCTACTCGGCTGCTCCTCATGTGCTGCATCATACACATGAAAAATATAGTAGGGAATGAGCAAATAGCCTAGTAGGTATCATTTCTACTGATCAAGTCCCATGCTGAACTCTCTTAAAACATAATTAATATGAACATAAACAATAGAATAGATATAACATGTTAGACAAATAATTAAAACAAAGACAGTAACAAAGTGCATATTTGCATGAAAGACCCCTAATATCTCTATATGTATGATTTTCCTAAGAAAAATCTATATGAAAGAAACAGACCAAAATACTCAATGTCAAACACAATCATGCATGTAGTGAATGCAGTGAAAGTGTGTGTATAACCTCTAGAGATATTCATCTTCGCGTCATGAAGTACCTTAGAGCTGCAAATTATAAGGAACTTCACCCCTGCTCTCTTATAACTGCCATGTAGTGCATTGTGAAATTGTCTAGATATATCTGGCCTGATACACATCCCAACTATAGATACCAAGGATCCCACCTCATTCTTGACATTTGAAGTATTCTATATGTACATCGCAGTTCTATAGGCTTTCAAGCGATCAAAGCATTATGCCGAGCCACTATTTGCGGAATGGATATCTTATATCACAATGGTAATCCCAACTTACAAGCTAGATATTGGATTCCATGGAAAGTCCTTACTATGAATGTAAGGATATGAACAAGGATTGTTGGTAAACCCTCATACCTCACCCATTTCAATACAGTGTCAATAACAAGCTGGACTCATGCATGAAATACAAATAATCCCTAACTAATGCATAATGCAATCCATACATGGTTTTCATCAACAACCATAGCAAATAATTCCAATAAACATGTCAAATTCTAATTCAGCATATTTCAGTGATCCAGAATCAGTCTAGAAGCTCATAATCATGTTATTAGATAAGTATTAAAGCATAGATATCATCACAATTGCACAATTTATCTAAAAATATTCAAAATTACTAAATTTGCATTGGTTCGCTAGAGCTCAATCCAAGCGACATTGAGTGCCCAACTCAGTCCACAAATTTTGCCTTAACGCTAGCTTTGACGCTCGAATGTAAGTCGTGTGTCCGACAAACATCAAAACAAAATTCAACCCTGAAATGCAACGCTCGCTATACCGCTCGAGCTTAGGTTAGGCATTCAAAGGAAACTAACCAACGTTCGTACGCTAGATCAAGCATTCAAAGGAAAACCTGCCACCACTCGAGCGCAGGGTCGAGCGATGCAAAACTACTCTTGGGTTTTGAAAAATAAAATATTCAGGTGTTAATGCCTGATACAGCGTTCGAGTGTCCATCGAGCGCCTGTTCACAAATTTCCAGAAATCAGGTTTTCAAGCTATTCAACTTGATTTTCTCCAAATTTATTGATTCTAACATGTTTCTAAGCATTCAATATCAATTTTCTAACCATCTATATGCATCAAATTCTCCCGGATTAAAGTCTAGCTATCTCACCATTGAAATCCTAAATTTTTTAGTTTAGATTTCATACCAAAGTTTCAAGTTTTCATTTAAACAATCAAGCACTCAAACAAATAAGTCTAGTAGCATGTTTCTAGACATGTTTGAAGCAAAACCCATATACAAAAATAAAGTTTAACTTGTGGAATAATTCACACCTATCATGCAAATTTTCTAGGAATTTCATACAATCATGCAGACAAGCAATAATTCGAAATGTAGATCATGGATTTCATATATATTCATCACAAGATTACTATTACACACCATCTCATACTTCCGGAAATTTTCAGAATTAATTCTAGGCATGCATTCCTTAGTTAGGGTTCTACAAACAACTTGAAATCTATAGATCAACCTACCTCAATGCTGTATAACCTTAGGTTATCAAAAGCTCTTGAATTCTCCTTGAGTTTGATCACCAAATCTTTTGCTTTCTTCCTCTAGAAGCACACGTCCAGCACTCTCTAGGGTTCCTCCACAATCACCACATGCCCAAATCAATAAGAGAATGGGAAAAGATCCTAATTTGATTTTAAAATTAGTTATCATAGAGTTTTAGTTTGCCTAATTACTATTCTACCCCAAATTTGTAGAGAACTTGGGTTAGGTGCACCTCTTTTATTTTAAATAATCAGGCTAACCCACTTAGCCTTAATTAATTATTTTTATTTTAATTGCAAATTTACTGTTTTACCCCTTTTCAAAATTTTTAGGTGTTACATGTGTTTCCTTTGATCCGTTGATAGATTCTTTGGTCATGTTACCTTGGATCTATGCCCTTCCTTCTCTAAGTGGTGACAATGCCTAACCTACTCCCAATGCAACAATTATTTCTGGCCACAGTAACATGGTTGAAGGGCAGAATGTAATCGAGAAGGAAAGTGAAATTAGAAACCCCTACATGTGCCACTGAATAGGCGAATGAGGAAAGGGTTGATCCAGAAGAAATTGCATTTTTGTGTACTGTCAATGTTAAGGATCAACATGGTCAAGTTGTTAGTACCCTTGAGGTTGTGTATCTTTAAGAAGTCTGGGGAATTGTGGAACTTCTAACCCCCACAAAAAAAAATTTCTGGACTAATTTCTGGGTGATTCAGGATTGTCATGAAAATTCTTAGCTACCCTAGAAATGAGGGCGGTCAAGAACCTATCTCAAAATTAAACCTGATATTCTTGCCCTCCAGGAAACAAAGTGTGAAACCATAGATGTGAGAGTAGTGTGAAAAAGATGGGAGGAGCAAAATAAGAGATTAGTTGTGCTCCTGTTTGATTTGTTTTTAGGTGAGATTTAATGGTGTGGGATATCACCCATGTGATGGGTGAAGAACTCTTTGTAGGATTGAATTCAGTTAATGTGAAAAATTCATGAACCAGGGGGAAAATAGGGTGTGGCTCTTGTTTGGAGTTTATAGACCTAGTAATTCAGTTGTCCAAAAGAGTTTTTGGAAAGAATTAGCTTCAATCCATTCAGCCTTTGTTACGGTGCTTGGTGGGAGAATTTAATGTTATTGATTTATACATGAAGAAAAGGGGCGCATGGGTAGAAATCAGAGTTGTGTAAAACCGATGAACTTGAGCTCTTACATTACCCACTAAAGTATGCAAGCTTCAATGATCAAACTTGCAGGAACAGTTAGAATGTAGTAGATTGGACTGTTTCCTAGCATCCTCTAACTGGGATGACCGCTTTTCATTTCATTTCAGAGCAAGCTATCCCTAGATTGTGTGATCATTTCCCCTCATAGTGTCAACCAAAATCCCTTCCCAAGCTTGACACCATTTCATTTTGGATATATGTGGATCACCCATGCTATTTCTAGGAGTTTAATAAAAATTTGGTGGGAGGAGTTTAGGAGATCCCAGCTGGGTTGAGCTGGCTTTATCTTCATGAAAACCCCCAATTATACAAGTATAAACTTAATTGTTAGAATAGAAATCCTTTTGGTAGAGTTTACTCCTGAATGGAGCAGACCTTGAGGCAAATAGAGTACATCTATAAGATATAATGTGGTAGAAGACTGTCCTCAAAGGAAAAAATTTGGTTGTGGACTTTAAAATAAGAGTTGAAAATTCTCTTAAAAAGGGAAGTGGCAACTTGGAGGCAGAAATGCAGAGCTTTATGGCTTAAAGAAGGCAGAGGGAATAGAAAATTTTCCATAAAATGGAAAATTGTTGATCTTGAAAAAATTCAATAACTACTTTATTGGTTCAATGTTAAAATGGTTAATGCATGAAGAGATTTAGTTTCAGGCTTGATTGCTTACTACACTAACTGGAGCAATCCTAGAAGGAGTTTGCCTTTGCACTTGCGAAGTTGGATTCAACTTGCTTGGATTGAATCCAACGGAAATGGCTCGACAGGCTTCTAAAGAAAATGAATCGGGGGAAGCCATTTCAGAAATGCATAATGATAAGTGCTTGTACTTTTTGGTTTTACCTTTGCAGGCCCACCATCCGTCAAGTGAGGTGGTTAAAGGGCATCATTTTGTGTTTTCAGGCATGTTCGGGGTTGAAGGTCAACTTGGGAAAAAGTGAGATATTTGGGATTGGAGAAGTAGGGAATATGCCAAAGCTAAGCTACTTTTGGGGGTGTAAAGTAAGTAAGTTCCTGGCAATATATCTCGGTATTCCACTTGGTGCAGGATATAAGAAAGCTACAGTTTGTAACCCGATAGTAAAAAGATTGGAGAAGAGGCTTTCCTCTTGTAAGAGTTGCATTCTATCCAAGGAGGGCAAGTTGACCTTAGTATCTAGTGTGTTTGTAAGTTTGCCTACGTTCTTCATGTCAATTATGACCATCCCCACATCTATTGCCAGGAGATTGGAACAGATTCAGAGGAGATTCCTATGGGAAGGTCCGGGGGGAGAATTTAGATTTCATTTGGTAGATTGGAAATCTGTTTGCAGGATAAAAAGCAAGGGGATTGGGGATTAGGCCTCTCAAGGTCTTTAATAAGGCATTGCTTCAAAAATGGGTGTGGAGGTACGACAACGAAAGGGACAATCTATGGAGGAAGGTTATCCAAATTAAGTATGGTAAATCCTATGGGGATTGGCTTCCATGTCAAACAAAAGCAACTTTTGGGGTGAGCCTATGGAAGCCTATAACAAAGCTAGTAGACTCAGTTGCAAGAGATTGCAGATTCTTGGTGGGAGATGGAACTAGAATTCGGTTTTGGGAAGACATTTGGTGCGGAGATGGGAGGTTGAAGGACAAATATCCAAGTCTGTATAATGTTTGTAGAGACAAAAGTGCATTGGTTTGTGACTATATGGTGACTTCTAACGCTGGAACTGTGTGGGATATAATTTTAAGAAGAAATTTGCTGGACTGGGAGATTAACAGTTATGAAGAACTATTACAGGAGCTCTATAGTGTCCAATTGGAACAAGGGGAGAATTCGAGGAAGTGGAGAATCAGCAAATCTGGTTTGTTTTCGGTTAAAGAAGCATTTGAAAGCCTAGCCCGGTCTGGTTTCAGGTTCCAGGAGAGTAAAGTAGTATGGTTCAAGTCTATACCGAGAAAAGTAGCCTTCTACAGCTGCTTTGGATAAGATTCTAACAATTAACCACCTAAAAAATAGAGGGTGGCAGCTGCCTAACCGATGCATAATGTGCAGGGAAGTGAAAAAACAGTTCAGCACCTTCTGGTTCATTGTAGGGTGGCAAGGACTATTTGGGATAGATTTATAGCTTTGTTTGGATTAGTGTGGGTTCAACCTGAGAATTTTGCCATGGTCTTACAATCGTGGGGGCACAGAAAAGGAAAACCTAGAAGAGCTTTATTGTGGAATATAGCTCCAGCAGCTATAGCATGGGGGATTTGGGCTGAAAGAAACCGTAGGACTTTTTAAGATCAAGTAATTAGTGGAGAAGCTCTACAAAAAAAAATTCTGCTCATGATGTTTGGATGGGCTTCTGTTGATAATCTGATGGTTAATGTACCATTTCAAGAGTTCTTATTGGGGGAAGCATTCCTGGATTAGGGGGTGGACAGGATGTAGTTCAGGATATCCTAGTCTTCACTCTTATTCTCTCTTGTAGTCTTTGGTACACTTTCTATGTACCAAGACATTTCCTTCTTTTGGTTTCTTTAAATATTTAGGAATTTGTAAAAATTAGGATTTCAGAAATAATCCTCTTGTATAAAATCCAACAAATTTAGAAATGTTTCCTTTTTAGAATTTGTATATATTAGTAAATTTAAAAATAGTTAGAGATTTAGAAACTTTCCATTTTAGTAAATTTAGAAATTTTCCTTTTAAAATTTAGGAATTTGTAAAAATTAGGATTTTAGAAATAATTACCTTATATAAAATTTAGCTAACTTAGAAAATTTCCTTTTTAGATTTGTATATTAGTATATTTAGAAACACTTAGAAATTTAGGAACTTTCTTTCTTAGTAAACTTAGAAACTTTCTTTTTAGAAATTTGTAAAGATTTTTAGAAATAATCATCTTATATAGAATTTAACAAACTTAGAAACTTCTTTAGGATTTATAAATATTTTTCAATAGAATTTTATAAATTTGTAAATAAATAAAATTTTTTTAGGGTGAAATTTAAATAAGGTAACTGGTTCATTGAACTAGGGGTGGTTGGGTGCCTAACACCTTCCCAACCACTTAATTGAACCCCCTAAACCAGAAATCTGGTTGGACCAAGTTTCAAATTATCACTTAATTAATTTTGGTGTCCATCCACACCTAAAATTGAACCATGGATGGTGGTGACTCCATTGACCCGAACTGACCCCACGGGCCGTGTTCCCACAGTGAAGCTTTACGAAATTCATTAAACTGATGATAGGAGAATTGGCGAATGATCATATACAGTTCTAGGCCAGGATGTAGCATCAAATTTTGGAAATTTATCTTCCCACTCTAGTGAGACTAGGAAACAATCTAGTTTAGGAAGACCCGGAGATTGATGATTTTTTTGACCAAGTGAATTTTGCCCCAGACAACAGGATGTCGAGCAAAGCAAACTAGTCAATGAAAGATGAGAGCTCCTTCATAGCTGAAGATGTGTGTTTACATCCTCCACGTTGTGAGGGAAATCTGATAATGTTGAAGTCCCCTCCTATACACCAAGGAATATCACCATTCCCCCTTGCCATTTCCAACTCCTTTCATAAATTCCACGATTTAGAGCTGTCATTAGGACCGTACACACTTGTGATCAGCAGCAGATCAATACGGTAAGAATATTTAAGGAGCACTGAAATTGAATATTGACCACACCAAACCTGAGCAATGGCAAACTTATCACTTCTCCATGCCAAAATAATACCTTCTGATGCCCTATGAGCAGGAACAAAGATCCAATCCACATTCTCCCTATGCTAGATGTCACCCACTATAATGCTATCAACCATCTCAAACTTCAAGTCTTGTAGGATTATCACCTTGGGATCCCAAATTCCTGTGCTTTGCTTCGCACTCCATCTTTTATCTTGAGCATTTAAGCCCCTGACATTCCAAGACCGGATTTTTAGCATCATGAGACACAAGAAGTCCCTTTTCTGGCACTACCTCTGCCCTTTGAACTCTCACCTTGCTTATCTCCCTTATCATTCAGCAACCAAGAAAATTTTTTCAACTCCTGGTGGTCCTTTTATTAATGTTTTCTGCCATGCCTCTCTCCTTTTCGATTGTAGTAGATAGGGCTAAAATCTCATTTTCAAAGCCTTCGAAAGATAAGCCAAGCATTCTGCCAAGATCCAAAATGTTGTCCATAATCCATGAAGACACATTCCCTCTGGGGAACTGATCTATGGAAGAAAATGAGAGAGACTGCTGATTCTACCAAGCTATTGATAGAGGCTGTGCTTCCAATTGCTTGAACAAAGGAAAGAGAGATTGCACTTTTGAGGCCTTCTCGACATGGCGACCACTGCTTTTGCCTGGGCACTTATTCTGCTTAACACCCTTTTTGCCATTTCCACTGACATGCTCTCGACTTGAAAGGCTAGTCATCTTTTGGATTTTGCACTACTCCTTCCACTTTCAACTTTTGCCATGTCAACTTCATCGATACCAATATGTACTTCGCTAGAGTCTGAGACCATCCTTGCATAGCGCCTAGCATCTCTGATTCAATGTAAAACTCAGAGCCTCCTCTTTGCGACGATTGGGTCTTTGAACTCCTCTCAACAAGCTCAACAATGATCTTGTTTGATGAAAGTAGCTTAACCACCGCATTTTCACTGAGGCGATTAAAGCCTTCCGAACTTTTCTCCTCTACCATGCATTTCGGGGCTTCAATCAACTGTATCTCTTGAGGAGAGGGATCTCCAGTCTGATCTAATCGTTCAGAAGGACGGGGATAAGCCAAATGATGTCAGAAGAAGGGGGTAAGCCAGCTAATTGTCCGAGACCATTATAAAGCCTCACAGGATGGACTAAGGACACTGGTCCAGCCAAACGATTATCGCAGGCCCGAACACCAAAATCACTTTCCATGATCTTGTTGATATGAGCCTCACGACCAGAATCCCCATTTGGCCCTTCTCCAAGCCCAGGTCTGGGATTGGCCAGGCTGCAGGTGGCAACTTCTAACTATGTCAGCAGTTGGATTTTTTGTCTGTGCAGAGGAATGCATGACCACACCATTAACCAAGTGTGGTCTATGTCTTTTTGTACACTGTTAGTGTGCAGTATTTGTCTTCTCTTTCTGGCTGTTAGCCTCTACTAATAAGCTCTTCTTATTACCGATAAAAAAAGAAATACAACTTCTCATTATTTGTGAAAAAAAAGTATTGAACTCTGTTGTTATGTTTCCGAGTAGGGTGAAATATTTTATTTATCGAATGTGGCATTTTATATATGTAAATTTATCCATAAGATATAATCAATATGCTTTATATTGCATCAGTTTATCTTTTTCATTGATATTAATCACAGAATTTGGCCGTTCAGATTGAACTTGATTCAAAGCAGTGAGGTTCATGAATTTGGCTTTTGCTTGGATGATGAATGCTGGAGAAGATACGAGGAAAGAGTACATAATCTTCTGGAACAGGGGCTGAGTGATAGGGCAAAATCTATTCGTGTTACATGGAGTGTCACTCCTTCTGAATGGAATGTTGAAGAGGTATGGTTCTGGGTCTCTGAACTTTAAATCTCATGTTATATCACATCTAATAAAGATGTTCAAGTCATTCTGATTACCTTTGAGTGAAGGGTTTCTTGATGTTTGAGAGGAAGCCACTGTTTGTTGGGATATCTGCCAGCACCATTGAGAAGAGCTTTAGGGTGGTTGATGTTGGTCCAAGTGCTGACAATAAAGCAGAGGTATTTGGATTAATCATTTTAATTATGGTCTTTTTTTTCCCTGTAAATGATGTGAAATACTACTACTAGTTATATATTATCTAAGAAAGGTAGTTGGCCTCATTTCACATTCATTAAAGGTATACAATGAGCTAAGCTATGACACAGAAACTAGGAAGGCCTAGCTCGAAGGACTACACAATATGTACAAAAGAATCCCAATCCTTTATAAAGTGAACAATGAGCACCTCAAATCAGGAGGCGCCACTGCTCACTGAAATGGCAATAGAATTTCTGTATTCAGAGTGGATGCTACTCCATGCTTCACTTCATTTTTAATTAATGGTACCCCATGTCTTTTATTACATGAATCAATAGCATTCACATTGTGCAATAGGTTCTCAAGTTCAGAAGGTTTTGGGGTGAGAAGGCAGAGCTTAGGAGATTTAAAGATGGGACCATTGCAGAAAGCACAGGTAAGAAATTTATTGCTTATTATACTGATTCTCAATTTTCTAATTTCATTATGTTAGCATGACACCAGCAGTTCCATTTTGATAGTATGGGAGTGCGAGCAATGGCAAAGGCATCTTATCATTAAAAGAATTACTGAGCATATTCTTCAGCATCATCTTTCCATATCAAAAGAAAGCATGGTGCATGTTGTAGATCAACTTGATTTTTGTCTTCTTGATGGTCTTCAAGGTATTAGTAATGTTTCTCCCTGTTATCAATTTTTGCAATCCTTTTTCTTTTTTCTCTTATATGGTATATCATGATAAAAATTATGCTTTTGGTTATAATCAGATCCAATATCAAATTCTGGAAGTTTACTTGAGGCATTTGAAAGTTTGTCAAAGTGTTTGTGTGGCCTTGAAGGGATTCCTTTGAGAGTATCAAGTGTGCAACCTTTAGACTCAGGTTTCTTTCCCAAGATATCTTGCCATCATTTTTTTTTCTCTCACTTTGAATGAACTGCCCTCATGTGATTATATAAATAATGTTTTATGGTACTATCTATGATTCAGAGCCAAACAATGTTCCTTACCACAGGAAAGCATCCCTAGATTTAATCTTTTTCTTGTAGAGAATAATAAATTATATTAAAAATTCAATGGTTTCCATTACATGTTATAAAATATGATTTTCAAGGGTCCTTAACCCCTAAACCTCATGGTTGGAAAATTTGTGGCATGATCAGAAGTCAACAGTGAATGGGTCTTGCTTGTGAGAATCTCCATGTAAATGATTTTAAGTGAATAAAATTATTTTCCTACTGATGAAAAAATTTTGAACCATCTGATTCTTACTTTTCATTTTAAGAATTTTGATCTAAGTGCTTCAATAAATTTTTGCCATGCAAATGATGAAAAGAAATGAGATGTTGATCAAGTTGATTTAGCATATGTGATTCTTGAGTATAATCCATGACCAGGTACCTGCCATATTATTGAAATAAATTTTTGCCATGCAAATTATGTAAAAAAATGAGATTGCTAAAATTGTTTGATCAAGTTGATTTAGCATATTTGATTCTTGAGTATGATCATGAACGGGTACCTGTCATATTGAAAAGCATGAGACATACTAATGTAGAGTCCTGTATGCTTATGGGTTCCTAATCATCAAACATTATATATATTGGTCATCCATATCACCGGAGTTTAGCAATTGAATTTTTCTCGGCTGATGAAGGATGGAATACTTTAAGCATTAAGTTATTTGCTTATGACTCTTTGTATACATATTGTATTGTACCTTATATTTAATTGGATTCGGATTTTTATCAGATGGATATCGTAAGATCCGATTCCAAATCTGATTATTAAATCGATCTAATCTTTGGATCTGTATTCGATCCGCTGAACATTTTTTCGGATAAAGATCTGATTAAATCAGATAAATTTAATCGGAATCGGGTGGTAATCGGATCAGGATCCAATCCAACCCATTGACAGCTTATCACCAACACATAGGAAAAAAAATCAGATACACATAGATATTTACTCGGCTTTTAGAAATTGGAGATTCCTATGTCTGGGAAAGAGAGCTAGTGCTGTACAGAATCTTTCCAATTCCATCCTTTGATACCTTTGAGGAGATAGGGATAGGCATATTTTTAGGAATAGATGTTTGGGGGTACGCTTATTCTAGATACTATTATGGGGCTAGGCATTCTATGCCATGTTTCTGCCATATATTGGAGATATTACAATATTAGATGTGGTTAGATGTTTTACATATAACAGCCTTTTCTTATCCTTTGGCTAGCAAGGCTCAAGTGGTGCAGTGCCACCTTATGGGGTCACCATCAAGCTCAAATTTGTTGGGTGTTCAACAAGTAATCCAGGGGTTTTATGGATGGAAGTGTCTTCCATGATCATCTAGTCATTATACTTCCATGAAGTATTAGGTCCATTAAGTATGAGAGATATAATGAAAGCAAAGCCTTGTACTTTATGAATAGGATGTAGTTCAGCTATGTACAGAGGATTCACATATCTTAAGGCGAGAGTAACTTGGACATGTTTATTGGACTGATGAGATCCCCATGTTTGTATCCTTGGAGATTGTCCCATCTTGTCCTAAAGGGATCGGGCTTAACAATTTGTCCTCCCATATGCTAAAGCCTTCCAACAATATTGCTGATTCTATTGTCAAAGATGGTGTTGATATAGAGGACCTATTCAAAGTGATACCCATCGAAGAGATTATAAATGTGGTCTCTATTGTTTTTATTGTCATTTTATGGCTTGTTGTCATAAGGATCGGTTTATACTCTCCTTTTATCTAATAAAACTTTGCTACTTATGGAAGATATTAAAAATAAATAAGCAGCACAAGAAAATTTCCGACGAAAAATATTTTTGGAAGATTTGGAAACTTATTATTTTTAGCTATGGAAGATTTTGAAACTTATTCTTTTTAGTTAAAATAAAAATATATATTTTTCCAACTCATCCTTGTTTAGTTTGGAAATTTATCGTTAGCTCTATATCATTATGGCCTGTGCTTAGAGTAGGTCCTATATCTGTAGCTTATCAAACAAATTTGTCTAAATGTCTTTGGCTTTTTTTTTTCTTTTAATATTTTGAGAAAGTAAGGTTAGAAAAATTGCAACAACATTATGCATGTTTAAATGCTTCTGAAATATATTCTTGTCGACTTGATGAAACACTATACCATTTTACTATTTCTTACTCTGATTCCAAAAATTCTTAGAAAATATCTCATTCTTGGGTAAATTTAGTTAAGACAATTGTTTGGAAGCAAGCTGTCTGTATCCTGTTATCATTTTATAACATTTGAACTTGAGCATCTTGTGTAATGGAGATTTGGGCACTAAAAACTTAGGGTTGAGCATTTTGTCTAATGGATGTTTCACTTCAAAAAATAATCATCTTAAACTTTTTTGGCTGATTGAAAAGAAGTCCTAAGTGGGATATCATATAGGATGGCCATCAGAGAAGCTACCTTATGGGCCAAAATATCTGGTAAGTAGACAGCAAAATCATTGATATGCTGAATGTTATTGGGATTCGGAAAATTTAGAGGATTATGAACAATTGGATTGGAAATGAATTTGTAGTCCTTAACCCCAGACGGCAACAGGTCTGAAAACAAATCATTTGAAAAGCAGTTGTGAGATGAAAGTCCCAACAAGCAACAATATGCATGCAAGTTTAAAACACAGTTCATGCTTTATCATTTGTAAAACGATGATGCATTTCCATGAGTATCAAAATCGCAATCAAGGAACCGCAATCATGATAATCAATAGTTTCAATAGCAAACATGCGATATATGATAACCACCATTCTCACTTTTCATGATCAATATGCATCAAAATAATTCACATTCTCAAGATGACTGAAGCATCTCATCACATTACAATAATTTGATCAATATGAAAATTATTTTTTTTTGATGAATAATGATGGTATGATTGTATAAATATAAAGAGAGCAAAATGTACAGCGGATCAAAGTATGCACAACCCGCATCCTAATCGTATGAACATAGCAACTGCCCTAATCTACTCCCTAAGTATCATAATCACATAAAGACAAACCTGTCCTCCCTAAGACTGACCCGACCCACACAAAAACAAACACCACAAACGATGTTGAATAAGAAATTCAACATAAAAAAAACCACCTCACTCCTCGCGTGAATCAATAATGACTCCTATTTGACTTGAACTACCCCTTCCACCCGACTCCATAAGAGACGAAAAACACCGCTGACGCCAATGTCTGACAATGTCTACAATCTGAATGTCACGGAACTCCGGTAACATCGTCACCCAAGAAGGTACAACGATACGAATGGAGTCACTCAATTGCTCCACCGACCTCCAAGAGTCCTGAAAAATCCTCCTATTACGCTCCATCCAGATGTACCATACCACTGCATGAAAAAGAAGGCTATAGATAAAGTCACCTCTCCTCCCCAAACCTTTGACCCTCCACTGATGAAACAATGCTGCAAGTGTGTTAGGCAGCACCTAAGAGACTCTAACCACCCGGAAAAGCCCCATCCATATACTATATGCCACATGACACTGCAGGAAAAGATGGTCAACACTCTCTCCTCCTTCCATACACATAATGCACACATGAGGAGATAAAGCACACCTCTTCTATCTTTTTTGGAGATGATCAGCCGTATTTATCTTATATTGGATAGCAGTCCACAAAAAGGCCTTCATTTTGGGGGGAACCTTAGGCTTCCACAATTGAGATACAGGAAAGGATACTGAATGAGGAGACTTACTCTGATTGAGCACTTTGAAGAAGGATTTACAAGAAAAGGAGCTAGAAGGAGAAGGAATCCAGATTGGCATATCATCATTGGATGGATCAATGAAGACATCTTTTAACTTACCTAGAAGAGAAGCCAAATCCTGCATTTCTTCAGGCCGAAGATCTCTTCTAAATGCCAAGTTCCAAGAAAGATCCGACACTGACTGGGAAAGAATATCAGCCACAAAAGCGTTGGGAAGAGTGACTAATGAGAATAATTGAGGGAAGTGAGACGACAAGATAAGACTGCTCCACCACTGATCATGCCAAAATCGAACAGAATTCCCTAACTGAATGGCCATCCTGACATGAGGGTAAAAAGACGATGCCATTCTCATAATAGCTTTCCATGGGCAGTTTCCTGCTGGACGAGCCCTCATATTTATTGATCGCCCATTATCATCAACTCTATATTTGCTGATAATAATTTTATGCCACAGACTTTCTTTTTCAATGTTGAAATGCCACAACCATTTAGCAAGAAGAGAGGAATTCCGGGAAGCCACCCTCCCCAAACCCAGACCATCCTCGTCCCTAGCCAAGCAGACCTTATCCCACCCCACAAGATGCATTTTCTTATAACCCCTTCCCTCCCAAAGAAAATCCCTTTGAGCTTTCTCAATGATGACCACAACATGCCTAGGCATCCGAAACAAAGACATGAAGTACACCGGAATGTTAGCTAAAACCGCCTTAATTAAAGTGATGCGCCCCCCCAAAGACAAGTAATTTTTTTTCTAGAAAGCCAATCTCCTCTCAACTTGCTCTATGACTGGCTCCCAAAAACTGATATTGCGAGGGGAGGCACCTAGTGGCATCCCAAGATAAGACGTAGGCCAGTCGGCCACCTGACACCCTAAGATCCTACTAAAACCCCCCATCTCCTCCTCATTGATGTTCACCCCAAGTAATGAGCTCTTCCCCCAATTTACCCTTAATCCTGAGACCATATGGAAAGTGTGAAGAATACTCTTCAATCACACATTCTGATCAGTGGAAGCCTCTAAGAACACAAGAGTATCATCCGCAAATTGCAAATGAGAAACATTACACCCACTTCTACCCACACGAAAACCTTGCATAAAACCGTTATGATCACCACAAGTGAAGAAGCTATGCACCACCTTAGCCACTAAAGTGAACAAAAAAAGGGATAGAGGGTCACCCTGACAAATACCCCTAGACGACGAAAAAAAGCCTTTTAACTACCCCGTTAACAAGAATAGAGAAATTGACCTTTTCTAAACATCCCCGAATCCACCTCCTTTATCTCAGCCCAAAGCCTTCCCATTGAAGCACCGAGTCAATAAAATTCCATTCAACACGATCATATGCTTTCTCAATATCCAATTTGCATACAATTATAGGCTCCCCAGATCGCCTTCTACCTTCCACGCATTCATTGGCAATTAATGAACAATCGAAAATCTGCCTATTTTCCGCAAAAGCACTTTGGTTGACAGAAATGATTTTTGACAATACAGCTTTCAACCTTAATGAGAGAACCTTGGCTACTATCTTATACAAACTGGTTGTGAGACTAATGGGCCGAAAATCCCTAATACCAACCGCTCCTGGCCTCTTGGGAATAAGAATTAAGAACGTGGCATTTGTCACCTTATGAATGACCCCACTCGAGTAAAACTCTGTAAACACCCGCATAAGATCATCCTTAATAGTGTCCCAATTTCTCTTAAAAAATTCAATGGTAAAGCCATCAGGGCCAGGAGCCTTATCACCTTCCATCTCCCACATAGCCTCCTTGACTTCCTCCATCACAAACTCCCTTTCTAACCATTCGACCTGTTGACCACTCAATTTCTCTTGACCCATCTCTTTCAATTTAAACCTGTGTGATTGCTTCGACTTGAAGAGACTGGCATAAAAGTAGCATAAAGAATCACTAATTACCCCCATATCCTCCACCATACTACCTTCAGCCTCCAAACGAGATATTATGTTCCTACTCCTTCTCCCATTGGCCACCTTATGAAAGAACGCCGTGTTCCATCACCCTCCTTCAACCAATTTATTCGTGATTTTTGCCTCCAGTGAATTTCTTCATACTTAAGAATTCTTGCTAAGCTATCTTTCACCTCCAACCTCCTTGCCTTATCATGCAAATCCCAATCCCCACTTGTTTCTTTTGCATCCAACATCTCCAACTTATCCAACGCCTCTTTTTTCTTTACTTCCACATGCCCAAAATTCTCCTTATTCCAAACCTTCACACTACATTTAACCTGTTTTAACTGCCTCATGAAGGAGAAATCAGCCCAACCCCCACCCCGGCTTCTACCCTCACTCCACCACTCAATCACCAAATTAGAAAACAAGGGGTGTTCAAGCCACATGTTTTCAAACCGGAATGGGGCCGGACCACCCAGTCCCATTTCATTAGTCAATAAAACTAGACAGTGATCCGACACAATTTTGGGCATTAACATCTAAACAACCGATCTAAAATGACCATCCCAAGGACCGGAAGCTAACCCTCTCTCTAATCTAGAACATAAGGGAGGGACTTGAAGGTTGGACCAAGTAAATTGCCCCCCGAGGAGAGGATAGTCAATTAACTGGCACTGCTGGATCCAAGAGGAGAAATCCCTCATACTCCTGGAGACTCTGGATGAAATCTTATTAGACTCATGAGTATATCTATAGACATTAAAGTCCCCCACCACTACCCATGCCGACAATATCCGTTGGACCTGCCAATTCAACTCTTGCCAAAACATCTCTCTCCCCTTTGCCCTACACAGACTATACACTGCTAACAAAGACCATTGCAAGTTATTGGCCTTGGATTCGAAGTCCACCGATATGGAAAAAGAGCCCATCTGACTAGCCGACAGATGCAACAAAATGGAATCCCACATGAGCAATATTCCTCCAGACCTACCTGCAGACGGTAATAGCATCCACTCAATATCACCAATTCCCCACACACTTCTAATCACCCTAATATCCACTGCCTCCATTTTGGCGTCAACAATTACAACCACCTCTGGTTTCCATTTTCTACACATTTCCTTAACTGCCAACTTCTTTTCCCTTCCCCCCAATCCCCTAACATTCCAAAATAAAATCTTCATGGACAACTTGTGGAGCCCTTTTCATATGCGACTCTAAATTCATTTACCACCGTCGGAATTTCCACCCTTTCATCCCTGGCATTAACCACTTCATCAATGACCTTATCCGAAAAAGCATAGACACAATCCCAAACCTTGCTAGTTTGTTGAGCTTCCTCCCCCTCCCTGCTCTCCCCATCTCCCTCATTAATGGACTTTCCTGGAACAACCTCTTTCTCGCCCCCAGATAGGGGCCCATCAACATTGCAAAAACAGCATGACTTTCAGATATTGCTGCATCAGGAGATCGAGATAATAGACAATCATTAAACTGAAAGCTAACCTCAGGAACCATACCTGTAGTTAAGCCATTAGGAGAAGAGGCAGGAGATGGGGGTCCTTGAGAAAAAGACCCCACTTGGTGACGAGAGGAAACAGGAATTGGACAATGGGGCGAGCAAGAATCAACAGGAAGAGAGACCCTTGGACCACCCCCACGGCTCTCGGTCTCATGACTAGGTTCTGCTTCCCTTTGGCTGATTATCCCCAAATTCGACGAAAGATCTGCATTTACTCTTGATTTGTGCCTTCTGGAATAACATCTGAGATGCGACTGCACGCCTGAAACCATCTTTCTCTTCTCCGTCACCTCCTTCTCGAAGAAATCTGAAAGTCTTCTCCCCACCGCACAACGGCCATCCTCCTCCCTCAACTTCATCGACCCATTCTTCTCTTTTGAAGACAGAGGGGAAAGAGAAGATACATCATGTTTCGTACCTTTTCCTTTACTACTAGGATACTGAGCAGAGCATGACCCTTGCTTCTTACTCTTTCCTTTGCTCCCATAAAGATTGAACCTTTGAATGTAGCGCTCCATCGTTGCTTCAACGCACTCTGAAATCTTTTCCTTCCATGACTCGTCACACTCCATGCACCCTTGATTCTCCTTCGATTCCTCAGTCCGATCCTTATGATGAATGGACTCGCGATGATTCTCACGCTCTTCTGCTCTTCTTTGCTGATCAATAACCCCTTTAACAGGAACTTCAACGTCGTTGCACTCTTCATTGCGAAGCAGAGAACTGATCGGCCTTCCATCGGGCGATCGACCCCTCCAGCTCTCAACGCAAACAGGCCCACTCCTCCCATCCTCATTATGACTTGGCCCACAAGGGCCAAAATCACTTATCTAGCCCACTACATTCCTAACTTTAACCATACCAGTCGACTCATGTTTTTTCGACTTGGGCCAAAGCCCACTACAAACATTTGATTCGACCCACCCAGCCTCACCTTCCCTGAGCATCTTCAACCCTTCTCCTTCCCCTGCCACCACATCCCTGAAACTTATAGCACCTCTACCCCCTGATCTTTGTGACATATCCCTCCCCACACCTTCCCCCATTTTACCACTATTCCCTTCCCCCATAACGAAAATACTAATTTCGTATTTGACTGCCCCCTCCCACAAGTCAACCTTCCTAGGGATCCTTCTGTGAACCTCCTCCTTCAACTTAATAGAGAATCCCCCAGCAAAAGCCCCTGATGAGCAAAAAGACCCTGCCTGGACCCAACCCCCAACAAGCGTCCCCAATAGCCTCCAATGTATCCTTTGCCCATAGATGAGTAGGAATTCCCATCACTTTTATCCATGTCCCACCTTTGGACCATGAAGCCCCATCAAAGATCTCCTCTGATCCCCATTGCTGAAAAGTAACCATAACGTTCTCAATTCTTTTTTGTCTCATTGCCAAGAGCTTATTGGCCTCCTCCACTCCATCCATACATAGGATGGCCTGAAATTGAGACACTGGTATGAATCTTAAAGTCTTCCCCAACCCCGTGCCAACAGATCTAAGAGTCTTCTCCTAATTCGCCACCGGACCCGAAGAAGAACACAACAATAGATATCTCCATAAATTCCAGAAACGCCTGCCTCCCGAGCCACCGAGATCGAAGGAGGAGCTCCACACCCACATGACAGAAGTCTTCTCCCAATTCGTTTAGGTGGTTTTATATATAACACCCATGACCACATCTAACCCCATTGGGTCAGGCATCCAACACGGATTTCACATAGTGTTGGGCATCCACATGCTGATTCCATGTAGCATTGGGCATCCATACACCGATTCCACGTAGCGTTGGTTATCGGCACCGATTCCACGTAGTGTCGGAATTAGTACCCCCGATTCCATGCAGGGTTTCCAAAAGAAGTAACAATATTGAACCAACGCCCATGGTATTATACTCCAAACACACCTATTTAAGACTATGGATTTATAGCTTAAGACACTTTGATTTTTCTTATTTTTTAGGACAAAAACATTATTTGGGTCAATGCCCTGCATGCAATTCATGCTCAATCAATTAAATGACTTAGTGCCACACGTACTAATTCTTGGGGCCACTGCCCCTTCATGCTCAACTAGCATAAATAATCGAATGTTTCCTCTTACATCACAATATACATAACATTTCAATGCTAAGAAATTTGAATAGTAGATGGACACTAATAACATTCCCACTTATCGCAAGATAATATAACTTCATGGATTTAAGAGCTAAATTCAATAAAGACAAACGTTCTCGTGCTTGACAAAGTCATAATTTCTTCACCCAAGACCTCACATTCATATGAACACATTCACACTTGGTCTGGGTACAATATTCCTTTCCTAGAAGTCATTTGCCAAGTGTATACCACTTGGGTTTGGGTTGGAACCAATTGGAAATGCAAAAACAATGTAAATTAAAAAACTGCAGATCTGGTTTTTGACCTCTATAAAGTGTTAAACTTGAACCAATCTATGAAGAATTAGCAAGCGTGCTATACAACATTGGAAAGGTCTACGAGCCTAGTTTCCAACGCATCAAAGGGTACGCAAATTGGAGTTTTCTAGAGGAAGTTATGGCTATTCTTATACATGTGGTTTTTAGCTACTGTTGTGGACAAACTCAAGGTTTTTTTTGTTCCTAACCTCATCCAATCTTTCAAATACATCTAATATGCTTCAAACATCAATCTATTTTACTTCTAACACAATATGGTTCAAGTATCCTAGATTTTTCCTAAATTGAAAGGAATTTAACTCCTAACTATAACCAACTAATAATGACATTACAAAATTTGGAAATGGTGAAATTGTATAACTAAATAAGACTCAAAACACTACCTAAGCAAGAGGCTACACAAAAATACAAGCATGCAACCAACATTCAACATATGCACATAAAAAATCTCCCATTTCCATTTAAAAACAAAAAAGCTCAACAATGTTTTGAGTTAATGGTGTTACTTGCCTTTACCAAGCTACTAGTTGAACCCTTGAGCTCTCCTAAGCTCAAATGTACATCCTCTTGCAAAAACGCCCAAAATCTAGGGTTTCAAGCTTTGGAATAATGGCTTCAATCCAATGCAAATATTGAGTTATTGTTCTTCAATTTTTGTGCCCTTCACTTGGTTCTTCCTAAACCCAGCTATCACAATCTTTCTTTAACAATGGACATGAAGAAGAGGAGAAAAGAGTTAAGAGAAAGAAGAGGGCTCCTTGCCTCATACGTATGGGGTAAGAGTGAGTTTCTTTCTCTCCATAAAACTCCTCATTAACAAGTTTGCCATTCCTTCTTAAAATCTCCCATCTATTTACGACTTTGCCACCTTATTCTCAGCAACCACTATTTACAATCCTGCCATTGTCTCTACTCCTTCCTTATTTACAAGTTTGCCACTTAAAAAACTTACGAACAATATTACAGTTGTGACATTTTCTGCACGATCAAATAATAGTGTACTCAAACAAATTTAAGAAACTATCCAAGCTTAACCTACCAAATAAAACTCACCTTTATTTATTCTTATCCTTGTTTTGAGTCTTTTTTTGTTATGCAATTTCACCATTTCCAGATTTTATAATATCATTGTTAGTTTGTTATAGTTAGGAGTTAAATTCCTTTTAATTTAGGAAAAATTTAGGATACTTGAACCATATTAGGTTAGAAGTGAAATAGATTGATGTTTGAAGCATATTAGATGCATTTTGAATGATTGGATGAGGTTAGGAACAAAGAAACCTTGAATTCGTCCACAACAGTAGCTGAAAACCACCTGTATAAGAATAGCCATAACTTCCTCTAGAAAGCTCCTATTTGTGCATCGTTTGATGCGTTGGAAACTAGACTCATAGACCTTTCCAATGGTGTATGGCACGCTTACTAGTGCTTCATAGATTTGTTCAGGTTCAACAGTTTATAGAGGTCAAAAACTAGATCTGCAATTTTTGAATTTACATTGTTTTTGCATTTTCAATTGGTTCCAACCAAAACCCAAGTGGTGTACACTTGGCAAATGACTTCTAAGAGAGGAATATTGTACCCGAACCAAGTGTGAATGTGTTCATATGAATGTGAGGTCTTGGGTGAAGAAATTATGATTTTGTCAAGCATGAGAACTTGTGTATTTATTGAATTTAGCTCTTAAATCCATGAAGTTATATTATCTTGCGATAAGTGGGAATGTTATTAGTGTCCATCTACTATTCAAATTTCTTAGCATTGAAATGTTATGTATATTGTGATGTAAGAGGAAACATTCGATTATTTATGCTAGTTGAGCATGAAGGGGCAGTGGCCCCAAGAATTAGTACGTGTGGCACTAAGTCATTTAGTTGGTTGAGCATGAGTTGCATGTAGGGCATTAGCCCAAATAATGTTTTTGTCCTAAAGAATAAGAAAAATCAAAGAGTCTTAAGTTATGAATCCAGTCTTAAGTAGGTGTGTTTGGGGTATAATACCATGGCTGTTGGTTCTATATTGTTTCTTCTTTTGAAAACCCTACATGGAATCGGGGTATTAATTCCGACACTATGTAGAATTGGTGCCGATGCCCAACACTACGTGGAATCGGCGTATGGATGCTCAATGCTACATGGAATCGGCATGTGGATGCCCAACACTATGTGGAATTGATGTTGGATGCCTGACCCGGCGGGATTAGATGTGGTCATGGGCCTTGATATACAACAATATACGGGGAATTTAGAACTTTGTAACAATAGTGTGCATGTGCATCAATATATACATGTGCACAACAAAAGTGGTGGAATGTAATATCCTGCAAGTTGTGCTAAAACTAAGCACCGGCTACTTCTGTACCAATAGTGTAATAAGTGCATAAAAAAAAAGCCAACATGGCCACCAACAAGGTGATACAAATCGGTTATCTAATACTCATCTCTCCAAAATATACATGTCCAAAAACAACAAGTCTATACCAAAAAAATTAAAGAAAGACCCTAAGTAGGATGATAGAAGTCCTCACGATACCCAGGCGCTTTCTCTTTTCCCTTGTTGTCCTTAACCCCGGAAGCCGACGGGTCTGAAAACAAATCATTTGAAAACCGGTTGTGAGACAGAAGTCCCAACATGCAACACTATGCATACAAGTTTAAAACACAGTTCATGCTTTATCACTTGTAAAATGATGATGCATTTCCATGAGTATCAAAATCGCAATCAAGGAACCACAGTCTTGATAATCAATAGTTTCAATAGCAAACATGCAATATATGATAACCTCCATTCTCACTTTTCATGATCAATATGCATCAAAATAATTCACATTCTCAAGGTGACTAAAGCATCTCATCACATTACAGTAATTTGATCAATATGTTAATTATTCGTTTAGGTGGTTTTGTATATAACACCCATGACTACATCTAACCCCACCGGGTCAAGCATCTAACAGTCAACATATGCACATCCAAAATCAACCATTTCCACTCAAATCCGAAAATACATTTTAAAAACAAGAAAGCTCAACAATACTTTGAGTTAAAGGTGTTACTTGCCTTTACCAAGCTCCTAGTTGAACCCTTGAGCTCTCCCAAGCTCAAATGTACATCCTATTGCAAAAACGCCCAAAATCTAGGGTTTCAAGCTTTGGAACAATGGCTTCAATCCAATGCAAATGTTGAGTTCTTGTTCTTCAATTTTTGTGTCCTTCACTTGGATCTTCCAAAACCCAGCTATCACAATCTTGCTTCAACAATGGAGATGAAGAAGAGAGAAGAGAGTGAAGAGAAAGAAGAGGGCTCCTTTCCTCATACGCACGGGGCAAGAGTGAGCTTCTCTCTCTACATAGAACTCCTCATCATCAAATATTTTCATCAGCATCAATATTTTCAAATTGGTCTTCTTCCTATATTTCCTGTTATTCTCAAATATGGCCAAGAGATTAACTTAAATTAATTATCATTATAAGTTAAAAAGTTTATTTAAAGGTGAAATTGTGTGTTTTAGTAAAAATATACATACAAGTATATCATTAAGTGTCTTTACATGCACAAGCAACATAATGTATAGCATAACAAAATGAACTTGGGGTTTGCGAGTTTTGTTTTGAGTTTTTGAGTTTTAGTGTTTTCGTGTTATGATTGTACACTCCATACTTTATACTTTTTCCCATATGATATATTCACTCATCTTCATTATTCATCAAAAAAAAAAAAAAATGAACTTGGGTGATTCCTTAAATCTCTGATGCTGTCTAGGGTAGTGCTTTTAAAGTAAGGAGATAAGAATGATATAGGTTGTGTATGTTAAATATGATCCAATGACAGTGTCACTGAGAAGGTTCACTCAATAGAAAGATCCTTAAAGGGAGTGGGGAAGGCATGGGTGGGCATGGCTAGAAATTTGTGAAGAAGGATCTATATGAAAGCATGGGTTTAGAATATGATTAATTCTAGCTACCCATTCAATTGAGCAAAGACGTTGCAGCATCAAATATCAGAACCCCAACTATTTTTTTTTCTTTTTGAAATTGCAAAATTATGCATGTATCATTTTTAAAATATATTTCTATTTATTATTCATGTGTTGACAGAGTGCTGTTTGCTTATCTGTGAGCATAGCCTTCAGGTTCACATCTGTCTTCCCTCCTCGACGTCATCCATTTGCTAGTGAAAAGGATGTTACTCGAAGACTGCAGCAGCTTTCAACTTGCATTCAACCTATGGAAGTTATGATTCAGGCATGATAGTTGGCAAATTGTCATTTTTTCCACCTGTTTATTCATATTCACATCTTTGAGGGCATTTCTATCTTATTGTTCATTTCTTGTTTCTTCTTTTTCTTTAGTTGGAGGGTTCTGGAAACTGGCCAATGGATAACATAGTTATCGAGAAGACAAAATCTGCATTCCTTCTGAAAATTGGAGAAACGTAGGGCAGGCAGTGTTTTTTATATTGTGAAGCCACTTTTTTTTGCTTGGCTTCCCATATACAAGTTGAGTTTTTTTGTCTCATGACGATCTTTTGGTAGCCTGCAGAATAAATGGGGTATGACGTGTACAGCTACCGAAGATGTGGTGGATGTCCTCATGTTCGGATATGCATTTCGTCTAAGAATCTTGCATGAGAGAGGCCTGAACTTGTTGAAAAGGGAAGGTGAGGATTTTTAACTTGATGCATGCCTATTGCCTACATATTTAATGTTAGGTACTTCTTTCAGTATTCTTATAATTTGTACTCATAGGGCCTATGTCTAATTGTAGCTGGAAATGGTCAAATGAAGCACATCTCGTCAATAGACAAGGACCTTTTTATCCGTTCTCAGCATTCTAGCATGATTAATGGTTTGCTGGGTCATTACCCTATGTATGGGCCAGTTGTCCGGTGAGTGTGAGTTTTTATTCTTTGAATTAATTTTTTCAATGTCAACATCACTTATCCCATTTGATTTTTGTCAAGGCTTGCAAAACGATGGGTTGCTTCGCATCTCTTTTCTGATTCCGTGGCAGAAGAGGGCATTGAATTGATGGTTGCTTATCTCTTTTTGAAGCCTCTACCATTTTATGCTCCTTGCTCAAGAGTCACCGGTTTTTTGAGGTTTTTTTTCTTTTGACTCTTCCTACAAGGCAATTTAGAATAATAAGCATGTCCACATTTTGTCACTTTTGCAGCTTTATAATAATTATAAAGCTCATTTGCTTTTTGTTTGGTTTGTTGTCTGGATTTCATTTCGTATTACACATACTTATTCATTATAGATATTTGTTGAAACGACAAGAAACTGTCTTAACCCAACTATTTGTGTTTGGCAATATGAATTGTTTTGCAAGACAAATTTTCAAAAGCTATATCTTTGGAAATAACTTTAAGTATTTATATTATTTCTAACCTAGTCTGGAGGCCTAACATTGGGAAGTCCAATATACTTTAGGCATTACCTGAAGACCTCTATTTTCTACTTTCAACTTACAAGGCTTAGTCTGTTTATGTGTTACATTTTTCAGTTCCAACATCCTATTCTATATATAAAATGAGGCCTAATATTGTGGAAGTGCAATATGAATTGGACTTAAGATCCTATACTCCATGCTTTTAACTTGGAGGGAGAGGAAAAGGAACCACAGCTCTGCTTTTAGACACTTTACCTATCGGATTTTTTGATCCTCTAAGTGAGAGGAAGAGAAGTCTGTTAGAGGATTTGGAAATGAATCTCATCATTCTATAAAGAAGCATGACCATCTTACTTTTCCATTAGGCTTTATTTTATTGGATATTGTGGATGTTAAAAGTTAAAGTAATAAGATGATGAAGATTGTGTTAGAAGCAGGCGAGAAAAGGAGAGAATCCCTTTTCATTATATGCAGAAAATTGACACGATCAGTCCTGAATACTGTTTTGGTTATTCTCTGGTTTATTGAAGATATATATCAGTGCTTTCCCCAAAATAACCGTCACTAATAATGGAACATAAACACCAAATAACCCTCACTAAAAAGCAGCATATAAACAATAAAATAAATTGTGTCTTAACACTCGCCCTCAAGCTGGAGCATATATATTTCTCATGCCTAGCTTGAACCACATTATGAAATGATCCTTGAGAGATTGCCTTGGTGAATATCTATCACCTAATTGATCTTCTGACTTGATGTATGGTGTACATACCTTCTTGTTCATAACTGCTTGGTTGTCAATAAAGGGTCATGGGCTTTATGTCAGTATTCACTCATTAGGGTATTCAGCTACATTAATTCACAAGCTGTATGGGCCATAGCCTTGTACTCTGGCTCAACACTAGATCTTACAATTACACTTTGTTTTTTACTCTTTGATGTAACTACTTTAGGACCAATAAATGTGCACAACCAAAAGATAGAATGCCTAATAAACTTAGATCCATTTGCATCTGATAGTAGAGTCAAGTTTCCTTCTGGGCGATATACCAAACCTTCCCAGGAGTGCCTTTCAAATGGCATAATATTCTATTTACAATATGCAAGTGACATTTTTTGGGACTCTACATGAATTGACTAACAACTCCAAAAGCAATAAAGATGTCAGGTCTCGTAACTATAAAGTACATGAGCTTCCCAACTTGCCCCTGTGTTGCTTCTTATCTTCAACCTCTTTGTCATCTTTATTTTCTTATGTAAATTTGTTTGAATTGGTGTATCAACAGGTTTGAGTCCCAACATATAAATCTCCTCGAGAAATAAACTAAGATATTTCCTTTGGGATAAAACGAAACATTATTGTCCATGAGCCACTTCTATATCCAAGAAGTAGTGTAGCTGTCCCAAATCATTGTAGTGAAAATGTTGCTTTAGATGGTTCTTAGTAGCTAATTCCTTCTATATCACTTCTATAAACAATGATGTCATTGACATACATAATTAGCAATAAACTCCAGAGATGTATGGTGTATAAAAACCGATGATCTGCATGGATTTGATGGTGTTAAAAATTAAGCACTACCTGGATAAACCTTTTAAACTAGGCATGTAGACTTTATTTCAGCCTGTGGATGGCTTTCTTCAACATACACACTTTCTTTTCCTCCCCTCGAGTAAAAAACCTTGGTGGTTGCTCCTTGTACACTTATTCAGTTTGGTCTACTAGAGTGAAGATACCCATACAGAATTCAAGTGAGCCAAGTTTCAAAAAATTCAACTCTATAGGTTTGAGTATATCCTTTCGAGCTTTCAACCTATCAATAGTACCATCAGGTTGATATTTGTTGGTGATTAGTCAATGAAAGTGAAAACCATTAGTAATTAGGTGGTGATGTGAGAAAAAAGTGCATCCATTTATTTGTCCTTTGCTTTTCAAATAGAAGACGTCTTGAATATCAATAGTTTGCGTTTCAACAACACTTTGCTGAAATGGTGCCTCCTCCCCCAACCCAAAAAAAAAAAAAAAAGAGGCACAATTCAAGGTGGGGAATCGCCAGACTTATAAGAATAAATGCAAGATTCAATGATATGTAATTTTTTGCGTTTGCCATACTATGTTTTTTTGTGTGCATGAAATATCGTGTGCATATGATTCGTCATGTGCAAGATCCGAGGGGTGAATCATAAAATCCAGTGAAATTTTGTTGCATTCGACGGCACGCCCTTTTTTTTTTTTTGAAATTTTTTCGTGTGCATCTGTGCTTGAAGCCTTGAACAACCCTTTTTGGCTCGATTTGGGTGAAATTGAGTGATTTATCCCCTTTTTCGTTGTTTTCTCTTCACAACTCAAAGTATCTATAATTTCTCCCTCAAATCGGTCATAACTTGAAGGGATTGTGTAGATCTACAGTGTAGATAAACTATAGACCTATTTTAGGTGGTATCTAGCTGGGATTATGGATTATAATTTGGATTTTGAAAATCCAGATTCTCATTACTAATTTTTAGAATCCAGAATTTTGTTTGGATACCATGGATTTTAGAATTTAATTATGCAAGTAGAATCTAGAATCTCATTTGGTTGTGCCGATTATTGAGATTGATATTGTAGTTTTTGTACTAGTAAATGTATACAAAACGTAATAAAATATATCTTACTAAATGTAATGCCTTAAAGATTTCTGTAATATATATATATACACTAGGAAATGTCAACGTGCGTTGCACGTTGACAATGATTTCAAGTTTAAATTATTTTATTTCATGTTTATTATTTAGTTTAGTATATATTATTATTTTTCCATTTTCCTGAAAATTTATTTTGGGACTCTAAATATAAAAGAACATTTTTGTGCTATTTTTAATTTAATCTCCTTTATAAGGATTTTGAATAATAACAGGATTCACTTTTTGTTTTGATTCATTATTGCGTTAATTAGAAAATTAAATATAAGGATTTATGGTGAAAATGACATAAAATAAACAAAATTCTATTGTACAGCAAACTATTATTATGAATAGAAAAATAAAAAATAAGAACAAATAATGCCTATTCTTTTAACACAAAAAAAAATGGATAAAAATTTCTAAGGGAAATAATATAAAAATTAGATAGAATACCAAAAAAAGGTAATGAATTCCCTTTTTCTTAAAGACTTGCTCTAATCATATGGGACTTTAAAAAGGATAAAGATTTTAAATAAAAATATTGTAAAATTCAAAATTAGATAGGTTTATAGAAGGGGTAACGAATGATTATTAATAAGAAAATTTAATATAAGAATAAAATAAAAATATCCTTCTACATTATTAGTTAGATAAGATTTCTAATATTAAATTAGTTAGATAATTATTTTAGTACAAATGAAAAATTGTATATATACATATTTATTTAATAAGTAGAAATATTTATTTTATTAATTGGAATTGTTGTTGCTAAATATAAAATCATGGTACGAATCCAAAGTTTTTTTTATTTAATAAGTAGAAGTAATTTCTTTTTTTGATCAGTAAGTATATGATGTTATATATTTATAAATAATAAAATAGCCTGCAGAAGTTACAGGTACTCACACTGTGTACCAAAGAAAATGCTATTGGCTACATTTCCCTTTTAGAAAACACCGCCGCGCCCCCCCCCCCCCCCCCCCCCCATGAACACTATATATTCCTCTCAGGTACCATACAAAACCCCACCTAGATCAGAGAATCTATTACAGTTTAGGAAATCCTCTAAGGGAATTCTATCTCCTTCCGGGCAGCAAGCGAACCAACTGTAGAGCATTTTCAAGACATTTTTTTCCATGGAACTTAAGGTCCTTTCCACACTTCTGAAGGTTCTTCTATTTCTTTCACCCCATATTGTCCAAGCAATGGCTGCTGGGACTAAATTCCATATGATATCAACAGGAGCTCTACCTTTCCTCCAGCCCCATGCCTCTAAAAATTGCCTGAAATCCTTAGGATGTGCCCAAGATACATCAAACCTTCGTATTAGTGCATTCCACAGACTTGCTGCCCCTTTACAATAGACCAACAGATGTGCTACATCTTCTTCCTCTTCCTTACATATACAACATCTGTTTGGGAGCTGCGATTCCCGATTCTTCAAGTGATCCACTGTAAGAATCTTGTTCAAACTTGCTGTCCACACAAAGAAGGCTACCTTGCTAGGAATCCGATGGTTCCAGATGCTTTTAGCTACTGAAAACTCCATATCTGATGCTGTTTGCATAGCTGAAAACACCGATTTGACTGAGAAGTCTCCAGATTTCTTAACTAACCAGATTTTGATATCTTCCTCCTGCCCCACCTCCTTACTATACAATTCCTTTAGTAGACTCTCATAGCTGCTGAACTCCCAATCTGCCAAATTCCTTCTGAGATTAATGTTCCATACAATTCCAACTTCCGATATTGATATATAATCACATACCAATGCTTGTTTGTTCTTGCACACACTATAAATCAATGGATAAGACTCCTTTAACTTAGAACCACACCAAGCATCATCCCAAAACCTTATTCTTCTCCCATTACCCACTTTAAATTGGCACAATTTCTTCACAGACATGGACAAATTCGCTATAGGTCTCCAAAGACTATACCCAAATGAATGTTTTGAGGGGATAGGAAACCAACAATTGGTGGAAGCTCCATATTTCTAAAAAATTATTTTCTCCATAAGTTGTCCGTCTCACACCCAAACCTCCAGATCCACTTTTGGAGATGGGCTTTATTAAACAATACAAGCGGTCTCAACCCAAGTCCCCCTTTCTCTTTAGGCTTGCAAATTTGCTTCCATGCCACTAAATGTTATTTTAGATCTCCACCTGCTCCTTCCCACTGAAAATTTCTCTGAATTTGCTCTAATTTACTTGCTACCCCGCCTTAGGAATCTTTAGAATGGACATGAGAAATGTCGGAAGGCTTGATAAAACACTTTTAACCAGTGCCAATTTGCCTCCTTTAGACAAAATACATCCTTTCCAACCAGCTAGTTTCTTCCCCATCCTTTCGATAACAGGATTCCAAATGGATGTCTTCTTATAGGCAGCCCCCAAAGGCATCCCAAGGTAAGAGGTTGGCAGCTTCCCTACCTTGCATCTCAACTCCCTACTTAGATGAGCTATGTTCCTACCTTCCCCAATACCGATCACCTCACTTTTAGTACGATTGATTCTAAGCCCTAAGCATGTTTCAAAACATAACAAGATCCCTCGTAACCACAAAATCTGATGTTGAGTTGGCTTACAAAACACCATAATGTCATCTGCAAATAAGAGATGATTGATATTCATACCATTCCCGAATGACACTCCTCTCAACAAACCTCCTTCCATAGCCCTCACCATCATCCTGCTGAACACCTCCATAATAATAATGAAAAGGAGAGGAGACAAGGGGTCTCCCTGACGCAAACCTCTTGAGCTCTTGAAGAACCCGGCCACAGAACCATTTACCATAACCGAACTACACGAAGTTGATATGCATGTTAGAATCCTCTCCTCCACTTTGCACCAAAACCCATACGTTCTAGCATATATATCAAGAATTCCCAATTGACATGGTCATAGGCTTTATGGAGGTCAAGCTTACACAAGATCATTTCCTCCTTAATTTTAATACATGAATCGATGCACTCGCTTGCCACCAACACGCCATCTTGTTGCTGCCTCCCCCCTACAAAGGCCCCTTGAAACTTAGAGATTAAGTGAGCCAGCACTGATCTAAGCCTATTAGCTAGTAGCTTAGCTATAATTTTATAAACACTGCTAACTAGACTGATTGGCCGAAATTCCTTCAAATTATATGTGCCTTGCTTCTTAGGGATCAATGTTATAAATGACGTGTTCGTACACCTTACAAAGCTGCCATTTTTGTGGAAATCAGCAATAGTTGCCATTAAGTCACCTTTAATGATGTTCCAACAAGACTTAAAAAATGCTAAGGTATAACCATCCGGCCCCGGGGCCTTATCTCCATCAAGCTGCCACACTACGCCTTTGACTTCCTCTTCCAAGAATGGGCCTTCCAAGCTCATGTTCTCCTCCTCCGATATCTTCTTGAAATCCAAACCTTCCACTTTGGGCCTGAAGGTGTCTTCTTCCTCATATAACTTTGAGAAAGATTCAGACATCTTCTTTCTTATAACTTCCTCCTCCATGTATACTGAACCATCTATCTCTATTTTAGAAATAGTATTGCAACGTAGGCGGGCATTAGCCATTCTATGAAAAAATCTCGTGTTCTTGTCTCCTTTCAACCATAAAGCCCTAGATTTCTGACGCCAACAGATTTCGTGCTTTCTAGCCTAAGTTTTGTACTCCACTTTGAGGCTTTCTCTTTTAACCCATTCCTTGGCATCTAGGGATGCATCTTCTTCCTTAGCATCTAGCTCCTTAATTTGTTTTAGTAGATCCGCCAAACAGCTGTCCACCTTCCCAAATTCTTCTTTATTCCACATCTTAATCCTCTCTTTCAACAGTTTGAGTTTCCTACACAATACAAAGCTCGGGGTACCTTCCACCTCAAATTCAGCCCACTATTGTTCTACCTTCTTAGTAGGCTTTCGTCCACCAACCACATGTTCTCAAAACGGAAGGGGGCTGCCCATCTGATCTCATTTTCACACCTTAAAATCAATGGAACATGATCTGATGTTGGCCTTGGCATTGCTTCCACCCAAAAATCTGAAAACAAGCTTTCCCATTCAAGCGAAATCATAAATCTATCTAACTTGGACAACGACGGATGAGACTGATTATTTGACCATGTGAATTTAGCTCTTTTCATTGGTATATCAATCAGTGCTGAACTATTTATGAAGTCAGAAAACCCTTTCATTGCTGTGGAAATGTTCTTACAACCTTTCCTTTCCGAAGTAAACCGGATCACATTGAAGTCACCTCCTATGCACCATGGAAGCCTACAACCTTGTCTAACTTCTCCCAATTCCTCCCATAATTTTGGTAAATCAGCTTCTGAATTAGGGCCATACACACTGCTTAAGAGGACAGAAGAGGCTGCTTTGGAAATTTGAATAGTGGTAGAAACTGAGAACTCCCTAATCCATGACTGTTCTAATTGAATTCCGTTGCTTCTCCAAGCCATAATAATCCCCCCAGCACTTCCTCTCAATGGAACACTTACCCATTGGATCCTATCAAGGTCCCAGATGCTTCTAATAACCTTGCTGTCAACAACTTCCAATTTCGATTCCTGCAGGAAAATAATATCTGGATTCCAAATCCTTAACATAGTTCTCACTGCATCTCTTTTCTCCACTGCATTCAATCCTCTCACGTTCTAGGATAAAAGATTAAGCTTCATTACATCTGAGTGCTCCTTTCTTACTCTTCTTCCTACTGATATTATGCTTGCCACCTGATCTTGGCACATCTTTCACTGACCATTCGAGTTTTTGAAGTTCTCTAGCTGCCTTTCTTCTCATCTGCCTTGCTTTATTGTTTTGGGCTTCTATTGCAGAGAAAAGAGCCATAGCTTCCTCCTCAAATCCTTCAAATGACACCCCCAAAACTCTGCTCATCAACATTATTTTGTCCAGCAGGTCTGCTGGCTCTCCTTCCTCTATGTCTGGCTCAACATCAAGCTCAGATACCACATTGACTCGTTGCTGGACTTTAGAAGGGGTCACCCCACTATTATTTTGCTCATCCTCCAGTGGAAGCATCACCTGAAGCGGAATTATGTTCTCATTAACCAACTGAAGGTCCACTCTTTCCTGACTCAGCTCTGAAATTTCTTTGGTTAGATCAGGATGTCCATCGCTGTTTGAAATTACACCAGGCTGTCTCCCATCCTCGTTCCATTCATCTCCCTTATCACCTCTGCTCGTTTCCTTATCGACCAGTGACGGTACCACCTGTGCATCTTCTGAGCTCTTTTCTTTTGCTGCCAGCTCCTCCTCAGCTACAGAGAGAGGGCTAGTGGCAGACGATATTTCTGTCCTATTACGAACTGAACTTATCTCCTCCATAGAGCAAACAGAATCAGAGAAGGGTCCTTCTCCAACGAGTTCAGCTGATTCCATGTGGACTCTAGCTGGATAATCCCCATCTTCACAGGTTTCTCCTTGCGACACAGTTCGGCTTATCTCCAATACTTCTCACCCCTCTGCCTCAATGGATTTATCATGATTAAACAGCAACCCCTGAAATTCTCTGGATAGGACGATCCTACTAGGCTCATCTGAACTTTCTACGTCCAGATTCACGCTGTCTCCAAATATCAGCCCATTAAAACCCGAACACCTTTCATCTTCAACATTTTCACCCGATGCAACCTCATTGCCACTATGAGCCTCCTGGCCTGATAGCAGAATTACTCATAGGCCCAAATCTACCCCACACAATTTCAGACCTTTCAAGGGAGCCCGATCTCCTGATGGGCTGCACAACATTAACACTAAGATGTCTACCCTCCAGCCCATAAGCCTTATGAGTTTGAATTGGAGACCTAACTGACTCTACACCTGCCACCCTGAAACCAGCCGCCTCTAAATCTTCCCCACTGTTCACAGGACTGCCAGGGACCCTGCTGTTGGCTCCTGCGACGCTCCTCCTTCCGAGGCAGCTAATTCTTCTGGAGTTTGACCGCGAGACCCCCCTCCCCCAGCCACTTTCTTCTTCGGAATAAAGGCTACTCCAACTTTTAATCCGATTTTGATTCACCTCCGACGCAGGTAAAATTATAGTTTCAAAGTAGGACGACCCATCCCAAAGACAAATGGATCGAGGAATCCTCCTTAATATTTGCTCCTTTACCAACATGGACACCAAACACAGATCGTTTTGATTTGCTACAATCTCCCCCACTTTCAATAAGCCGCCACCAACGTTACCCAGCAAAAGGAGCATGGAACTGCCTAATAAATGAAGAGGAATTCCGTCAATTTTTATCCAAGTCCAACCTGCAGAAAAATCGCCAATGCTGATACCACCTTCTAGTTGGAGGCGGTGGAACGACAATCTTCCTCTTCTCCCCGTTCCTACTTCTTTCAAGTTCAACAGATTATGAAAGTCTTGAACTGATTGTGGGAATATTACAACCTTCCTTGGGGATAGCTCCGACATTGAACAATGAATGCCATGCACCTTGTGAAGCTCGGAAAGCGCTGATAGCCAGTTCAATGTAGATGCAGTCTGTTGAACAACCACTGCCAGGCTCCAATTGTTGTTCCTGGGGCATATACCAACAACCGGATTCCATCCTAAATTCTGAATTTCGCCAACAACCTTATTAGATTTTACTAGAGCTTCCATCGTAAAGCTAAAATCTCTGCAGGTCGCCGAAGACTCTCTTCTAATCCCCTGGGCAGGAAACCCCAAGACCTTCTCCAAATCCTTCCACAAGTAACTCCAACCACCTTCTGAGGGATCCATAGGAATATGAGAGATATATTTCTGCCTTTCCCGAATGAGCTCAGTTGCAGAAACCGACCCCACTCGTTGGACTTCCTCTCCAACATTAACTTTTGATCTCTGAACCTCCTGCAACCCAGAAACTCGTAACCACTGTTACTCCTTAAATCAGACTTCACTCGAGTGACCAACCAATTGCCTTTGTCACCTTGGATAATCATTCACCTTCGACGCCCATTAGAGTTCACCGTTATGAGAACTTCTTTGCATAAATGGCTGACGAATCCTTCCATTACTATCGATTTCTTCTGAATTCGGGAGTGACACTTCAGCACCCCTCTATTTGAAGCCGCCATGATCCTCCCGAAAGGCTCAAGAGATCCTTAACAGTCCAGCCTCAAACACCAATACTCTGGATAGAACCTTCGCTAACAGGCTCCTTTTCCACGACACCTTCTAGAGACGCCTTCACGAAGAGAGAAAGAAAGAGACGTCTTCGAGAAGAGAGAGAGAGAGAGAGAGAGCCTGAGATTCGCCTTCGCCTTCAAAGTCTCCTTTGTCTCAGAGACTCGCCTACGACTTTGAGAAATGCCTTCATCTCAGAGTCGCCTTCGTCTCTGAGAGTAGCCTGTGTCTCTAAAAGTCGCCTTTGCCTTCAGAATCTCCTTCATCTCTCGGAGTCGCCTTCAGAAACACCTGCGTCTCTATAAGTAGAAGTAATTTCAGAATTACTATATGCTATTTTCTAAAATATTAAGTCTTAATTAATTTCAAAATAATTGACTGTGTAGAATTATTTTCCAATACTTATCTACTTAAAAGAATTTTAATAGAAAACATAAAAGTAAATTAAGAATCTGATTATTATATTATTGATAGCTAAATTATTCTATTATTAATAGGCGTGTAGTTTCTAATAATTATTGTTGATAAGTATTAAATTATCGACCTCTATTAATAAATCACTAAATAATTTACCTCAAACTTCTAAGCAATATCACAAATAAAATGTATTTATTTCATATAATAGAAATAAAATATTAAATGTTACTTATCTATCTCATGTAGATAATTTATTTATCTACGTATTTGATATTCTGAAAAATATTAGCTTATTTTGATTACATATTTACTTTTATGTTTCTTATTCAAATTACTTTAAGTGGATAAGTATGGGAAATTAATAAAATTGATAATTATAAATAAAATTTCTCAAATTTCCATTTATAATTAATTGGCTTATTTTATTAGTCATTGTCTTTTTTTTTATATATTTACCATGTATAATTAATTGACTAAGTTGGTTATCCTTTTAACTTTCTTATATTTCTTTATATCAGGAACGAAAATAATACAGATTAAAAATAGTTTTATATTTCTTTAAGATGAGAATTCTTATAAATAATAAGTCCTTTCCTTTTGTACACTCGACCCCTTCATCTTGGTGCAATTTTATTTAAAAAACAAAAGGATTCATAAAAAAATTTTCTTTAAGATTGAGGATTATTTTAAATGGGGGCCTTAATTTGGAAACACAATTATGAAAAAAAAAAAAAAATGGTATGTCATGCTTTTATTAGTAATAATAATTTTTATTTTATTTTAAATAAATAATCATTATATTATATAATGAGATGAAATGACATATTAGAAAATTTTTGTTATTATTATTGATATTATTTAATATTTAAATGTGTACTATAAATTGAGTAATTATCTATTTTTTAATAATCGTTAATTGGAGAGGAAATAGATAATTATAAGAATAGGGAAGAAGTTTGATTTAATAGGACTCATATTTCTTCTCCAATTAAATATAATCTTTGATTTTAATTATCGTTAATTGGAGAACAAATTGGATTTTAATAGATATTTTAAAACTATTAGTAAATTTACAAAATATAATAGATAATTATCAGGGAAGAAGCTTGATTTCATAGGACAATAATTATCGTTAGAAGGACATTTTACGTATTTATTTTTAGTTAGAAGGACAATAATTTAGTAGGACTCATGGCTATAATTAAAAATATAATTTTGATTATAGAAAAGGGCATTCTAGGTATGTTAAGATTGAAAACTCTTAAGGTAGTTCGTGCTTTTAATAGTAGTATGTAGATATATATATATATATATATATATATATATATATATATATTCATAAAATTTTGTATTTATATTTCTATATTTTACAGATTATATATTTTATATTTATGGGTATATATATGTGTGTGTGTGTGTGTGTATGTAGAGAGAGAGAAAGAGAGAGTTAATAGAAGTTGTGCTTGCCTAATCAAACAAAGAAGCAAACACACAGCCCCCCACCCCAACAACAACCCAAAAAAACCCCAACCCCCACCATCCCCGAGCCAAAAAAAGGGGGGGAAAGAAAGAAAGGAAAACCAACCATGCTGATTCCTCTTAGAGAAGGACGAAGAAAAGGTAGCTCAGTTACGCTCGCATCCCCACCTATCTCTCTTTTCTCTCTTCCTCCTTTTTTTTGTTGTTGTTGTGGTTTTGATCAGCTAGCACCAACACAACAGTGGAGGCGGTGGATTCAGGTATGCACCCTTCGCTTCTCTTGTCCTTTTCCCTTCTTTCTCTCCCTCCTTGTCCCTTTTTTTTTAACAAATTCTGCATGGCACACCATGAGTGCCTTATGGAACCTCGCCATTTCAACGGCGGAAAGTGTGCCGTCAAAATAGAACTTACTTCGACTGCCACAAAGTGTAATATCACCTTTGCTGATCAGATAACCTCGAGCGTAATCATGTGGATTTTGTTTCAAAATACTAGAACTTGTGGAAAATGGAATACACTGGTTTTGACGAATCTCAATTTACCTTCTTTCACTTTTTCTGGTGAACTATTGAAATTTCGGTGGTGTGTTGTCGAAATTTTGTTTTGTGCTTGGCCGGCATGCCCAGTGGCACCGAAACTGAAAACCTTGCTCTTAATGCAAGTTAGGAACAAATACAATAGAAAGGGATGAAGCAAGTAAACGATAATATGGATTTGGATTATCAAATGAAAGGAAATGAAAAACTAGGATGAATAGTACACAAATTTTTACCTTTTCTCATAGCAATAGATAACTCGACATCTGTATTGTTGTATTGGATTTAAGACCCACCATCAAAATGAAAACATGTTGGAGAGGATTGAATGGCTGTACTTTTAGTTGTACCTTTATTCACTTATCTGTGATCTCAGTATTTGTATGTATGTATACTCTAATGTGTTGTCTAGTAATGGGGGAAAGAGTAGAAGAATTATTAGGGACAACTGGAAGTGATAATGCAGGTATGAGAAATGGTCATTTCAGAAGGAGAAGGAATCTTACTGGACAAGGAATTTCCCCACTAGAGTAATATCGAGTGTCCTTAGAAAAGGAAGCATCAAAACTGATAATGGACTTCTGAGATATAGGATCAAAACACTTAAAACCCTTTTTAGCGCAAGAATGATCAAGGAATATACACTTTATTGCACGAGACAGTTTGTCAGGACAAGGATGCAGAACTTGAAGAAAACAAACAAAGTAAGGCATATAGGGAGGAACTTCGAAAATTTGAGCTTTAAGCTAAAGGTTAAAAAACTCGATGTCGGCCCTGATATCTGAATTGACTTGGTAGATTCGGTTAGTATTGGCTGATTCGGGGTCAAGTCGTGTTGAGATGATCTGATCAGCCCAGAAAGTTTTAAAAAGGAACAAAAAGGAAGGAGAACACGGAGAAGAAGAGGAGAGGAAGAAGAAGAAAGAAGAACCAAATTTCCTGTTTGTGTGGACATAGGTTTGTATTTTTTTTTCCTTTTTTTCCCTTCTGCTTATTGTTGTTCTTCTTCTTCACCGTATCCTCTCCTTCCATTCTTTTGTCTGGTACTTCTTTTGTTCCATGTTTCTTTCTGTTTTTTTCGTAGTTTTTTCTGATTTTTCTTTGTGTTTGTTTGTTTTTTTTTTCTTTCTGGTTTTTTATGATTTCTTCTTTATCGTCTCAGGCAGTCCCAAGTTGGTTTTACTCGAAACTAAGTCAACTCGGGTGGTACCAACTCCGTACCACCTGCATTGTTTCATTCTCGGTGGGACTCGACCATATTTGACCAAGACAAAGGGTTTTCAACAAAACCTCTATTGTCAGCCCTCATATTGCCTCAACAAGAGCCAATATGTAATTGATTTTCTCGATAACACTCTGTATTAGGCAAGTTGTTAAACGTCATTTAAGATAAAGACTTTGAAATGGAATCTGGTTATCCAAGACAAGGGCTGTCAACAAGTTGAATATGGGTCGAATCTACCTCTACTCATATTTGATCCGATAATTCGACAGTAAGATTTGAATTTAACCGATATCCATTGGATTCAATACATGTTGGTCTATTATTTGAATTCAACTTCCTTTCATTATATTCGCATTTGAATTCATGGCTGGTCTTAAAATAGTTCGATGGTTTAAACAGTTTGATTCCGAATTGTTTGAAATGTTTCAACCATGAATGGCAAGAAGAGATAAAAGGTCTCTTTATGGGAATTTTTGGTTGGGAAGAAGAAATCCTTCCCAGCAGAACCCTAGATAAGTGATGCCTTAAACCCTTTTCCTAATTAAGTTTGAATTAAACATTAAACAAGTTATATATATAGTGGCACAAGCGGCGTGCCGGTGAAATTTCAACAAAAATATCACATGAGGCCTCTAGCAAAACGGCATCGAAACCAGCATAGTGAACCTTGCTTGCATTTATTGGAGCGTGTAATGTAGATGTCTTGTATTTCACTAGGCACCTAGTATCCATTGGGCCTTCCTGTGGGATAGTGCCGTTTGGGAAGGCCCACCGGGGGTTCGGGGGCGGAGACCCCGACCAAAATTTTTTTAGGGTACTATTAAGGATTTGTTCTTTGTCTGTTAGGGTTATTATTACCGCACAGAGAGTTCTGTTTTGTAATCCTTGTTTTTGAGATAGCAGAAGCGTTCTCATCTTCTCTTTCTGTGGATGCAGGCTAAAAGCCGAACCACGTACATCTTGTGTTTTGTCTCTTTCTGTAGTTTTTGCTATCATCTCGTTTGTCTATTTCATAACAAAGCGGGATTATATGAGATTGTCTTGTTGTATCATAATTGCAGGTATGTTATAAATTAAATCAGGAATGTGATAATTAAGAGGATTAGACCTTTGTAATCATGTGAAGGTTTATTAGAACCAGACCAAAGTTTTCCGAATGGTTAATGCTTGTAAACTAATTGTTATTTTTGATGTTATTGATTTTGTTATGGTCTATTGGTGAAAGAAAAATTCTTATAAATGGAACTATAAGCAAGGAAGCTTTACATCTTTGGGAATCTACAAATCTATGCATTCTCGTTGATAAAATCTGAGAGGGACCTGGAGAAGTCTTCCTGTCATATAACTTGTTCCCTCAAGTGTATTACAAAGTTTTGACTAAAAATGAGCTCCCTGCTTACGTTCCATGTTCCCAAAGTGAAACTCTGTATTATAGAAAAATTGACTTAATGCTGCAATCCCATATGCCTCTTTCAACAAGAGCCATGGCCAATTTGCTTGCCCATTAACCTCAGAGCTCTTTCAATGCTTCAATCTTTATGTAATAGCAGATATTTAGCTGAGAAATGTTATGGTCAACAGCAAGGTCTGATATTTTAGCAATTTTTGTATATCATGGCCCCAATAGAAGATGGAATCATGCTCATTTAAAGCCATAATTGGGAATCCCTTATAAACTCTTTGGAGACACCCTGACTCAGCTATCAAGCTGCTAATTGGTGATCTATTTTTGGGCAAAAATGGTGCTATCCAGGTGGATCCCGTAACCATTTCAACTGCTTGAGGACAAAGTTCAAATTGAGACCCCACTTCTTCAAAATGATGTTTTCATCCTGGTTATTGGCTTATTGCAAAAACCATCCATATGTCTCTAATAATTTAAAATAAAAATATATGCCTTAGAGCTTTTTTTGACTCGTATAGATTCATTGATATCTGGTTGTTATGTGGTAATCTTGTTTTCTTACCCTTGCCACTATATCATCTCCATTTGAGCAATTTTCCATCCAAATAACTCCAGGAATACATTGGCATGATGGAAATTTCTTGAATTTATGAGGACCATAACCTAGTGTGGGTCCCACCAAAGTATGGTACTGGGAAGGGTGGAATGTCAACATATCTAAACTTGGACATTTTTTATCTATGCCTATACTTGAACCCGTGTTCTAATGCTGGCAGCCTGAGGCTTTTACAATCAGATATCCTGAATTCAAAATTTTCCAAAACTTCAGCCCTGATAATTTTTGTGCATGTACACCTATAAAACAGATGAGTCAAATGCTTAGGGTGCCTTGTAACGAAAGCAAAAAGATGACCTACTTATAATCACCTCTTCAACAAAATATCTTGTGTACAAAATCCTTGCAGACTGTAATAATGCTGTGAAAGAGTCTGTATGTTTCCTTTATATAGTAGCATAACTTCAGCCAGTTTACTGTACTATGAACCATTTCGTAAAGCATATTCTGGCCATCTTGTGCAGCTGTCCTGAGTCCTGACAGACTGATTGCTTGTAACTTTGGGTTTGTTTCAACAGTAAAGTCTTCCAGGCTGTGAAGCCTAAGCCGTTGTTCCTTGGTGAACAAATTATAGCCCCAGCCCTTGCTCCTTGGTGCTAAAGCCACTTGTGTTAGCATAGCAAAACAATGCGTGAAAAATATAATGTACCACCAAACACTGTCTGAACAACCTCTATCCTGCTACCAAAAGATGAGGTATCAGATTTTCTTGCTTTTATCAAGATCACATCTTCCTTTGTTCCCAGAGAAGCACAATTCGCTCTCTATCTCATCTTTACAAGCAAAAAAGATACAGAACTTTCCAGAATCAATGCAACCTGGACAGCTGGACAGAATTTATCAAGACTTGCTTAATCCCATTAGCTAAGTCCAATTCTGTAGCTACAATGACCATGAAGGGTCATTTGGGAAGGCAAGATGGGTGATCATGGGTTCTTGGCAGTGAGGATGTACTGCAAAATGCTACAGGATTCTGCTCCATCCAACAAATCAGTAAAAACTGCACGACAAGAATTAGGGGGATCTCCTTGCCCTAAACTTTCAGTATAGGGAAATTTCGCACTCGTTATCCATTTATCTTTATCATGTATTTAGGATTGGAAATGCATGATTCAGTCAAACTTAACATACTCTTAGGAAGAACCATCTCCTTCAAAAGCCTCAAAGGAATATCCTGTTTGACTGAATCATTTGCTTTATAAATTTCCACCTCAACTGCCATTCTTGATGTACCATCCCTGTATAATAATTATGCACATGACCTTGACAAAACTGAATGTTGACCACTAAGAATATGAGCTTCATGAAAGTAAATTGGCTGTGGCTCTGTGAAGAAGGCACAGCCTCCTACCTTCTGTTTGCTATAATTTAGTTAAAAGGAAAAAAAAAAAAATCCTTAAATCATTGTATACATTGATATGGAACTAAACTCAGAGCGTGAATAAGGTTGATTTTTTTCATAAACCATTTTCCTGTAGAAATTGTCATCTTAGTAGTCACTTAGAGGTTATCACGCATTGTTCTGTGCCTATATTATCCGTTTGTTTATTGTCTTCGGCAAACCAAAATTCTCACTGATGAATAATATAAAGATTGTTTTTCCCACCTCCAATGGATCTAAACTTGCATTTATAGTCCTTTTCTTCTAAAGCAATATAAGCAAAAGGTGGCACCATCCCTCGGATGCTGCTTAGGTGGGACCTTCTCCGGGTTATCTTCCTTGTCTGTTTTGATTATTGTGGAAGGCCCCGAATGTTATGCTTGTCTGCCCCATGTAAAACATGTAAGGAAAGCACCATCAGATCCTTTTTTATTGACTGGACACATTTTCGTATCATTTGTTTCACAAATTGATTTTATGTATTGAACAATTTTCTGCTCCATTTGAATGTTTATCAATTTTTCAAATCTTTTATTTCTTTACAGGCTAGATTTGATTAAAAAAAAATTTGTTCACTGCTTTGAAGGCTATGAGCATACTTCATTCTCATGGATATCATTCAATTGGCAGGTTCTTGCGGTTACTGTCAGACTATGACTGGACATTTTCTGCATTGATTGTTGATGTAAACAGTGATTTGACTTCTATGGATGAAAAAGAAATCAATGTGAGCACTGTAATTTTGACTTTTATATGGTATCATTTTCATATTCTTCTTCTATGCATTTCCAGACCTTCCTGGAATAAGCACATGATTCCTGCATCTAAAAAATGTTGGATATTTTCTTACTTGTCCTGCCTTAGTTCCTTACCTCTTATTTTATTATTGAGATTCTCATCTCTTTGTATTTGTAGATAATTGAAGGAAAATAATGACTTTGGTTGTTGTGGGATATCTCCTGGCCATCATGCTTTTTTAAATCTCTGTCCCTATGTATTATGTGGTAATTGTTGGACTCTAATTTTCATATGTTGAAGTACATCTTCATGTTTATATTTTTGCATGCACATGTATTGCATTAATCAACATTTTTCCATTTGAAAATAAAAATAAACCATACAGCCTCGTCTTGTGTAATCTCATTTGTTCTTGTAATGTTTGGGTAGGAAAGTGAAATCTATTGGCACTTATTATCAATTGTTTAACAAGATAATTTCAATGGTTCAGAGAAATGGAAGATTGTTTTGAGGTTTGACTTTCCAAGCATGAAATTGGACCGGAGTTTTTTGAAACATTTTCTCATTTTATTCCTTGCTTCTCTCTCTCTTAGAAAGTGTTGTAGGGTGGATTACAAGCTCAGTCCCTCCAACCTTTTGGGAAGCATAGTTAGCTATGAAAATTTGATTTCTCTCATACACTACTGAATCTGTTACTACATGTTCTGTCCTTCCCGGCTTCATCTTTGATAGAGCTAAACATTCTTTAATTATGGCTTCCATACTTTCACATTAGTATGTTTGCCCTTGATCTGTTTAGGCATTATCCTCCAGTGATTTCTTGTTTTCTAATCTGTGAAACTAATATCTATAGGTCTCTTCATTGATCATTGTGTCATTTTCTTTTTCCCTTGGGTTACCAAGAAAAAATTTTGCTTTCATTATTTAAGCTGTTCACCATTTTATAGAACACTACAGTTCTTTTCTTTTCATTTTATTTTCCGTTATCCTCTGTCTTTAAAGAATCATTTTGGTTGTTGTTATCATGTATGATCATTTCAAATTTTTTTGATGAGTAATGAACATTCATTCAAATCAAAGTAGAGAGAGAAAGATCTCACAAGACGTGGGATCCTGACAGATATAATACATAATAAAAATAAACCACTAATCTGAACCTATGAGTAGTCCCTAGTGACTTCAAAAAGAACGAAACCAGTCATGAAGCAGAGAAACTGCAGCCGCACAGGAACAGCAACCAAAGGTAGACAATTGTAAGACACCAAGCTCCTGCTATCTCTGGATGCTAGTATAAATGTATAAGATGGTCAACAGATTAAGTAATGAAAGCAATATTTTTTCTGCTTTCTCTGGACAAAGCTCCTGCAACCAAATCAGAAATGTATGATCATTTCAAATTATTTTCCTTATAATTTCATATTACTCTGATCTTTATATTTATTGGATAACCACTAATTGCATATTGCAATTGGATAGGAGAACTTTATGTTAAGCAGAAAATCTTATGAAGAAAATGCTCAAGATGTGAATCCGGCAATGTTCTTGGCCACATCTTATGACAAGGCTTCTGAAGCATGGACCAGATTCTCACCAAGCTCATCTGTGAGTACCATTCCTGATTTGAGCAACTTAACTGTTTTATCCTCTTCCTTGTTTTTTATAATAAAATCTTTATTATTCATCAGTGAAAAAATGATATAACAGGAAAATGTTGCGCATGCCAATCTGGTGAATTTTTGGTTGCTTCTTTGATAAACCCATTCCTGTATGTCTGATAATCTCAGATGTTGAGGAATATACAGCACATATTTGAGAAAGTAGTTTATTCTGTTTTGAGTTATGATAACTCCAACGTATGAGGCTTGGACATCATAATGAAACAAATTATCATTAGTGACCTTAGTTGTATGTGTTGTATTAGATCAATTTGAATATGTATCAAATATTCATTTTTCAAAAGTTGAAATTTGGTTTCCTCCCTCTCCCTTCCTCTCAATGTAAAAGGAGCTGAAAAGGATTGTGGCTTATGCTCGAAGTAGTGCAGACTTTCTCGCGAAACTCATTCTAGAGGATCAGACTGATTCACGCAGATGGGAGGTCAGCTCAACATATTGAATCACCATATTAATGCAGTCATTGTTTTTGGACTGATAAGCTCACAGCCTCACACCTGTGTTCTTTTCATGTTGCACATTTTGGTTTGCAGAGCATTTTCCGGACTCCTTTGAACAACTATGATGCTGTTATTCTTTTGCATGGGGACAGACTGCCTTTCCCCCAACGCCTTCTTTTCACATCTGAAGTAAACCATGGTACTTCTTGTTGCTTAGACATTCACACAGCTCTTACATGTTTTCCGATGTAGGCTGGTCTCCTGATTTGTATTTCATGAACAGGGAGGCATGTTGCTCAAGGAAGTGCTAGCAAGGATTTCGATCCCTTTCTGAGTGGGAGCTTGGAGGAGATGAAGAAAAAATTTATGGTAGACTTTGATCCAATGCGGTGCTTTGTCGATGATCTAAAGGTAAATATGGTGAAATGCTTTTTCTTTGTAACCATTACTAATGATGTTCCCCTACTGAAGCATTACTGAATTCTGATATATATCTCAAAGTTAAATTCATTTTCTTGTAGAAAGAATTCCCAGAGATATTTAAGTTGTGGTATGATGCTCTAGGAGGTGATGCTATTGGCTTAACATGGGAGAGACGGGGTGCAAAGGTAACTGAGTACACATCTCTTAAAATTTCATTGGTATTGAATTGTAGCAATTCAGAAGATCTAATAAGCTGTTCCAACTGCTTCACATTTTCACTTAATTTCCAGAAAAGGGGACGAGAAGATTTTAAGGACGAGAAAAGAGATCTGAACAATGTATTAAAAGGGGTTGGCGAAGTGGGCAGAGGGCTCGTCAGGAGTATTTATTTTCTCAAGGCTCCAAGGCTCAAATGATCCTGTCCTGGTGAGACACTGTAAATTTATCAAGAACTTCCGCCATTTATTTATATGGCAACATTTTCGCCTTATTATATATCAAAAGAGTTTTTATTAGTTATGGATCTGACTTTATTTACCATGTTACTTCATCAAAGTGTATGCAAAATGTTGAAAGGAGAGAAACTAATGAACCTTTGAAATTAGTAACACTTACCATGTTGCGAGGTTAGTTTTGAAAAAGCTTTATTCTAAACAAAGCTTCACACGGCTCATTCTTCTTTTATGTGTAGTTTAGACGAGGATGTACTTATAAAAGTTTTCATAAAATGGGCCAAGCAGGATTTTATAATTGGTCAAAGTACATAAGCCTCTTGCGCACATGTACTTCCTCACAAGTTTAGATGTAGTGGTTCTTTGGTTTTTTGTTTTTATTTTTGCTTTTTGGGGTCGTGTTGGTGCATTGACAACAAATGGGATAAATGAGGCAGAAAATTCAAAAATAAAAATAAAAATGTAATTCCTTAACCCTAGCATGTCACCCTTGGGATATAAAAGTCCTACTGCCATTGAGTGCATAATCCTTCTACGTGTAAGATGAGAAAAATAGCGTATGTGAGATCGCTTATAGCTGATCACTTGAAGAGTTGAAAAAAGAAAACCAATGGACTACGTATGGGAAAACAGCCGAGATTGTAAAGATAGTTTCTCCAATAAAAATGTGGTCTTTATCATGTGCGTGAATTGAATAAAGCTATGTGTGTGTGTGGATATGCATTTAGGGTTCCTGGATCTACAACCCGAAACCATATTGCACTGAACATGGGCCTTTTTGGTTGTGTGAAGGTTCTTCATATATTGCCATTAGGGCTGCAGCTTGGTCCGGTTAAAACTGAACCTGAACCGACCCAAACCGACTTTGGTTTGGATTTTATAGTCGGTTCGGTTTTGGGTTGCATGCTCGGTTAAATTGAATCAAACCGAATTCATCTATATAATATATGTTAAACTTTCAAAGTTTAACTTTAAACTTTGAGGATATTACGAAAAAAAACCCTTGTTTGAGCATAAGAATGTATTGGTCTAACGAATCGAATAGTTTTCATGTAGTTCGGTTTGGTTCGATATGGGTTTCAGTTTTTCTATATTTGTTTAATTGTTTGGTTTTCAATTTGGTTTGGTTTGGCTATATATAATTTTTGTTTGGTCTTGGATTGACCTCAACCCGAATCGAACCAACCCGAGCTGCACCCCTAATTGCCATGTATTCACTACTTTCAAGCGAGAGCAAGTAGCCAAGATTTTTATATAGGGTGAGCAGAGTAGACACAAAATGGAAGATGAATGCTTGAGATTGAAAGGATAGTATGCAAATTTAAAATTTTAGAGTGGGCAAAATCATGTAAGTAGCTATAATAATCTTTTTTAGTTTTAATGTGTGCAACTATCCACCTTAACTTGTTTTGGTGATGGTATATAAAAATTGCTGCGATAAAGGAATACCTGTGATTCGCAAATCCAAACAAACTTTAGTTGTTGCGAACATTGAAAATTAGAAATTAGGGGAGATGGGTTGAGTCGCGGACTAGGTCACTCTCTTTAAGGTGATTCGTGCTATTGCGGGAAGAACAAGTGTGGCCGCTGAACCCAAACGCGTTACCCCCAGGATACAACATCGGTGCTTTGCCCAATAAAGAGTAGAAAACCACATCGGTGCTTTGCCCAATAAAGAGTAAATAAAAAAGGAGGAGAGTTAGGGTTTTTTGACGAAAAACGAAAGAGGAGAGAGAGAGAGAGAGAGAGAGAGAGAGAGAGAGAGAGAGAGAGAGAGAGAGAGAGAGAGAGAGAGAGAGAGTTAAAAGTGAGTAGAGGCGTTAGGTTTTTTTTTCCTTTTTAATAAAAGTGTTGTAAAAGAAAGAGAATGGCAAGACAAGAAAGATTAGCAAGATAAGATAGACTCAAATGGAAGAGAAAATCAGCTCTCTCAAAAACTCAAGATCATTCACTAGTTAGCAAATTTGTGTTTTTTTTTTCATTCTGTACATCTCAAGACCCTTTTATAAATATGAAGAGGTGTATTGAAGAGGTGCATGTGGAATCCCAAGAGGTGTATCCTTGAAGAGATGCATGTTCAATCCCAAGAGGTTAAGACGTGCATGTTCAATGTTTCCCAATGGTCATCCATATTCAATGGATTCATAACAAAAAGCATATTGTTTGCACAAACCAATGGACACAATTTTTAGTAAAAAATGGTCCATCACGTGCAAACTAATAAAAGGTTTAATAATAATTTTTTTATTAAAATGCTCTAACAATCCCCCACATATTTTAATAAAAATAGAAAAAAAATTGAAAGATAAAAGAAAATTGAAATACTGAGCAAAGCTAGAATAAATTGCATAATAGAGGTGACAATGTCTTGAACCTCTATTTAGTGTAACTATATCTCTTGTATAAGAAACAATGGTGAACAAAGTCTTGAACCAAGTTTCTTGGGTATACAAAATTTATAGAAACATACAAAGTATTCATTGGTGTCTATATATTCTCTCAAGCCAGCACATTATGGCCTTGTGCTTAATCCCGGATTCATAAGTGTTCTTAGAGAGTAAGCCCCCACTCTCAGAGGAAGCGGCCCCACTTCCGTACACTTATATATTGAGACTATCAAGGATGCTCCTGCAGCTAAACATCCCACTCATAAGAGCTATAGTACTCATTAAGAGTTTAATACTCATCCTTTAACATCGCTACGGGACCATGCACTCACATCTAGGAATGGACAAAATAAAATAAATATAGTGCATGCTAATCTTAATTACACTATGACTTTATTTTTCCCTTTGAACCTAGTTCTTGGGATCTCCAGTCCCTAGGTTGGGTATCCATCATATGTAATTCTTGTCATGGGCTTTAGTCCCATCCCTTTAGATGTATTCTAGACCTTTTCTCTAGCAAGAGCTTTAGTCATAGGGTCATCAATGTTATCCCTGGATCTAACAAAATTTGCTGTAATGGTACCATTAGTCAATAACTCACGGATAGCAGAATGCTTACATCTAATAGGTCTGGATTTACCCTTGTAATACTTATTTTGCACTCTACCAAGTGTAGCTATGCTATCACAATGCATTCATATTGGAGGAAAAAGTCTTTCCTACGTAGGAAAGTCAGATAATAGGTTTCTCAACCATCCTGCCTCCTCACTAGCTGTGGCAAGTGCTATAAGTTCAGATTCCATAGTGGAGTGAGCAATTATATACTGTTTCTTTGACTTCCAAGAAACCGTTCCTCCTCCAATGGTAAACACATAACCACTAGTAGACATGGAATCATCCAATAAGGTATTCCAATCGGCATCACTAAATCCTTCAAGGACCACGGGATACTTGTAATATTGAAGTCCATAATTCAATGTTCTTTTCAGATACTTCATAATACTATCTACATCATTCCAATGTTCAAAATTAGGATTAGCAGTAAATCTACCAAGTACTCCTACAGCATAAGCTATGTCTAGTCTAGTGCAATTAGTAGCAAATCTCAAACTACCAATGATGCTAGCATATTCATGTTGATTTAGGCTACTTTCAGTTGTCAGCACCCCATTTTTGTACCATAAAATTACCTAAGATGCATATCTTGAACTGGCACATATGTGGGCACGTAAATCGAGGTTTTTTTAATAGTAGACTCATCTTTTTGAAATAACAAGCCTACAATAAAGAGAATTCTGAGCCGACTCTGATGCACCAAAGCGTGCTCAAATCAGATCTTAAACGGCTAAGTTATGGATAAAAGAAATAAATGATAGTTTGAGGATTTCTGATAAAACCATAATTGGGTACCACATGGCAGCCACGTGTATGCTATGGTGGTTAAATAAACAAAGAGAAATGAGTTGGACGAATTGGTCCAACTCATGTTTTCTTGGGATTTTGAGACTAAGCTAAAATAAATAAGCCTAAAAAATATATTAGACAAATTGGTCCAACTAATGAGACTTGGAGACCAAGTCTAAATATGTGATGGTGTTTAAGAGAGGAAGAGGAGAGGTTAGGGAGATGAAAGGTCTAGGTGTTTAAGAGAGGAAGGTCTAGGTGTTTAAGAGAGGAAGAGGAGAAGTTAGGGAGATGAGAGGTTTAGGAGTTTAAGACAGGAAGAGGAAAGGTTAGAGGTTAAGAAGTTGAAGGGGTGGGAACTCTCTTATAAAAAGGAGAGGAGTCTTAGAAGTAAGGGGGTAGCAAGAAAGGAGAGTCTCTAAAGAAAAGAGAGGAGAAGTGAAGGAGGGGGAGGATGTTCATTAGCAAAGGTCGAGCATCTTAGAAGAAGAAGAGCTGCTGTCTAGCAACACCAAAGCTTTGATCACATGTTCCAGCTTAGAGAAACATGTATTTTTCTTGCTTAAACTATTGTGTGAAGTTATCTTTTCTTCACTAAAGTCTAAGATTCTTTTGTAATGTGCTCAGTGAGGATTTTGAGATGCTTTTAAAGTGGATTTGAACAAGGATAATCAATAAATAAAAAAAAACAAAGACAAAGATGTAAAGTTATGAGTTTTTCTGCATTAGGCTTGCACCTGTTTTCCAGATAAACCAATTTTTTTTTACCTAGTTCTAGTTCGATTCAAGTCTGGAGTCCTTCATGAGATTTGTGGTAATTTTATTTTAGTTTAATGTAAAAATATGCTTGAGACCCTACACTATGAGTAGGTATTTTATTTTTAATCTTTCTTTGGTTCAGATTTTCACAGGGAAATGTCTAACAGTAAATTTTGAAGCTTCATATTTCTTAAATGAAAATGAATTTTTGAAAACTGCTATAGGTTATTTTAGTGCTTAAAGTTATGATTCTAAGGAATCAGATTTTGTACAATTTGGTTAAGAATTGAGGGAGATATGAATCTTTGAATTCTGATAGCGTAGTAGTTCAGGTTGTTTCAAAAAAAAATTTTCTTTTTGTTTCCTTTGTTTATTGTGATTTTCTTACTTACATTTATTCTTGTTTTGTTTTATTTTTTTATTTTACTACATGAGATGTAACATAGTGGCCCTCCATTCTCCCAATGTAGATATGTTATTATAAATGAGAGTCTAAAACATTTTATTGGAAGTGGTCGAATCAGCCCCCATTTCTTATTCTTTTTAATTTGGGTTTCCTTGCTTTAGAATTCTTATGTGCATGTAGGATGTAGTATAGCAATCCCCCACTCCTCTAATCCCTTGTATATACGAGAAAGATAAAATTAAAAAAAATGGAAAAAGAAAAGAATAATAAAAAATAATAAATAAATAAATATTTTTTGGGGTAGCCGAGTACATTGCTCCATGTTGGAATCTTTGATTTGGATTTCTTTATTTTGGATTTTTTGGTACATATGTATTATGTTTTATTTTGTATGGTAGGTAGCATAGCAACCCCCATTCCTCCAATGTTTGTATATATGTGATCATAAATAAATAAATAAATATATATATATAAGAAAAGAAATAAAATAATAATAATAATAAAAGAGCCCATTAAATATCCAATTAATTTAAGAGAACCCATTTTGGTGGGGCAACCCAGGGTGTTCAAGGACTTCCCTGGGTTGCAATCGGGTCACTTATTTGGAATCACCGGTGCAGACCAAAAATCAATGGGTATCTACCTGCACCATTTCAGGTAGTGGCGACTCCATAATACATGTAACACGCTTTTTCCACGCGCCCGAGGTGCATACAGCTTGGCGACTCCACTGGGGATCGAACCAAGAATACTTTTAATATTCTTAAATATTTTAATACTGGGGTCAGAAGGAGTACACACAGGTTTACAATCAAAATATCCATATTTTTTTAAAAATGTTCTCAATACTATGAGACTGATCAAGTGTTATGCATTTAGATGATCTAGTGATTTTAATGCCAAGAATGACATTAGCTTCACCAAGGTCTTTCATTTTAAAATTACTTGATAGTAATTCTTTAGTTTGGTTCACAACATGTATATCAGAACCAAAAATCAAAAGATCATCCACATATAAACAAATAGTAACATGGAAATCATCAATGACCTTATAATATATGCATTTATCACTTTCATTTATTCGTAATCCATTAGAAATAATAAAATGATCAAATTTCTCATGCCATTGTTTGGGAGCCTGTTTCAATCTATACAAAGACTTAACAACTTACAAACTTTATTGTCATTTCCAGGAGATATGAATCCCTCTAGTTGGTCCATATAGATTGCTTCTTCCAAGTCACCATTCAAAAAAGTTGTCTTAACATCTATTTGATGAACAACTAAATTATAAATAGAGGCTATAGCCATTAAAACTCTAATTGAAGTTATTCTGGTGACCGGTGAATAAGTGTAACGCCCCGAATTTGGGTTACATAATAAAACCGTAACTCGTTTTCAAAGGGTTAATTTTTCACACAGGATTGCTATATCAAAGTGAAGAAAAACATGAAATAAACATATACCATAAAATCAGAATCAACTAAAACCCAACTCATTATAGAATACCATATCTCTAATCTGAAACTCACATGAACCAAGCATCTACCCTATGATATCGTCCTCTCCAAAAGCAGCTGAAAACAAAATGGAATGAGATACGAATATCCCAGCAAGTAGTACATGCATGCACAAATACATTTTTCATTGTTATAAAACATGGATAAAATATAAAACATGTAAGAGTGGCGATAACACGATTAATCCGAGTAATTCCCCAATAATCTAGCAGTCAATATGATACAAATCCGTATATTCCATCATGTAAATCAAATCAGTAGTATCGATATCAAATCACGTATATAACCATAAAACCAAGTATAACCATGTAACAACAGGTCGCTGAAACTAATATTCCCAAAAACAACCCAAATAGATATAGCTTCGATCATAACAAGTGTCAACATAGACAATAGCCACATCATAGTCAAGTCCACGCCTCCATGTGTATATCCAGCCTACTCAAGGTTTCGGATATTGAAATGACGGCCTACTCCAAGTTTCGTCATCCAATGCCGGCCTATTTCGGGTTTCGGCATTGACAACACTGGACTACTCATAGTATCGGTGCTGCTCTACATCGGTGGTGGAGATACAAATACCAATAAACTCAATAAAGTAACAAACAAGTACCGATAAACCAGCTGACAAAACATCTTGTGTCAAAACAAGTCTCAACATAGGCCAATGTCATGTAGTTTACTTTAATTGGGTAATTTAGCATGCCAGAGCGACATCCACACCTCCATGTACACAGTCCGGTCTACTCATAGTCCTAGTACTCTGAAATGATGGCCTACTCAGGGTTTCATCACCCAATGTCGACCTACTCCGGGTTTCGGCATTGAAAACCTAACCTACTATGGGTTTTGGGTTGCTCTACACTAGTCGTGGCAACACTCATGGCCATGCAATTACAGTAATAAAGTCAACACATCACATTACTAAGCTTAAGTCATGGATCCAAGGCAAGCTAGACCAATTTAAGTAAGATTAAGCCATCAAGTAAGCCAACACGTAACCCAATGTGTTCAAGTATATAAACATGGGTAAATCATGACCAAATCCACTCTATCATGGAGGATCTCAAACACACTCCTTCAAGGCAACTTTTCCATAACTGAAACAATATTTAAATCAATTCAATCATGATATAGAATAAGTAATCCAAATCTTTCCGAAAATCCCAAATTAGGCTAAATCTGCCCAAAGCAATAGAAAACCATAATTGTGCAATTTCAGAAGTTAAACATGTTATAAACCACTAATATAAGTGTATGAAACTTCAGATTTAATTAAAAATAGAAAATGGAACATAATTCTCTAAATTCGTATATCAAGACCTATTTTAGAAGAACAAGCCTAAACTCTTCATTGTTTTGTATTTCAAAATAATTCTAGTGTGAACATCTTCTATACATCAGTATTTTATTTTTTTACTTAAGTAGGATTTGGTTAAAATAAAACCCTTGTCAAAGTCCTCACCAATTAATTGAAATTCCCCTTTTCTGTGTTAATTTTTAGAACAGTTGCTCAACACATGGCCTAGACGATGTGTTGGGCGCCCTCTCTATTATTCCACACATATGGTCGCTCAACACATGGCCTAAGCGATGTGTTGGGCGCCCTCTCTATTATTCCACACATATGGTCGCTCAACACATTGCCTAGGCGATGTGTTGGGCACCCATTCAATATTTCCTAATATTGGTCGTTTGACCCAATTGCCTGAGTGATGGGTTGAGCGATGTAACGCCCCGGATCCGAGTCACATGAAAAACTCGTAACTCGTATCCAGAGGTTATTATAATTAACAGGATCGCACTACCAGAGTAAAGAAAACATGAAACTAAATAGTTCTAAGCAATAGAGAGCGCTAAACAATCCCAAAGTAAAACTCACATGACTAAATTTCACTACCCGCAATTATCGGCTCTCCATACGTATCTGAAAAAAACAACCAGGCCTACTCAGGGTTTCTGGCTGCTCTACACCAGTCGTGGCAACACTCCATGGCCATGCCATTACTCCAATAAAATAAAAGCATCACATTACTAAGCTTAAACATCTGGATCCAGGACAAGCTAGACCAAAACAGTAAAACATCGTATAATCTCAATACCAATATCAAAGAAAAACCATTCATTCCACATCATGTAAAACCCATCACAGTTCATCACCTGTCCCTCTAGACCAAGCAGTATCTCAAGTACTTTCAGCATTTTCTCATTTTCGTAACACATGCCATTTGGAAACAAAACTCAATTCATTCATACCAAGGAAATCCTCACAACACATTTACAGTTTCCAAACACGTGAAACCAGAATAGAATAACTCCTCAATCAAAACAGTGTATAAAACAGAGTGAATGTAACTGGTAACTCTTAGTGGTTTGGCATCCGGCACAACACTCATAAATAACCTAAATTCAACTTGGAAGCTTTTAAGAAGTTAACTAAATTTTCCTCTAATAATTTCATAGGCAAAGTAGATCCCAAAGTTCCCAAACAAGTGAATAGTGAAGTGGTTTAACCCTTAAGACACCCAATTACTCTTGGCTAATTCAGATTTCCATTTCAGTAAGTAAAATAGGGTAGGCGCTCACTTCCTGAGGTGGGCGCTAGGTGGACGTCGGTCGGCGGTAAGAAAATTAGGGTAAAAGTTGCTTCCGCTCACTCGACGCTAGGTGAGCGCGAGATAGGCGCGAGCTGAGCGCCAGGTTCGCGCGAGCCGAGCGGCCGGTTTTCGGGTGCATGCGAGCTGAGCGCCAGGTTTGCGCGAGCTCGGCGGTAAGTCGAATTTTAACGGGGCGTCTAGCTAAGAGGTGAGCGGCAGTGGGCGCCGGGTTCGCGGATACCCCCTGCGATTTCCAGTTCTCTGTAAATTCGAGATCTATATCTCTGGCTGGTTTGTTTCGGTCTGTTATTGCTCCAATACCCTCCTAGTACTCCCAGAAGACTTCCCAACCACTTTTGGATTTAATCTAAATACATTTAATTTCAAGATAAAATTTCGGTCTCCGACTCTGTTTCATGCCATTCCAGAAAACCAGAAAACTCATACATCACTTAAAATACAAACCATGCATAAGAATAAGCCCACGAAAACATCAAACACAAAACCCAGTTGTAAATCAGTGCTACTCACCTTAGTATTGAAGACCTTCTTCAAACTTCCGGCCATCCTGGGGATTTGACTGCGAGACCTAACCCGCCGGACTGCAGCCCTAACTTTCTCCTGAGCAGCAACTTTTCTCAAATCCCCGAAAACTTATAGGAGCTTCCTATTTATAGACATCGCAAAGTTTTGACCTAATTTCCCTTTTATTCCTCAAATCCCTGTTCTACCCTCTATTAGTGTAGGGTTTTCCCCGGATCTTAACTATTTACCCAATTTATTTCCGAGTCCGAATGTAACCTATTTATAATTCCACTTAAATTTCTTTAACACTAATGAACCACAAATTTCCTAGCAATAAATTCTTTCTTTTTATTTTATATATATATATATTTTTGACTTTTAATTTATTTTATTCTATTATTTTTATTATTATTATTTTTCTCAAAACTGGGGTTTTACAAGTGACCTCTGGTAAAACTCAGATCGAACACAATCGTTCTCTATAAATAAAAAATCCTCACCTCTGTCTCAATTTTGCTCATTCAAAACACATCAACTAACTTCCTTAACCTCATTAAAACACCAATTCATGATCATTGATTTAATTAAACAACAATTCAATCGATTTTGCTAAATTATCCGATTATACGTATGAGATAGAATCCTCTTCAAACATGATCCAAATCTCATTCAGACGAAATGAAAAGCTATAGATTAATGTTTGAAAGGTGCTACTTACTTCTAGGAAGCTCAATCAACACAATTCAATGCCTAGAACCTGAGAAGCTTCAGATTTCACTTTTCTCCACACTTTTCCCTTGTTTCATTCACCATTCACAACTGATCAGATCTGATCTAAACTATCTGAAACCCTCTCCTTAATTGTAATATGATCAAGTTAATCTCTATTACCTGAGTTACAATTGATTTGAACGAATCCTTAAGTCTCCTCTACTCACGGTCACTAAAATGCTTTGTTCGCTTAACTCTTCAATTTCACTCCAGATCAGCCGTGAGGTTTCTCCTTCTTCTCAAACACTTCCAAATCTGGATCTGGTTTTCCCTCCTTGCTCTTCTTTTGATTTCCATAAGGTTCTCAACTAACCAACAGATGAACCAACTAACTAACGACCTCCTTTTATACTCCCATGCTTTGCCGCCCAACTCTTTTAAACACACATTGATTTGCTGATTGCCACTCTACCATGCCAACCTACACTAAAACTATAAATTCTTCATTTAATTTAATTATAATATCTCTTGAATGCTCATACTACAAAATAAATAACAACCATTTACCACAATTTATAATTCCTCTCTTCAATTAATCTCTGAAAATTCCCAAAATAGCCTTGCTCTCCATTTCCTAAGATTTCCACCAATATTAATAATTAATATTACTAAAATAAATTCCAAATTTATAAATCAAAATTTTGGGGTTTTACAATAAGTATCAAAGAAATCCATGTCTTCTTTTTGTTTATAGCCCTTAGCAACAAGACGGACTTTAAACTTATCAACTGTACCATCAAGTTTAAGTTTCTTTCTTATAACCCATTTACACCCTATGGTTTTGCATCCAAGTGGTAAGTTAACCAATTTCTAAGTTTGGTTATAAGTAAGAGAATCCATCTCATCATTGATGGCTTCTCTCCAAAATTCAGCATCTGGAGAAGAAAGTGCTTCATCTAAGGATTTTGGATGTCCCTCAACCTTATAGATATAATAGTTAGATCCAAAATCCTTAGGAATTTTAGTTCTCTTACTTTTCCTAGGTTCCAATTCATTATTATCATCTCTAGGTCTAATCAAAGTGGGTTCAGAAAATTTTATAAGTTCAGAGCCCCCACTATTCCTAGATTTAAAGGGAAACTTATCTTCAAAATATTCAGCATCAACAGATTCAATTATAATATTGTTTTGAAGATCAAGGAACCTACAAGCCTTACTAGTTTGTGCATACCCTACGAATGCACATGTGGTAGTCCTATTTCCTAGTTTAGGTCTCTTTTGATCTGGTAATTTCACATATATGCTAAGCACCCCCAGACCTTAAGATAACCTAAATTAGGCTTTCTATCTTTCCACAATTCATATGATGTAACCCTAGTCTTTTTATGAGGTACTCTATTAACAATATAACATGCAGTCAAAATAGCCCCTCCCCATAAATTATTAAGAGCTCCAGAACTCAATAACATAGCATTAGTTAGTTCAACTAATGTTCTATTTTTGCATTCTGCTACTCCATTTGAGGATGGAGAGTATGGGGGAGTAACCTCATGTATGATTCCTAATGATTCAGCAAAAGCAATAAACTCATTAGATTCATACTTTCTTCCTCTGTAACTTCTCAATCTTTTGATTTTCTTATTATGCTGATTTTCAACTTCTAACAAGAAGACCTTAAACATATCAAAAGCATCACTTTTATTTTTGATCAAATAAATATATGTATATTTGGAAAAGTTATCAATGAAAGAGATAAAGTATCTCTTTCCACCTCTAGTTAAAACACCATCTAACTCACATATATCATAATGAATAAGTTCTAACAATTTGGTGTTCTTTTCAACACTTTTAAAAGGCTTTCTAGTTATTTTTGACATGGCACATGATTTACATTTATCAAACATGTCATTCTCAAGTTTAGGAATTAAACCTAAATCACTCATGCATTTTACATACTTGCTATTGATATGACATAAACAAGCATGCCAAAAATTAAAAGAAGAAAGCATGTAAATAGAAGAAGTAGATGCTTTATTCATATTCTCAATATTAAGTTTGAACATCCCATCACTTGCGTAGCCCTTCCCAACAAAGACACCTCTCTTTGTGATTACATATTGGTTAGACTCTATGGTCTGCCTAAACCCAGTCTTATTCAACAAGAATCCAGAAACCAAATTTTTCCTCATCTCTAGTGTATGAAGTACATCCTTCAAAATAAGGACACGACCAGATGTAAACTTGAGTTCTAAATCACCAGAACCCAGAACAACAGTAGAAGATGAGAATCTCTAAGTAAGACAGATTTTTCCTTTTCCATTGGAGTGTAGGATTTGAACTAGTTTCTATCAAAACAGACATGCCTAGAGGCACCTGTATCAATCCATCACCCTTCACTGCCATTGAGGAGATTAACCTCAGTAATCATAGCCACAAAAGGCTCTTTGGTTACGTTAGCCTGTCCCACAGGTTCACATTTTCGGTATCTGTAGACACGAGTTGTATGCCCAAGTTTGCCACAACAATAGTAGAATATATTTTTGTTTTGCTTTCCATGTTCATTTGTCTGCCTTGAAGGGGGTCCTTGGTTTGTATTCTTTCTGTTCCAGTTCTGACGCTGTTTGGTCTTCATATTCTTTCCTTTGGGTTTCAGTTGAGTAGGGGTAGAATGGTTGTGGATGTGGCTTGTTCTATATGACCAAATTCACCCTACTTTAAGGGTCCACATGATGTTCTTCATTTTTATCCTGAAGTCGGGCTTCCTCTTCTATCCTAAGTTTAGTAATTAGACTTTCCATGGAGAACTCTTTGGTTTTGTGCCCAAGTATAGTCTTAAACTCTTTCCATGAATGGGGTAATTTATCAATAACAGCAGCCACTCGGAACTGCTCATCTATATACATACCCTTAGATAGGATTTCATGGACTATAATCAACCATATGAGAAACTACAGATTTATCATCAACCATATGAAATTTAAAGTATCTAGACACTGCATATTTTTTAGACCTAGCCTCTTTAGTGTCATATTTCTTTTGCAGTGCTCTCCACAATTCCTTAGCAATTTACATTTGCTTTAGAAATTGTAGAGGTCATCTGAGAGTGCATTCAGGATGTAATTCTTGCATTCATAATCACCATCTTTCCATTTGTTAACAATAGATATGTATTCAAGGTCTTCTACAGTACGCCTTTGTTTCTTGGGGTCTTCATCGGTAATCACACAGGCTACCCTCATCAGATTAGACAAAAGAACATCTTATGTTTCCATCTCCTAAAGCGTTCACCAGTAAACTTGAATGGTTTGTTCAAATCAGATGTGGAAGACACAGCCTTAACGTTCCCTCCCATCGGATCGAATCACCTTAAAATTATTGGTGATGGTATATAAAAATTGTTGTGATAAAGGAATACCTGTGATTCGCAAATCCAAACAAATTGTGCTTGTTGCGAATACTAAAAATAAAAAATCAGCAGAGATGGGTTGAGGCACAAACTAGGTCGCTCTTTTTAAGGCAATTCACACTCCTACGGGAAGAACAAATGTAGCCGTCGAACCCAAACGCGTCACCCCCAAGATACAACAGCCCAGTATCACCATTGTTAATGCTTGAATCCTCTACACATAGATCAGACAAAGAGTAGAAAAACCACACCGATGCTTTACCCAATAAAGAGTAAATAAAAAAGGAGAGTTAGGGTTTTTTCACGAAAAACAAAACAGGCAAGAGAGAGAATTGAAAAAACGATAGAGAGAGACAGCGTTAAAAGTGAGATGAGGCATTAGTTTTTTTTTCTTTTTAATACAAGCATATTGTTTGCACAAACCAATGGACACCTTTTTTTTAGTTAAAAAGGTCCATCACATGCAAGCTAATAACAGGTTTAATAATAATTTTTTTATTTAAATACTCTAACAACTTGTATGTAGCTCTGCCTCTAGCGAGAGGTCTAGTATTTGACTCCAGAGGATGAGTCTGCTACGGCAATTATTTGTATCCAAGGTGTAAAGTACATGCAGGGGAATTGTTGGGTAATCTTATCATATGTTGGGTCCTTTGATATTCGTATTTACACCATCACCTACACGTTTATCTTTGGATTCATTAGTTTTGAATGTTATTAAAGCAATAAGCTTGTGAAGAAGTAAGGACTAAATGAATATTGGTTTTAGGATATATTCGTTATTTAAAATTAGTTGGACTTTATTTGCCCCCTAAACTGCGCGTTTCTAATTTTGAAAGTCTGTTTGAGACTGTGAAAGGTCATTGAGATATAGGGGTAAAGCGATGGGCGCTTAAGTTTGTTGATGACTACTAACAAGCCAATGTTGATGACACATATATCTAGAGCCAATATTTAGAAATGAGTTACTTCTACAGAAGTATGAGCTCCAAAATCATATTTTAGAGGTCATATGTTAAATAGTGATTAGTGAAGAATATGACTTACAAAATATCAAGAAAAAAATTGCTTAATTGAAAATTCTAAATGTTCCAACTAAACAAGTTTATGAAAATGATCTTTTAAATTTATGTCTGACTATTCAATCAAAATCGTAGAGCGAACAATTAGTCTCATAAATAGTACTTTATCAATCAAATTACTTCGCTAAAAATCCTCAGATAAATATAGAAAAAACACACAATTAAAAACCTATAGCTATGGTGCAAATAGCAGTCAAACCTCTTACAAGACAAGGATGGTTACAACATGTGTAAGTATCCAAATTTTGCTCAAGGCTAAGGGTGCTGGAAAATTTGCAAAATCCTAAATCAGTTTGAAATCAAGAACCATAAATTTTGAAATTTGAGGTAATTGGTCTCTTTTTTCTTTTTCTTTTTTTATTATTGAAAAGTAGACTTCGAGAATATTCCAATGCCACTAAATTTGCTCTAATCAAAGTCAAAACAGAGAAGATATGTCTAAAATAGTCTCAGGGGCAAAATTGTAATTAATTGCATATTGGTTTTCCAAGTGGCAAATGAATTTAACACTTGGCAAAACATATATTATTTGAGGATAAACATAAAACAAAATATCTTGGTTACTTTAGAATTTAGAAATATAAAAATCTAAAATAACTTAATTAAAATATTAATAAAAGATGAAAATCTTAATAAATATATTAAAATATTAAAAATAAATTATTTTAATAAAAAATCAATTCAGCAGCCAAAACAGTGGTTTTAGATAAAAATGCACTGCACCGTGCTCAGAGCACGGTGTCAATTGCACTATGCTTGAAGCATGATGTAAAAGAAAATACAGTTGCACCATGCCACTGTTCTGGGGAGGCTCATTTTTCCATTTTGCTCCCATCTCCTGCTGCAGAAAATCTCTTGACTACTTTTGATCAGGGAGTGCACTCCAACTGCTGTGAAATAATTTTGGGAACTTCAAACACCTCCCAACTCATCTCCTTTGCTAAGGTAAGTGAGCATGTCCCCATCTTTCATGCATAGAACTCCATACCTAGGGTTGCTTATCGAGCCAACACGGGCACTGTAACGCCCTGAATCTGTGTTGTTCATTAAAGATATAACACATCTCACGGAATGTTATGTATGGGCCCAAAAATGCCTACACCAAACTCATTTTCATAAATGAGTGACTTATATTAGAGTGCGGAAATTTAAAATATCTATTAAAGTGTGGAAACTAAACCAATCCATCAAAATATATCAATCATAAAGTCTGATAACAACATTAATCCCAATCAAAATACAAATTTGACAATAGTTCTATCAAATCAACATCTTAACCTACAATGTCTAAGGAAGATAATAATTCTCCTCTTTATATGTAAAATCCTAGATTTTAGTAACTAGACTAATTGGTTAATAATATGCAGGAGATGAGATCTTGGTTCAACCTGGAGGAGTTCAAGATGAACCGGATATGATAGGAGAGCCTATATAAGGTGAGCTCTTAATTATTGATCAAATATAATTTTAATATATTAATTATTGTGCAATTATATTATATTAGTAAGAATAAAGTGAGAATTGAACAAGGAGAATAAAAGAATTTGGTCGAACCCAAGGATAGTGGGTTGACTCAAGGGATTGAGATGGTTTAAGAATAAGATGGTTTGATTTAAGTGGGTTTAATGAAGGAGGGGCAAATTAGTAAAAGACTTTAAATAAATTAAACAAAGGCCTAGTAGTGCATGGAGTTATGCACGTCCAGCACAAAATTAGAAACCAGCCGTGAGGTTTCCTTGCTTGTTTCCCATCCTTTCTCTTAGTTGCCTTGTGATAAAAACCTAAACCCTAAACAAATTGTGGGAGCCGTCTTAGAGAAGAAGGAGGAGTATTTTCGTGCATAGAGAACTCAGGTAAGAACAAGTTCTGTTCTGGAGATTTTCATATGTTAAAGAGTTTTAAAAGTGTGATTCTTAACCCAGACGTGATCGGACTTGTTGGGATTGTTTGACAAAACTTTGGGGTGATATTTCAAGGCTCTTAGAGAAGATTTAAGTTCCTAAAACCAGGTAAGTAGTCCTTTGACACTTACATAAAATCTAAATTCGCGTTTAGACGATATTCATGGTTATTCGCTGTTTGATGCATTGATTTCGTTATTTATGATGTTTTATGTGTTGGGAATTGTTCTAGCATGTGTATAATGTATTTTGGAATGATTTAGAATGGTTTTTATGCATTGATTATTGAGTTGTGGAATTTTTATTAAATTTCGCAAAGTTACGGATTTTTCACGTATCAGACCGCCTGAGCAGTCGCTCGAGCGATCTATGTATATAGTTGAAAACCTGAGAGCAATTTTACCCAGATTGTACTACCACTAAAACAGTCGCTCGAGCGACCTATCAAGCGACATACCCTAAAATTACCTGTTTTGTAAGGCCGATCGAGCACCCTTGGCCGCTCGAGCGACCATTCTGTCAAATTTTGGGAAAATTGACTTTTCAACCTAGTTTTCACTAAGGAAGTGGTTCTATTTAATTTTAGCCTATGTACCATCAAGATTGGGGTATTTGGGAAGTGTTTGTATTGGTGGATGTTTAAAATTAAATTTTATAAAGATTTTGGGTAGATGTTTCTAAAGAAGAACTTTTACATGATTCTATTGTTCCAAAAGGTTTTAATTTGCACCAAGGTTGGTTTTGTGTGTTCATACACCTGTTTGGGTGATATGAAGGTATTGTGTACGTTGATGGAGTCGATACACATTCAGGACATATTGACCCGTTGAAACCTAGAGTTTTGGACATATGACTTGGTACATTCTGTTTGGTTTTTGGGTCACGTGGTGTAACAAGGCAGGTGCCTAATTTATTGTATCCCGCATGGGTGGATTTGGTTATAGATATGGTTACGTATTTGGTGGGTGTCATTGAGAAGTATGTCCATTACCTTGGTTGATTTTCTCATTGTTGAGTGGGCTTAGCAGTTATGTGGATCCATAGAATAGCTAGTAAGTGAAATGTGTATTAGAGGGGTTTGAATTCTGTGTCTGAGGCATTTCATCATCTCGAGGATGGTACCGTTCCTGGATTGGTCGATCGCTACGTTATCCACTCCTGGATTGGTTGGGCCATACATGCTAACTCATGGTTGGGTTCTTCCGTTGGTGTTGAATAGCCAGACTGCAGGGCGGCTGGTCCATCGTAATTCGGTTAGGTAGCATATTGGCACATGTCTACTCTCTTTATCTGGTATACTATTTCATGAGTCCCATGAGGTGGACAAATTGTATTTCAATGTTATCTTGATTCTTATTATGGTTATTCGGATTAAGCGATTGCATATTTTATTATGGTCAACTATTTGCATGACTGCTTACTGAGATAGTGTTTCTCATATTATTGTTTTATCGGTTTTGTTTTCAGATATTCCTGGAGAGAACGTTGCCGGGGTAGAGACACCGGGAGAATACTGTGAATACCAGTAGGAAGATTATTTTATTCCTATGTAGGACTTAGAGAGACATTTAGATTTATTTTCTTAGAGATTATTTTCAGTATTTTGATTAAGGATTTTGATTGTCATTTAAAGGATGATTGGTATCTTTAATTCACACCTTGGTGGATGTTATTTATGTTATTTAGTTGAACCCTTTCCAGACTTCATATATGAAAAATAAAAGGATTATTTTGGTAGTTTAATTCCGCGCTTCTGAATGATGATTTTATTTCCGCACTCTGATATAATAAATGAAGTTGTTTAAGTCTGGAATAGTATTTTGGGCCATTTTCCCTAACGAACCAGATTTGGGTTTATGTGTTTAAATAAACCTGGATCCAGGGCGTTACACTATCTGAATCCTCCGACTCTACCCCGGCAATCATGTCCTCTCCAAGATTGTCTGAATACAAACAAAACAAAAATGGAATGAGATAAAAATATCGCAGCAAGTAGTACATGCATGCTAAAATATTTTATCACATTTCTAAATCATGCCATGATAAAGAATTACAGTAAAATCAATACTAACTCATGTAGAATTCAGATAAACCAATACGATCTCAATAACATCGATAATCAAGTAAAAACAAAAATAATCCTAAATCAAGTATCATCATGGGCCAATGTTATACAATTCACTTTCATTGGGTAATTAACGTGTCGAAGCCAAAATCTACACCTCCATGTACACAATCCAGTCTACTTCGGGTTTTAGATTCTGAAATGACGGCCTACCCAGGGTTTCATCATCAAATGTCAGGCTACTCCGAGTTTCGGGATTAACAACACCGGCCTACTCAGGGTTTCGGTGCTACTCTACACCGGTCGTAGCAACACTCATGGATATGCAATTACATCAATAAAGTCAACACATTACACTACTAAGCTTAAGCAATGGATGAGATCCAAGTCAAGCTAAACCAAAATAGCTTAAGACAAAATCAATATGTATTCAAATGTGCTCAACATGAAATCATGGGTTAATCAAGACGACAAATCCACCCCATCATAGAGGATTTCAAGTACATGCCCTTCAAGGCGAATATCAATATCCAAAAACAAATCTTATATCAAATCATTCATGAGACAAAACATATAATCCAAATCTGTAAAAATAACTCACAATAAACCAAATCCAATGCAAGTTTTCCAATCAAGTCCATTGTAAACCCAAGTAATTCAAAATATAGCTCAAAACACCGATTTCCCAAATCTAACCAGAATTATGTTCTTAGAGGTTTATTTACCTTAAACATGTACAAGTATGAGAATTATACAAGTTGAAAACCTTAGAATCCTTACGAGTTAACTTGAAAACATTATACCCATTTGAAACCCCAAAATGAACTAATTTGGAGGAATAGGTGGACAAGTATTTGGTATAAACTCATTCATACAATTGTCCTTTAGAAACACCTTAGAAATGATCTCAGAACGACGTTACAAGTGGTAGAATCAAAATAAACTCATTCTATAATATTTTGGAACCAAAAGTCTCTCAAGAACTTAGTTTAGTAGAATGTACCCAAACTCTTTGTTAAATGAAATGTTAATATAATTCCTGTGCAAGTACTTCTAAAATACCTAAATCTTATTTGTACATAGGTTGGATTTGAGTAAAAACAATTCCATAGTCAAAATTACCTCAATTTGGAAAAATATGAAAATCTGTCTTGGGCACTCGAGCGTCCATGCATGCGTTAGAAGGTTTTAAAATCTAGAAATGGGCGCTTGGCAGAGCGCTCGAGCATCGGGCAGAGCGCTCAGCTTAACAGGTTTTGACAACTTTCGGGTTATCAGTTTCAAAATAAAACACAGGCGGGGCGCTCAAGCACGATTCTAGACGCTCAGTCAAAGCACATATTTGTGAACAGTTTTCCAAATTTTCTAAGTTTTCAAAAATTAAACTACCAAAACCTAATTTAATCATTCTAAAATCATACGAACATCTTCTAAAATACTAATAGAAGCTTTCTAATTAAATCAACAACAATTTAACATGATTTATAAATCATATCTATATTTTCTCCTCAAATAGCTCAAAACTACTAAAACCTGAGTTCAACCATTCAATCTCAAATCACTTGCATCAAATCCAAAAATTCTAGGATAAAACTCGTTTAGAAAGGTGCTACTTACCTCTAGGAAGATTAGATCTGCTCCTGGAAGTCTGAATTTTTGAGATCTTCTTCTTCCTTCATCGAATTCCCCATTTTTAATGCAATTTCCAAAAACCTCAAAGAATTATTCCCAGATCTACCTAGATCTTATCAAACACCTACGAATTCTCTATAATACATCATAATTCAATAATTAAGATCATTCTTACCTAATCCTTTCCAGATCTGAACAATTTCCTTCAACTTCTCTCGGAATTCTTCACCAACTCAACTTCTGAATTTGATTCTCTCTTCAGATTTCAACTCAGCAACGATCGACAAGGTTAACTTCCTTTAATTTCTTCTCTCCAGGTCTGTATCTGAGCTCCTTTCCTTCTTCTTCTTCTTCTTCTGTTCTCCAGAAGATTCCTAACTAGCCAAAACAGAAATCCAACTAACTCCTCTTATTTATACCCAATGGTTTTGCCACCTAAACACCCTTTCAAAGTTCCTTATGATCTGCTACCTTGTCACTCTACCAATTTCCCCTACATATCCAAAGCCAAATCAATAATAAATCACATGATTTAATACTAATTATTAACATTATTGAATTATAATAATTTATTTACCTCATTTAAGTAAATCCCCTTCATTAAATTTCTAGAAATTCCATAAATATCCTCATTCTCCTTTTTCTGAAAATTTTAAAACAATAATAATAATTATTATTCGCCATAATCAAATTTTAATTTATTAATTAGAATTTAGGGATTTTACAGGCACGGTACGGCCCAGCATGCTTAAAGCGTGCTCGGCTCTGCTCGTGCTCGCCAGGCACAGTGGCTCGGCGCTCACGTGCTAGCCCAACGGCAGGCACTCGTGCGTGGCCTGAAAAACGGCTAGCCGTTCCCACCCCTCCCCCCACCACCAAAAGTGTTTTTACCTTCTTTTTTTTACAATTTTACCCCCAACAGCTATATGACAGCCATATTAGGGGGGCATATTTGTAATGACTGTAAATGGCCATTTCTACCCTTCTAACAACCAAATAACAGCTATATTTGAAGGTAGAGGTGGTAAAAAGCCACTTTTGGTTTTCTATAAATAGGCCTAATCCTTCCCACTCCAAACCACACCTCTTCAAGACTTCAACAATCTCTCATCTCTTCTAAGAGTCTAATTTAAAGTTTTTGCCAATGGCCAACAAAGTGCTCACATGGCCGACTATTGGGCAAATCTTTAAACAAGACTCTTACAATGTTATCTTTTTTTTTTCTTTCTTTCTTCATTTTCTTTTTGTCCTAGTAATCAAGTTCTATTTCAAAATGGTTTTTCACATCTAAATAGAGTTTGAACTCTATTTAGACATGAAGAGCCATTTTGAAAAAACTCTTCAATTCTAAACAAGGTAAGGTTTTTCAAAGCATAGGGATGCAAATTGGGCTGAGCCAACACGGACACAGTTTTGTTTATGTGTATTAGCTATTGACATGTGGCTCACTAGGGTTTTGGGTCAACCCATAACCCAAGATGGGCCTTGGGCCCGATGGCCTAGATTGAGTACTAGTGGGCCTTCCAACGAGGCCCACCCATTCCTACCAGCCCACTTTGATTAATTAAAATAAGAATCCACTTAATTAAGGGCCATAGCCTTTGAGGCCCAACTAAAGCCCAACTGGAAACATGCTTGGATAGTTTAGATGGTTTGGCCGAAGACATTGGGTGTAGGCCTATCAGGCCCCATCTCTTTATTTAAAGAGAGCCCATTCAAACAAATTGAGAGAGGGAAGGGATACACATCCCCTTTACCCTGAAAAGTCTTAGGCCTTCAAGCCTAAGCCTAGGAGATGGGCCCCAAGCCCATCCCTAGTCCAACTGAATCTAGATCATAACATAGATAATAAAATTAAGGTTACAGTGAGCCCACCCAGAGGGCCCACAAATCATTCAACCCACTAAATAAGCATAAATATTAATCTTAACCCCTTTTAACCTCAATCTGATAAAATCAATCAAACTTAAAACCAAAACCCTAAAGGGCTTTTTAGGTTTAGATCAAGCCCACAAAAGGGACATGTGGGTTACACCTTAGCCCATCTGGGATTCCACAGGCCTTCCTACAGGGCCCACCCAATCAAACCAAGATCACCTAAATAAAGAAGATAAAATCAGATAAAAGGGGACCTACACCAGTTAAGTGGTCCTCACATAAGACCTAATCAAAATGGATGCATATCTGCTTAGGACGGGTGAAATAAAAAAATTGACTCTACCGAACTTAACTAGGATGACCCATGGGACCCGTCACCCGACAGGGCGGACCGGGGTGTCTACGGATGTAGCGCCCCGGATCCGAGTTGTTCATTAAAGATATAACCTGCCTCACGGTAACACTATGCATGAGCCCATAGCAAGACAATGCCATAATATAATTCAACAATTATACTAATATCAGAGTGCGGAAACTAAAAGGGAAATAAAACAACTAAACTAAAACTTTATTACTTCATAAATAAAAGTGCTAATGATCCTCAAAATAAACTTCTTAATTCAATATATCAAATCTGAAATTTTAAATGGCAACTACCTATTCTAGACACTTCTCAACCTATCATAAAAGAAATAACTCCTATACAAATCTCTTAATAGAATATAAAAGAAAACTAATAATCCATAAGATGCTCATCAAGGTCCTTTGCTGTACCCTCTGTATTATCTACCCCAACTTGCACGTCATCTTCAAGAGTATATGAAAACAAATATTAAAAACAAGGGTGTGATAAAAATCTCAGCAAGTAGCAACATGCATGCTATAAAACAATCCATATAATTTATAAAACATTTCATAAGGTACAATGATTAAACCAAAGTTCATAATCCAGAAAATACCATATAAAGTCCAAAATCCAACAAGTTATAATCAAAAACCAACATAATATTCACACAACAAACCACACAACTGTGACATCACATGTAAAATCCCAGATTTTAGTGATAAATAAAACTAATTATTAAATAGGCTTATTGGGTTAATAATATGCAGGAGATAAGATATTGGTTCAAACCGAAGGAGTTTAAAGTGAACCGGAGGAGAACTTGGAGAGCTAATCTAAGGTGAGATTATTCTTCAAGGAATTTTAGTTATAATTATTCAGATTATTAAAGTGAAGAGTAAATTAAAAATAAGGAATTAAGGGAGTTGGTCGAACCCAAAGAGGAATTGGGTTGACCTGGAATTAGTTGGTTTAAGGTTAAAGGCTTGATTGTAAATTGGTTTAATGAAGGAAGGGTATTTAAGTAAAAGACTTTAAAACAATTAAAATAACCTAGCTATATGCATGAGTTATGCACGACCAACACATAGAGAAACAGCCGCACGTCCCTTCTATTCTCTTGTTTCTTCTCTTTGCTTCTTGTGATAAAAAACCTAACCCTAAACAACCTTTGGAGCTAATCTTTCAGAAGGAAAAGAGAGGATTTTTCATTCAAAAACTAAGGTAAGAGATAAGATAGAAAACAGTTTCTGTTTTGTGAGTTTAAGCATGTTTAAGAGTTCTAAAGGAGTGATTTTTGAATCAGACGAGATCAAGGCTTTGTGTGATTGTTGGAGCATATTTGTGGTGATATCTTAGAGCTTTTAGGAGAGGTTTTAGTTCCTAAAAACAAGTAGTCCCTTTAAACTTGCACAAAAATATTTTCGTGTTTCTTCGATATCCGTGATTATCCGGAGGTTTGATGAGTTGCTTGCGTGATTTATGATGATTTATTTGTTGGAAATTGTTCTAACATGTTTTTAAAGTATTTTAGAATGCTTTAGAATAGATTTGATGCATTGGATATTGAGTTGTGGAATTTTTATAGAATTTCACAAAAGTTCAGATTTTCTTCGTATCGGGCTGCCCGAGCAGTCGCTCGAGCGCCCTTTGTATTTTTTTAGAACCCAAGAGCAATTTTTCCATATTGAATTGACGCCCGAACAGTCGCTCAAGCGATCCATCGAGCAACCAACCCTGAAATGACCAAATTGTTAGGCCGTTCGAGCACCCAACTGCCGCTCGAGCGCCCTGTCTGTCAGATTTCTGAAAAGTTATCTTTCAACCTTGTTTTTCACTATGGAAGTGTTTTTATCCAACTTTAACCTATGTACCATCAAGTTTAGGGTACTTAGGGATTGTTTGCATTGGCGAATGTTTAAAATTCAATTTTATAAAGATTTTGGGTAGATGTTTCTAAAGAAGCACTTTTACTTGATACTGTTGTTCTAAATGATTATATTTCAAACCAAAGTTGTTTTTGTGAGTTCATACACCTGTATTAGGGTGATATGAAGGTATTTGGTGCATTGATGGAGTCGATACACATCCGGGACATATTTGCCCGTTGAAACCTGGAGTTTGGACATATAAATTGGTACATCTTGTTTTGGTTTTGGGTCACAGTTGTGACAAGGCAGGTGCCTGTTTTCTTGGTTTCTGCAGGGCGGATTTGGTGATACAAATAAGGTTTTGTATTTGTGGGCGTTATTGAGAAGTATGTCCATTCCCTAATTTGCTTTTCCACTGTTGAGTGGGCTTAGCGGTTATATGGATCCATAGAATAGCTAGTAAGTGAAATGTTTATTAGAGGGGTTTGAATTCTGTGTCATAGGCATTCCATCATCTCGAGGGTGGTACCGTTCCTGGATAGGTCGGTTGCTACGTTACCCACTCCTGAATAGGTTGGGCTGTACATGCTAACTCATGGTTAGGTTCTTCCGTTGGTGTTGAATAGCCAAACTACAGGGCAGTTGGTCCACTGTAATTCGATTATGTAGCATATTGGCGCATGTCTATTCTCATTTTCTGGTTTACTATTTCATGAGCCCCATAAGGTGAACAATTGGATTTGATCTGTTTTTATTATATTGTTGTTTGTATTGTATTATGGTTAATCTGATTAAGCGTTGCATATTTTATTGTGGTCAACTATTTGCATGACTACTTACTGAGATGTTGTTTCTCACATTATTATTTATTGGTTTTGTTTTCAGATATTCCTGGAGAGGACGTTGCTGGGGTAGAGACTCCGGAGGATTACTGTGATTATCAGGAAGATGATTATTTCATTCCTGTGTAGGTCCAGGAGGACATGGAGATTTGATTTAGCTTTTTGTTTAGGGATTGACATTAGATTATTTTATTTGAGCATTTTGATGTTATTTGAGGGATTATTGGAAAATTTTATTTACATAACTTTACTAGATGTCGCTTGTCTTATTTAGTTGAACCTTTCTAGACTTTATGAATATACTAATATTGGATTATTATTGGTGGTTAAATTCCATGGTTCTTGAAGATTTGTCATTTATTTCCACACTCTGATATATTTAATGGAATTGTTCAAGTCTGGATTAGTTGTTTTGGGCTATTATACTAACGAATCAGATTTGGGTTTATGTTTTTCAATAAACTTCGATCCAGGGCGTTACATCACAAGACTCGTGAAATAAGAAATCTTTGAGAAGTTTAATACCCGATTCCAAATGCTACTTCCAGACATATGCTAGCCGAGATACACGAACTACAACATAGGGGAATACCCACTCAGATATAAGGATTAAGGTTGGCATGTACAACCACACTTCCCACCGAGCTACGCGGATCAAGGAATATGATTACTGCGAGTTCCAACTTCCCACCGAGATACACGGATCAAGGAAGAGGATTGCTGAGATACACGGACTAAATTGCATAAATGGACCACGGGGTTAAATAAACAAAGAACGATCCACTCCACTATCTAGCTAAACTATGGATCCATAACAAGCTATGCCCACTAGACACAAGGCAATCAAATACTCAAACATATTATTTTAGATACCAAAAACATCATCAATAATCCACAAGTCAATTCCAAGATACATGGAGGGAATCCAAGTCTCAAACCCAAGCTACATGAGTGAGAATAACTACAAGTCAACTCTAAGATACATGGAGGAAAAACCACGTCTCAAACCCAAGCTACTAGAGTGAGAAATTCACTACTCCAAGGTACACGGAGGAAAATAATAACAATAATAATCCACAAGCCAACTCCAAGATACATAGAGGAAATCCAAGTCTCAAACCCAAGCTACATGAGTAAGAAATTCACCACTCTGAGGTACACGGAGGAAAATAATAACAATTCCGCCTTAACAATTATGAAAACATCTTTAGGTAGGTTAAATACAAGTGTATGAACCAGTAAAATCAAACCAAGTTAAAAGGAAAACGATTTGGAACAATAAACTCAAATAAAAGTCATTTTAGTAGAACGTACCCAAATTCTTTATAAAAATCCAAATAAATCATCAGCCGGTGCAAACACTCTCAAAACACCCTAATCTTATTGGTTCATGACTTAGAATTCAATAAAAACAATTTTATAATCAAAAACTAGGTCGAAAGATAAAATTTCAGAAATCTGTTAGAGAGCGCTCGAGGGCTGACGGGCGACTTGTCAGGCGCTCTTAGAAATCTGGGTTCAGGTTTTGGTTGCTTGGTGTGGCACTCGAGTGATGTCTCGGGCGCTCAGTTTAATCAAAATTTCTAGGTTTCAGGTTCTAAATTTTCTAGAAAAAACACAAACGGGGCGCCTTCAATGGCGCTCGAGCGTCATTGCGGGCGTCCGTTGATTTTCTAAAAATTCTGGGTTTTACGAAACTTTACAAATTTTCTACTTATTTTTCAGTGAAAACCTCTTCAAAATACCTTCCAAAACTTTAGAATCTATTTGGGTATTCAAAGATATCATATGCAAATACAAAATAAATTTTAATGAATTATTATAGAATTTTAATCATGTAAAGGTAAAATTTGTCGCCTACGAACAAGTAATATTCTAAATATCATAACTCGGTCATTTCTTAACCAAATTACCTAAAATTTGATTCATTGGATTCTTGACTCATAGTCAAAAAATAATTTATAGCAGTTTTTCAAAATTCTATGTGGTTAATTAATTATAGCTTTTTAAAGTTAACTTTTAATAAAAATCTATGCATACCAGTAAGTAATAAAAAGTAAGTAAAAATTACTAAACGGTAGAATATTATTTAAATTATATTTTTACATGAAACTAGACACAAAAACCTACAACTTTTATGGAGATCAAATAACCTTAACCTCTCTCTAACTAAGTGTAACAATTCCATCTAATCAAAAAATAGCTGCAAAAATTTGGTTTTACGAAATTTTGTGAGTTTTCTATTTCTTTTTCTAAAACTTTTTTCTGTTATTCAAGATCACTTCTAATACATCTAAAATCATTCTCTAAACGAAATAAATCATTATTAAACAATTCTTAACAAATCAAATCATCCAAAATCATGTTTTTCATCCAAATATCAAAGTAGACAAAATTCTATCAAGAAGGAGAAGATATAATTTTTTCCATGCTTTAAACCTCAATCAAAAGCTTCCAAATCAACCTAAACATGTTTCTAAATCATCACAAATCCAAAGAACACAATATTTTTCGTCTGAATAATAAACCATGCAAGTTTTCTAAGATAAAAGGTTACTACTTGCCTTAAGATTGCAAAATCCTTCTTCTTTTTCAATAACCTCAAGTATAGCTGATTTTCTGAAATTCTCGCACAACTCTAGGGATCTCCAAACACAATCCCCACCATTCAGATTGAAGAATCACCAGTCTAGAATAAAACCTCCAAATTTGAGGCCAATTCAACGGCTAGATCTCTGTAAATCGTCATTCGAAGTTTGCTGGTCGGACTTCCCTGCAACTTATCTTTTTCTCTAAAGTCTCTTATTTTCTCTCTACTTTTCCAGCCTTTATGTACGAATTTCTCTCCCCTTTTCTCCTCCCAATTCAATTAATGGAAACCCTAAACCTTCCCTAATGCCTTACTTTTATAGGCTCACTCAAATACAAGTTCTAATTGGATTAGGAAACCTTCTAACTAGGATTCCTAATTTTATTTGAAAGACTTTCCTATCTTATCCCTCCTTCTAATTATTCCCTCTTAAATCTAACTCATAAGAAACTTCTATTTTCTTTATTTTCGTGCTAATTTAATTCCTTATTTTAAAATATTACTAAAACACCCCAAAACTCCTTTTATACTCAAATTTAAGGCCCTTAATTAAGTATAATTACAATTATGTCATTTTCTCATCTTTTACACTATATATTTGGCTATTTTATCCAAATTTAATCTAACTTAAGTGTAATTGCTTATTTCAATCTCAATAAATATTTATTTTATTAATTTAATATTTGGCCATTGGGAAAAGACTAAAATACCTTTTTTCATTATTATACTATATTTGACCATTAGATTTATTTCTAAATATCCAGATTTAATCTCCTCATTATTTCTCTTTATAATATGAGTGTGAATTATAATTTCAATCTTCCAAATACTTAGATTAAATATTTATCTATTGATATTTAAATTTTTTTATTTTATTTCTTCTAATATTCAGATTTACAATTATATTATTATTTCCTAAAATTCGGGATTCTACAACGGACTTCCCCGAATCGTAATCGAAACCTTATTCGAAATCTCAAGCTGCAAACCACCTAATAGAAATATCTTAGGCACCCAGGTGTTTGCCTGCACCCCATCAGGTAGTGGTGACTCTCCATTCCTCATTTCCTAAAAGGAGGCATGCACTCCCGTGGGCCTCCCAAAAGACCCTCAGTACGTGCGGCCCATGGATTGACGTGTGCGTAGGTAACATAGCACAATATTTGAAAATAACAAAAATATTGTGGGATTTTTGCTTGTTAATTTGTACGAAATAAGCACAAAAGGTATATAATAGTAAATACAAGTAAATGGCATGAGTTTACATTGATTAGAGAGTAAAAGTAGGAGTAATTTCACCTCAAACGACTAAAAAAACACAAAAACTCAAGTTGGTAGCCTTCCAAACAACAAGTAGCAGTAGGTTTTAGGACAGATTGAAGGTTAGAATTGATTTGGATAAAGTATAGGGTGTTAAGGTTCTAGGAGGAATTGCATCCTAGAGAGATTGGCAGTGTTCCCCACAAAGTCCCTAAATTAGTCCACAAATGGCCTATTCACAGAATTTTTTTTATGTTAACCGTCTCCCAAGGACAGTTATTATTCATCATAGCCGTTGTACAAACAACCCATGGATCAAGACATGTCATGGTGATTTGAATTTGACCTTATCTCTAGCAACCATCCACAAAGGAATGTTGTGCATATTTTCTTCCAACGCACATAAAAAAACTTCTAGGTTGGGGCACACATAGAAAAACTGAAAAATTGAAGTTTTGAATATAACTTTTCAATTGTTACTATTCATCAGGAAATATTCAAGGACATTTTGAGTGGCCTTTTTAAAGGCTTTCTTCGGGAATTTCTAGGGACGGGTTTTTGGGGGAGTTGGACATGGTTTTCTTTTGGTCAATGAATTGACTAGGCAATGCAATTTTGGGTATGATTCTTCCTAGACATTTTTCTTTCATATAACTTGATAATGTCCTTGGTACGTGTGCGTGTGTCGATCCGCAGGCCGCACTGGGAGGTGCACGTAAGTGCCTGCCTCCTTTAAGGGAATTGGTTCCCGGCGTGATATCTGGCAAAAAGCACAAAGGATTGCATGCCTTCAGGATCGGGAAAAGGAAATGGGAAAGGGAGTCGGCACCTCCTGATGGGGTGCAGACACTTGGGTGCCTAGTGTTCATCTATTAAATGGTCTGTAGCTCGAGATTCTAGTTAAGTTCTAGGTCACGGTCCAAGGAAGTCCGTAACACCCCAATCCACCCCGTCTAGTGATAGGTCTCATTGATCATCCTGGTTAATTTTGGTAGAGTCAACTCCTTTTGTCTCACTCATCCTAAACAGATATGCACTCGTTTAATCAGGTATGTATGGGGACCACATAAGTGAATTAGGTCCCCTTTATTTGGTTTTTATCTTCTTTTACTTTAGAGTGATCTTTGTCTGCTGGGCGGGTCCCATTGGAAGGCCCGTGGAATCCCAGATGGGTTAAGGCATAGCCCATATGTCCTATGTTGGGTTCATGCTAAGCCTAGTAACCCTTTAGGATGTGGTTAGGTTTAATTAATTATTGGTTATTAGGTTCAAGTTTAAAGAGATTAAACTTAAGGTTTTTCATGCTCTTAGTGGGTCTAGAAGGCTTGTGGTCCCTTTGAGTGGGCCTCACAATGGTTCCCTTCTAATTTATATTATCTTTATTTTATTTTGGTCCAATTGGACTAGGAATGGGCTTGGGGCCCATCTCCTAGGCTTGGGTTAGAAAACCTAAGGTTTTTAAGGTTATGGAATATATATCCCTTCCTTTACTTGGTTTAATATGTGGGCTCTCTTTAAATAAAGAAATGGGGCCCGATAGGCCTGCACCCTAAGGTATCGTTTGGTAACGCTTTTTAGAAGTGCTTTTTTACTTTTGAAAGCAAAAAATTGCTTTCGAAAGCAAAAGTGATTTTTGGTTATGCACACATGAAACAATTTATAAGAAGCAAAAAAGCAATTTCATTGCTTTTCAAAAGAAGCACAGAAATGTTGCTTCTCACTTTAACCGCAAATTTACTTTCTTACTTCTAAAACCCTTGACACAAAACTAGACCGGGAAAAAATTCACACATCATGTCCAATCCAACCCGAATAAACGAGTTCGGGTTGACCGTGTAATAGTTCAGTCAGCTTCGGATTGGGAATTTAGTAACCCATTCGTATTCGGGTCAACTCAAATCTAGCCTGAAAATGATCCGTTTAACCCGATGACCTGTTTAACACGATAATGACCCATTTAACCCAATAATGACCCGCTTAACCCGATAATGATCTGTTCAACCTGATAATGACCCGTTTAGCACAATAATGGCCCGTTTAACTTGATAATAACTCGTTTAACCCGATAATGACCTGTTTAACTCGATAATGGCTTGTTTAACTAGATAATGACCCGTTTAACCTAATAATGACCCGTTTAACCCTAAATTGTATCACTAATTCATGTTATTTTCTATTGGTGTATTTTTTATAATTAAAAAATAAAAAAATTTTAATCGGGTTGGTGGGTTGAACCCGATTATTGGCGAGTTGGGTTTGGTTTTGGGTTTTCCTAACCCATCAATAAACAGTTTCAACTTGAACCAACCCGATTATTGCTCAACCCGTTACAATATACGTCAAGTATATTTTTAAGTAGAATGCATCAATTGTTTACGGTAGTCTTATATGATAGCATAAAAGCAATTTATATGCTACTATAATTACCAAACATGTTTTTTTGCTTCTTAGCAGCAAAGAAAAAGTTTACCAAACAGTTTTGCTTTAACAAAAGATCTTCTGAAAAGCAGAAAATTACTTTTTTGCTTTCTTGCTTTCAAGCAAAAGCGTTACCAAACAAAGCCTAAGTGTCGGCGAATCCATTTAACCCTATCCAGCATGCTTCAAGTTGGGCTTTAATTGGGCCTCATGGGGTACGGCCCTTAAGTGGGTCTTATCTTGCTTATTTCAGTCAAGTGTGTTAGTTGGAAGGGGTGGGCCCCGTTGGAAGGCCCGTCAGTGTTCAATTTGGGCCAACAAGGCCTAAAGCCCACTTCGGCTCATAGGAGAACCCCACAACCCTATTGGCTTTATTAGTTTGATTAAAAAGCACCAAAATTGCATTTTTGTAAATTTTATAGGTTGACCGAAAACACTGTTCGGTCAACCTAAATTTTGTACATAGCTGAAATTGAATTTCGGCTATGTAGTGCAATTTTTAGCACAGGCTTGGGTTCTTTGACCTTTGGGGATGATCAAAGATTGTGTGGATCCCTTGGTGGGCCCCACTATGGTTTGAAATGAGGTGATGAGCCTAATTAAACTAATTTCCTTAATTTTAAACCAAAGAAGTGGGTAGGCGAGGCTTGGGGCCTTCCCTCCTCACTTAGGGATGAAATCCCAGATTTGAAATGGGACCTTAGGTGTCTCACATGATGTGTTCATGACAACCTTCCCCTCTCCATGAGAAGAGAATAGGTGTAGAACCCTAGAATTTCCTAATATAAATAAATAAATAAATAATCAAGTAATGAATAAATTAGAAGAGACTGGGAAGTGTAAATAAATTTAAATATGAAAATAGGAATTAAGTATAGGAAACTAAATTATTTTATGAGTAAGATTTTGTAGAATTAATATTTATGATTTAAATTTCAAATTAGGAAGAGAAATAATAAGAAGAATAGAATTTGGAGAAACTCAATGATTAAGTGTGGAAATTAAAGAAATGGCATTTTGGTCATTTCTAATTAGTCAAATCCATGAAAAGAATACAATAATTAATTATTAAGTTAAGAAACTTAATCAGACCAAATTTTTGTTTGTTGAGATTTAAATAATAAATTTAAGGTTTAAAAGAAGGAAAAAGGACCTAATTGTAATTATGCTTATTTAGGAGCCTTAATTTTAGTAATATGGGAGATCATTAAGTGTTTGGCTAATATTTAAAGCAGGGATGAAAAATAACATGAAAATTAATTAGATTAGAAGTTCCTTATGAGTTAGGTTTAAGGGAAAATAATTGGAAGGAGAGATAAGATAGGAAAGGTTTCCAAATAGAATTGGGAATCTTAGTTGGAAAGTCTCCTAAACCTATTAGGACTTCTAATTAGGTGAACCTATAAAAGGAAGGCATTAGGGAAGTTTTGGATTTCCATTAAGTCAATCAAGAGGAGAAAAGAAGAAAGAAAATTCATGCATAGGGCTGGAGAAAAATAGAAAGAAAGATAGAGAGAAGAAAAGGTCTTTTATGAAGGAGAGTTGCAGAATTCCGACCAGCCATATTCGAATTAAGATTTAGAAATTAAGATCCCACCGTTGGATCGACCTCAAATTTGAAAGTTATGTTTCTAACCCATAGGGCTTCAATCTGAATGGTGGAGATTTGATTTGGAGAAGTCTAGAGTAGTGAGATTAATCTCAGAAATTCGGTGGACATTCGAGTTTCTTGGAAGAATGATTTCACACGTTAAGTCAAGTAGCAAACACTTTGAAAACTAGAGAAATTGCATGTTTTCTTATGATCTAGATGTTTTATCATGGTTTGTTTCAATTCAGATCTTGGTTTGAAAAGTTGAGAGTTTTATAAGATGGTTTTGCTTTCATACACTTTTAAAGAAATCAAGAAAATGGTTGATCATAAGGGATTTAATCTAAGTAGGAAACTTTATATTAAGATATGATTGATGAGAATAGTTTAGGATTGTCTTAGAAGTAATTCAAAATGAAGATATGAAGATTAGAATTAATTAAAACTACAAAAAGTATTTTATATTTCAAAAATCAGAAAACTCAAAAAATATAGTGAAATTTGGCTGAGCGCCCAAATGGCCGCTTGAGCACAATCACAGGCGCCTTGCCGGTGTATTTTAAAAATAGAATAACAGAATGGGAGGACACTTGAGCACGACCCTGAGCATCTAAGCAAAATTTCACCCAGTAATGGACGCCCAACAGGTCGCTCGAGCGCAGTGTCGAGCGACCTCTATCAGAATTTTCTACACTTTGAATTTTGTACCCAAATCTATTTTTAATGATTTTTCTTGAAATTTTAAAGTTGTAACATCTGTAATTAGAATAATTTGAGATGTAAGAAGTGACGGAATTCAATTTGGACAAAAGAATATTAATTTGGAACGATGAATGTAAAGATGGACTATAAAGAGGTATTATGAAGTAATAAGTGGACTTAACCTAATTAGAATTGGTTTTGGTTTATATACCATATTCCTAAACTTCATTACAGACCTAAAATATCCTCTGGATGTACTAAATATCAATGTTAATAAGTTTTGACACCTTAGGTTCTTTAAAGAGGAGATTTAGGCATTTATGAGTAAATATTTAGAATAACAACCAACTAGGGGATGAATTTTAGTAAATCTTAATATATTGATTTGGTAAGCTATCTAACACTTTGATATGAGTAAATTAAGAGTGTTCACATTAATAAATTACTGTTTAGACAATTAATCAAGGATTGGGCATATTTTGGTAAAGATAATATATTTTCAAGGTTAGGATTGTGATTTATATTTATTTTCAGATTTTCGCAATTTCTTACTTTCAATATTATATTTCTAAATATTTGCATATGGTTTCATCGGTAAGAGGGCAGAATCATTGTTTTCCTCCGTGTATCTCGGAGTGGTTAAATTCCTCTCTCATGTATCTTGGGATGAGATGTTTAGGGTTAATTGAGAACTTATTTTATTGTTGAGCACATTTTATTTTGAGACAAGTTATTAAATATTTTGGTTGTGAGTTGTATCTAATAGGCAATGCTTAGTGTGGATCCATAGCTTAGCTAGGAAGTGAAAGGGAATTATCTTTGTAAGTTAAACCTGTCTCCCACTTATGCTCATGTCATGTATTTCGACGAGGCCTTATTGTAGCTGGTCATTCTGCAGCAATCCCGACCCGTCGTGTATCTCGACCTGGTCTTTAGCCGTGTATCTCGGCATTAATTTTATTTGGGTTACCATCATGTGCTTTAATGAGACATTGGATTACATGTGCTTTTTATTGGTCATGCTTATAGTTTACTTGTGACTAGCACCTGAGAGCTATATTTTGGCCGTGCTTGTAGTTCACTCATGGCTTGCACATGTACTGGTATTAGCCGTGTATTGGCGAGGATCCATATATATATGATCGGATCGGTATTCCCTTGATTGGATAGTTGCAGTTGATTGGATTGTATGTGCCAGCCCGTCGTGTATCTTGGTTGGGTGATCCGCATTGATTGTAGGTGGAGGAATGGATGACCGTGTATCTCGGCTCCATATCATGTAAGCTCGTGAGATGGCGAACTTGGGCATAGGAGTAGTTTATCAAGTGGTTTAAGTTCATGAGTCCTGTCATGTCACATATGCGTGGTTTGGTTTGATGATTGCTTTGAATATTATTATCGTGATTTGGTTTTATCTTTATTATACCTCACGACTTTATTTTTGTAAAGAAATTAGACTGTTTTAATTCATGCATCTTACTACTTGTTGAGATTTATATCTCACTCCGGCTTTCACTATTTTTTCAGGTACTCTTGGTGAGAACGACAAGCATTGGGGTAGTATGAAAAAGGGGTAGCCAATTAGTTGTGAACTAGTTATGAGTTCAAAGGCAAATTGTAAATGTTAAGATTAATTGTGAATGAAATTTATTTTATGTTCCGCATAATAACTCTGATAAAAGCATGAATAAAAGTTTTAAATTAATCTAGATTTTAGTTGCTTTGGCCCACATACACTAACACTTCGGGGTTGGACAATTGATCCAGAACCGGGGCGTTACAATAGGGAAGTGGCCCAATTGGCCTATGCCAAGAGTCTATACGGCCACACCATGCCTCATGCTTATACAAACACACAAGGCACACTAAGGTGCACATAACATAAAATTGAAATACATTTAGGGCATTAGTGATGGGTGGACACAGGCATGGAGTGTGCATATAAGGGGATGTGACCTTCTTAGACTAAGAGGAAGGGAACAAGAATGCCTGAAGTGATAAAGAATATTTGTATATGATGTGTGTGGAAATAATATGAGGGTTAAAGTTAGAAAGAGGCCTAGCATATTCTCTAAGTGTGGTTGTCATGTATGTGCCTAATGCTCTCATGTGTAAAAATAGATCTTGAAATGTAACTTGAATAAAGAAGAACCATATCATGTATCTACTATATGACATGTGTGATATGTGATTAGTGCTCATGCAAACATACACATATGCCATGCATGATCAACAAAAAAAGAATCCAACAGTTATATCAAAAGATAGTAAATAACATATACTAAATGAAAGGAAAGGAGGTAAGAAGATTAAGGGTACAATAGACTTGTGAATAGGACAAACCCCCCTTTAAATGAGAGAAAAGAGTTCAGCAAAAGAAAGAATGAGATCTAAGTTTGAATAAGACTCTTTACTTTACCCAAAGAAAAAGGACTCTCCTCCCACTTTTGTGTGAGGAATCCCCTTTATCATGGGGATTCCCCATAGCATACAAAATAAAAAGAGATGGTGAGAAAAATATAGCAAGAAAGAAGCATCAAAGTAGTTAAAAGAAATATATTCATAAAAATTTGATTTTAATATATGTGGAATACAAAGCCAAGAGAAGGCTTACCTTGGTATTACCTTCTATTTTGGAGGTGTTGTGGTCCCCAAAAACAAATGGACAGCAAATTGGGAACCTCGTTTTGGCTCCAAAAGTGGACTCCTCCTTGTTTTCAAGAGGTTACAAGAGGAAGAATGAAGGAAAGGGATGTATAGAGGGGTAAAATGGGGATTTTTAAAAGGTGTTGGATGGCGTGAGGGAGTATGGTCGTTCACTGGTTGCAAGAGACGGAGGTGGGGACAAAGGGGGACCAAAAGCCTTTTGCAATGGGGGCTGGGGCCCCTATTTATAGACAAACTTTTCGTGTCCACACTTATAGTGCAGATTGGCCTGATCCGCACTTATAATGCGGATTGGCATGATCCGCACTTATAGCGCAGATTGGCTTGATCCACATTTACAGTGTGGACGCACCGCCTCATGCACAAATCGAATTGAATCAGCAAGACGCTCAACAATGTTCTATACTCTTGTTAGTTCCATTAAAGCTTTTAGGTGGTTTTAGTTTTGACTTCTTCTGCTTTTTTCAGATTCAAGGAATTTTTAGAGGTTTTTGTTTTTTTAGCTTAGAAGAGGGTTGATAGTAGAGTGGGAACGAAGGACAAGGTAGAAGGAGGAGGATGGGAGGAGGCTCTCTTGCTGCCGTCCATCATCCAGAGGACCTCACACACCTATTTTATTTACAAAAGTGAGAAATCAAAATTTACAAAAGGGGCTCATCCGCCCAGCAGTTCTTCATTTTGCCTTCTTCTTCATGTCTTGATTCTCTGTCATTTTCAGGAATGGAAATATCTTGTTCAACTTTGTGGAGACACGTTGCTCTGGGGATGCTTTGTCTCCTAGTATTGGGAGACGCTCTGCTCCTTAGGGACATCTTGTCCTTCAGTCTTGGGAGATGCCTTGCTCCTTAGGGACACATTTCCGTGTCCATTCAGTTGTGGGAGACATCTTGCTCCTTAAGGACACATTTCCGTGTCATTCAGATATGGGAGACGCCTTCCTCCTTAGGTGACACATTTCCGTGTCATTCAATCTCTGTCTGAAATGTGAGATATGCCGGAATGTCTTTGTCTTGCATCCGATGTGTGAATACACCGTGATGATTTTCTTCTGTGTCCAATGCGTGAATACACTGTGACGATTCTATCTTGCACCCAACGTGTGAGATATGCTATGACGGCTTTGTCTGTGTCCAATGTGTGACTACATTGTGACGCCCTGTTCTCTGGGGATGCTTCGCCCTTTTAGCCTTCAATTTTGGGAGACACCTTGCTCCTAAACTCTTTAATTTTGGGGAGATACTTTGCTCCTTAGGGTTGGGAGACACCTTGCTCCATGTCTTTCTTTGTCTTGGTTGTACCTGAGGTTGCCTCTACCAATCTTCGACTCATACGTTGGTGGCTTTGGCGTCACAAACTTCGGCTAGTAGTACCCGGACACTCCTTAGCCAATCTCCGACTCGTCCACCGGGCGGCTTTGTGATGGTTCTTTCTTGCATCAACGTGTGAATATGCCGTGATGGCATCCAATGTATGAATACACTGTGATAACTTTTTCTTGTGCCCAATGTGCGAATACACTGTGACATTTCTTTTTTTGCATTAGCATGTGAATACGCCGTGATGGCTTTCTTCTGCATCCAATGTGTGGATACACTGTGACGACTTTTTTGCATCAGCGTGTGAATACGGCATGATGGCCTTCTTCTGGGTCCAATGTGTGGATACACTGTAATGACTTTTTTGCATTAGCGTGTGAATACGTCGTGATGGTTTTCTTTTGCATCCAATTTGTGGATACATTGTGACGACTTTTTCGCATCAGCGTGTGAATACGTGGTGATGGCCTTCTTTTGCGTCCAATGTGTGGATACATTGTGATGACTTTTTTGCATCAGCGTGTGAATATGTTGTGATGGCTTTCTTCTGCGTCCAATGTGTGGATACACTGTGACGACTTTTTTGCATCAACGTGTGAATACGCCGTGATGGCTTTCTTCTGCATCCAATGTGTAGATACATTGTGACGACTTTTTTGCATCAGCATGTGTGTGCGAACGTCGACCCGCACGAGGGCGCACGTGAAAATGCGAGGAAAATGGGGGTTAGGAGTCGCCATTGTTTGATGGGGTGCAGGTAGACACCTGGATGCCCTAAGGATGTCTATCTTGGTCTGCGGCTTGAGATTCCAGCTAAGGTCTCGGTTACGGTCCAGGGAAGTCCGTAGACACCCCGGTCCGCCCCGTCGGTTGACGGGTCCCTTGGGTTTCCCTGGTTCGAGTCAATATTGGTTTAACTCACCCTTATGTCCTAAACTAGCATGCTCACTTATTAAGTCTGAATGGGACCTTCAAGGGTGTGGGTCCCTTTTATTTTAGTTGATTTTATCTCTCTTTGTCCAGGTGATGTTGGTCTGATATGGGCCCCGTTGGAAGGCCCATGGGATACCAAATAAGGCTTAGGTTTAGCCCAATTCCCACTTGGGGTTACGTTGGATAACCCCGTTTAGTGGATTTGGTTATTTGGTTTGGGGTGTACTTAATTATACAAAATTGGTGGGTTTAATTTTTTAGACTTATTGGAAATGGGTCAGGTGGGCTGAAGTCCAAAGAAACGGAAATGGGGATTTACTGGGCCTAACCGCAGAACATGTGCGGTTTGGCTTTGACCGCGCTGTATGTGCGGTCAGGGCTGAACCGCTGTGTGTGCGGTCCCGGCCCATGAAGCCTTGAAGGCAACCTTTCATGCTGGTTTTGGGAGTTTCTTCCCTTCTGCTGTTCCGAGGGTTACTGTGGGTCACTATGTTGATCCACAGGGGCGTGCTTTCTCCTCAAATCCACCAAATCACCCCTTTTTCATGTATCATTGCAAAGGGGGAAGAAGGGGAAGGCTTAGGGTGCAGCCCTCTACCCTTGGAGCCACAAATAACAATTAAACAGGGACTTCTCCCTCTCCCCTTGGAGCCACAAATAATAATTAAACAGGGACCAAGAAGTCCCTGTTTTGGTCTCTCAATTCACAAGTCTGCAAGTGATCAAAGCCAAGGAAAATTAAGCACACTACCAAACATGAATCTACACTTTTAAGACATAAAGATCACTGCATTTTAGAGACACGTTCAGAACAGTGTGTGTGCTTGTATACATGGGGACATGGGGGGAAAGAACAAGAATATCCTAGCATGCTTCCAATTGTGAAGAGTGTAGGTGTGTGTGCACTTGATGCATAGAAATAAAGGAGCTTATCATGTAGGCATAAATAAAGAAAAAACATGCTATAGAAGAGCAGGGATAGCAGCTGTTCGGAGGGGATTAACCATGCTAATAGGGGTGGAAACAGTGGAAAGAGTGGGGTGATGAAGCATGTTGGACAGACCTAGTGAGATACAAAACAGTGAATGAACATTGATGTGCATAAGTGGACATTCCTGATACATATGCATGACATTCTAAGAGCTACTCCTAGGATGCCAATGAGGATAAAAGCCACTCTAATGATGCAAAACAACAGATGGATGAGCTATGGCATGGTTCATTGAGCATGACCACATTTAGAATGAACTAACATGGGATGAAGGAAGAGGGGAAGGATGCTGTTATCCCCAACAACAACTCATATTTAACATGACAGAAGGTCTATGGGGGGGAGCATGCATCACGAAAGTCAAAGAAAGATTTACCAATGAGTATGCATGCTTTACAATACACCCAAAGCAGCATATTATGTAAAAAAATAAATCACCTAAAGAAGGGATAGAGGGGGATTACATGAGGGGTACAAAGAAGCAAGGAACAAAGGGAACAAGCTCCCTTTTGAATGAGAAAATCAGTAGTAAAACAGCATACTTAAAGACCTTAAAAACTTGGTGATAATGAACTCTCTCCCTCCCTTAGATTCGTCAAACACTCCCCTTACCATGGGAGACTTCCATATGGTATTGATGAGAAGAAATGAAGAGAAAGACATGCTGAAGAACATATCACAGCAAGAGAAAACAAAGCATTTCATACTTTCTTAAAACATCCTCATTCTTACATATGTGAAATGCAAAGTGATAGGGAACCTTACCTTGGGAGTTAGGGGTCCTGGAGTGGAGTGTGGAGACCTTTTTTGAAGCACAAACAGTGGATGGAGCACCACTTCCTAGCACCAACAGCAGCCCCTTTTTGTTCTTTCTTGGATAAAGATTGAGGAGGGATGGAGTGAAGGAGAGTTTTTTGTAGGTTTAAAGTCTTGAGAATGGAAGGAAAGGGGAGTTCAGAGGTTCAGGTAGCAGGGGAGACTGAGAAGGAGCAGTGGAAATCGACCCTCCCTTGTCTACTGTTCAAATTTGATTTTTATAGAACACAAAGACAAAACCGCACATGCTGTGCGGTTTGGGTGGAAACCGCACAGTATGTGTGGTTTGGTTGAAACCTCAGGGTATGTTTGGTTTGGCCGCGTCTTTTCAGCATTAAATAAGGGACAAATTGGCGCAGGCACAGGCCGAGAACAGTGCAGTTCACTTTTCGTCCACCGCTTGACCTAATTGGCTTGCACGAATAGGGGCCGAAAAATTGACCGCACTCTATATGCGGTCGCTTTTTCTCTCCCCTTTTTTGGTTTAGTTGACGGTTGAGGTGACTCAGCCGCCCACTCGGTCGAATCAGGCTCTTCTGATTTTTATTATTTTTTATTTGTCTTGATTAACTTAATTAAGACATTTTAAGTTTTGACTGATTTGCCTTTAGGACTGTTTTACTCATATCTTTTTCATCTGGGCTCCGATTCCTGCAAACTTAATTGTGTTGGAACCGTGTCAGAATTCTCTATCCATTGGGATAGGGTATAGCAATCAATTTGGGCCCAGGCAGAAAGTCATCTTTTGCTCTTTAGGGTTTAGACCTGTCTTTTAGGGTTTTGCTTTCGGGCTTTTTAGAGGGGTGCAAAAATGAGGTGCTTACAATGTGAATACACCGTGATGGCCTTCTTCTTGCATCAATGTGTGAATACGCCGTGATGACTTTTCCTTCTGCGTCCAATGTGTGGCTACATTGTGACGATTCTGTTTTTCATCAACGTGTGAATACGCCGTGATGGCATCCAATGTGTAAATATAAAGTGATGACTTTTTCCGCGTCCAATGTGTGATTACACTGTGACGGTTTTTCTATCTCGCACCCAACATGTAAGATATGCTGTGGTGGCTTTGTCTGTCTGTAAGTGTTTGGAGTTTTCCATCTCAAATGGGTCCATTGGCAGGACTAGTAATCCTTGGGTAAGTCACCCAGCAATCTCATCTAGACTTATGAAATGGTGCCTCTTGGCACTCCTTGTGAGGGTCTCAACCTTTTTGCCTTCAAAAGCATGCCCCAGGTTCAAATGAAGTGAATTGTTTTGGTTCAGGGGGCTTCTTTGGCATTACCCTTCCCTAGTTCTTTTGTATTTCTCTTTTGTTTTTTCTTTCCCTGCCCCTGTCTGGGGGTTGTGAAATGGTTTTTCTCTCATCGGCTCCTTCTATTAGGTTCAGTGCCTTCCCCCAGTCTAAAGGCCCTGTCAATTTCCACGGATCATGATCCAACAATCAAAAAGGACTTATCAGTAGGACAAAATGTAGGCTTTGGTTCCAGTGTTCAAAAAAGAAGGGTAAACGGGCTCAAACCCTATATAGCTTCATTCTATGGGTAACCATTATGTTTAGCCAAAGTTCTCCTCTGTCTTTTGGTTCTGTCATTGCCAGTTTGTTTGAAATTCAGTGTTACATTCTCTGTAATCAGAAAGGACTTCACAATAAGACTAAACGTAGGCTGGGTTCAGGGGTCCAGAAGAAATTATATGAAGGCTCAAAATTGATGAATGGGGTGAAGCCCATGTCCTGTCCACTTTTCTTGTTAGGGCTCACTTCATCTTTTGTTCCTCCAGCTTTATGTCCATCTTCGATTTGTAGCTTTTTCTCCTTTTTCCATCTTTGTTCTTTTCTTCTTTTTTCTTTCTTGGGTTCTTCACCCCAATCCTTGACTCTTGCTTTCAGGGTTTGCCCCGGCTTTTCCTCTTTTTCTTTTTTTGTGTTTCTTTCAAAGGATTGCCCTAGTTCTTTCTTCGCATTATTGTTTTTTGGGGTTTATCCCGTTCTTCGTTTTTGCTCTATTGTTCTTAAGGGTGATTTTCACTTTACCCCATCTTCACCTTTGTCTATCTTGTGTCCCCAATTTCATGAAGCTTCATGCACCAATTCGTAGACAGAACATGGTAGGGTTGAGGAAGAAATTGTTAGGCCCAAAGTGTCTTGCTAGGGTTTCATCTTTTGTTAGATGACTTTTGGAGAAAATCAAGGATGGTTTTCATCCCTTCACAGAGAATGTAACGCTTATTTGTGTTTACACAATTAACTGGCCATCTTCATCTTTATTCGTTTTGTCTTTTCTTCTTTGCTTTTTGACTTTGCCCCAGCTTGGGGTGGCTAGACACAACGCGGGGTTAGAAATGAAACAATCAAGCTCAACATGTTTGACTAGCGGAATTTGTTTGAAGTATCTCAGCCAAAAATGGCTTCTCATCATTTCATCGGGATCATTGATCCTGGATCATGTCAGTGACCTTTGACTGGTATGGGCACCTTGCCCTTTTCCTTTTTTTTTTCTCTTAAATCACAGCTTGCCCCTGCGTTTGGCAGGGTAGGTTTCAAATATGGTGTTGGCAGGGGATCCCTCGGCTATGTTAAGACCCGCACAGTTTGTGCTGTTTGACACATTCCATCTGTCAAATTTGATTGTTCAAGTTTGTCCCGAGATCACTGTCATGCCTTGGTGTGGCCCAACACTCTAGTGATTTCCCATAAGATTTCATGAGTTTGCAAAAAGAAACATGCTGTCAAGTTTTGAATTTAAAAGAAAAGAAAAGAATAACAAAAACAGTGCAGCAAACTATTCAAGGGGTGGCTCATGCAAATTGGCATTCTTGGAATTCAATTGCATGCCATGGAAGGAAGCCTTTAAGTGCTCTCCTCGTCCTCATCTTCTCTTTCCTGCAATGGCTGATACAGATATTCGGATCTGTGCTAACTTGTCAGGGATGTCTCGTCCTTCGATGGATCTTGGCGTTTCAAGCAGTTCCTTCAAGAATCCTTGATCAATCAGATCTTGAATGTCATGTCGTAGATCCCAACATCGCTCTGTGTTATGCCCTGAAGCACCAAAATGGTACTCACATCGTTCTGTGGCGTTATAGCTTCTGGACTTAACCAACCGGGGGTTCTGGGGCTTAATCTGCACATGCCCCTTCTTCAACAATGTCGGCAGCAACTTTGCCGGTGTATATGGTAGGGGTAAAAACCTTCCTCATTCTGGCCTCCATTTCTTCTTTTTTTCTCCTCGAGAGACCCTTCGAATGATCCATCAATCCGTCATGCTTCCCTTTGCCCTGGTAGACACTCAGCTTCTTCATGAGTTGGGGAACATCTGCTGCTACGACTTTTCCTTTCTCTCTTCGGCTCCAACCATCGGTTAAAGTGGATGGAAAGCGCACTTCCTGGTCATTCAGGGGTCTTTTCCCTTCATGCTTTCAATTTCTTCTTCAAGAACCCCTATCTGAGATCGTAGCTCAAAATTTTCTTCCCTCATTGCTTCCCAACATTTGTCCCGCTTTTCTTCTTTGTCCTTTATCGCTCGTATCAAAGCACGAAAAAGGCCCAATATCTAGATCACCACAAGACTTGTCCCTGATGTACTATCCATGTTGATTGATAACGAGGTTCCTACCAGGAGAAGCAAACATTAGAAGGCAGAGTACATGATATGAAATGCCAAGATGCATGAAGATAATGATGATTTTTTCTTTTCTTTCTTTTCTTCTCTTTTTTTCTCTGTTTTTTTCTTCTTTTTTCTCTCTCTTTTTTTTTAATCCAACGGAGGATCAATTTTGAGTTCCTCGGCTTCAAGAAGGTCTGAATCGCATGGCGAAGACTCCAACATTCATCAATATCATGCCCCGGCGCTCCTTTATGGTAACCACATGTCTTGGCTGGGTCATACCCTCTACTTGCTGGTGCCCTCAGATTTGGTGGAACTTGCTTCAGATGCCCTTCTTGTAACAAGGTGGGCAATAATTCTGTCCGGGTTCATGGAAGCTGTGTGAATACGCGGTTCCTTCTTTCTTCCTTAGTCAAGGGCTCCTTCAGCCGAGCCGGGGGGACACTAGCTGTAACGCCCCGAATCTGTGTTGTTCAATAAAGATATAACACGTCTCACGGGTGTTAGGTGTGGGCCCAAGACTCGTATGATCGCTGGTTTAACCATATAAGTATTTCAAATCAGAGTGCAACAGCTATATAAAAGGAAACATGGTAAAATATTTGTTTAAGTGTCATCAACCCAAAATCCTGGTATCAATTATTACATTTCCCAAATCAAACCAACCAATACGACAATCAAAGAGTAAACCTACTCGTCTATGGAATATAGAAGTAATCCTCCTCCCTATATAAGCCGGAAGAATCTACCTCAGTTGCCGCCATAGCTTAAGTGCAAACACAATCGCTGCCAACTCCAGATCATGGGTAGGATAATTTCTCTCATGAGGACGTAGTAACCTCAAAGCATATGCCACTACTCGCCTTTGCTGCATCAAAACACAGCCCAAACCTACTCTGGAAGCATCACAATAAATGGAAAATCCCTCATTCACTAAAGGAACAATCAATACTGGAGCTGTAGACAATTTACACTTCAACTCCTGGAAACTAGTCTCGCATTTGTCGTTCCATTCAAATTTCACCGCCTTCTTAGTGAGATTAGATAGAGGTGCCGCCACTCTGGAAAAGTTCTCTATGAATCGCCTGTAATAACCAACCATTCCTAGAAAACTACGGATCTCTGACACAATAGTAGGTCGAGGCCAATCTGTAATAGCCTGAACCTTAGCTGGATCCACTGCTATTCCCTCTCCAGAAATCACATGCCCCAGAAAACTCACTTCTCTCAACCAAAACTGACACTTGCTAAACTTTGCATACAGCTGGTGCTCTCTCAAAGTCTGAAGTGTAGTCCTGAGGTGCTAGATATGGTCCTCTCTACTCTAAGAATACACCAAAATATCATCAATAAACACAATGACAAAGCTGTCCAAATAAGTATGGAATACCCGATTCATCAGGTTCATGAAGACAGCCGGGGCATTAATCAGCCCAAAAGGCATGACAAGAAACTCGTAGTGCCCATACCGTGTGCGGAAAGCTATCTTTTCTACATCTTCAAGTGCCACTCTCAGCTGATGGTATCCCGATCTCAGGTCGATCTTAGAAAACCATGATGCACCCCTCAGCTGGTCAAACAAGTCATCAATCCGGGGTAGTGGATATTTATTCTTAATTGTGACTTGGTTCACTGGCGATAATCTATGCACATCCGCATCGTCTCGTCCTTCTTCTAGACAAACAGGACCGGTGCACCCCATGGTGACACACTGGGTCGAATAAAACCCTTCTCAGACAACTCATCCAACTGCTTTTTCATCTCTTGATACTCAGGCTATGACATCGTGTAAGGAGGTTTGGAAACAGGTGCAGTGCCAGGTAAAAATCGTATACTAAAATCGACCTCTCTGGGTGGTGGTAATCCCGGCAAATCCTCAAGAAATACATCATCAAACTCAGATGCCACCGGTACACTAGAGAGACTAAGTGCCTCAGACACTGCCTCCTCAGCCTCAATGGAAGCTACCAAACTGATTCGTGTACTCAACCCCTCACAACAGAAACAGTGCATAGGCTGATCTGGCTAACACACTATAATGGTACCTCTATGGCAATCTATGCTCACATGGTGCCTGAACAACCAATCAATGCCTAAAATCACATCGAACTCCCCAAATCTCAACTCAACTAAATCTCCTAGCAATTCCAGAAAACCCAATCTGATCATGCAATCTCTAAACACAGTCTGTACTCGGGTGGTCTCCCCCAATGGTGTGTATACAAGCAACTCAGACTCAAGTGTGGCAGGGATCAGACCAATACGATGTGCATAATGTGGAGTAATAAAAGATCTAGAAGCACCAGAATCAAACAAGCATATAGCTGATCTACCGTATATAAAAAGAGTACCTCCAACAAGCTGCGGGGCAGCTGGCTCCTCCTCACGAGCCTCCTCAGTGAACTCCCCCTCCGGCTCATCTTTCTGAGCTGCCACAGCGTATACCCTCGTCTGCTGCGGATGAGGAGGTGATGCCTGTTGTTTTGGTGGTGGTGCTGGCCTGCTCTAAAACCCTCCCCTGCCTTGGTCCTGAGGCCTCCGTACGGCTGGTAATGCTGGTGCTGGTCTATGAAACTGGGGTCTACGAACGTCTACAGATCACGTCTCCATAGGTGCGGTATTAACTGTCTTCAACAGCTGGTATGTGGCCGGATGTGGGCACTTCACCACTCGATGACCGTGCTGTCCACATCTGAAACATGCACCCGGCGGTGCTACACAGGGACCTGGTATGTGGAACCGACCGCATCTAAACATCCGCCTAAGATCCTCCTATCTCGTTGGGCTCCTGAATACCCACCTCCCCCAGCATCAATCCTCTGCTGCTTGTCCCTATTCGAGACTCTCCGCTGCTCTGCAGACCCAGACTGTACTCTCCCTCTGCTCTGCTCAGACCCCGAGTCGCGGATCTCTCTCTCTTCTCTAAGGGATCTACTCACCAATTCAGCATAATCATTACACATCAATACTGATACCATACGCCTGATATCTGATCTCAGTCCTCCCTCAAAGTGCTGAGTCCGCCTCTGCTCATCATGTACAATGTGGGGAGCAAATCTAGATAGTGCGGTGTACCGTGCCTCGTATTGTGCAACAGTCCGTGTCCCCTGAGATATATCCATGAACTCCCTCTCTTTCTGTAGTCTCACCTTGGCCGTGAAATACTACTCATAAAAGGCTCGCCTGAATATCTCCCAGGTCATAGGAACTCCATTTGTAGCCCGCCTCTTCAGAGACTGCCACCAATGCTGGGCCTCGCACTCCAAAGTAAAAGTGGCCAATCTCACCTTCCGATCCTCGGAACAGGCCATCGTGTCAAACATCCTCTCCACTCGGGCCACCCAACTCTTGGCCTCCATGGGATCAGGCTCTCCACAAAAGGGTGGGGTAGTCAACCTCCTGAACTGATCTATGTCCCTCAAGGATAACTCATCACCATCCCTCCGCTGCTCAACTGCAGCCCCGGGACCATGTCGATCTCTCGACTGACTCATACGCTCCTCCCTCTCCATAGCAAGGAGATGAGTGAGTGAGCCAACAGCAGCCCAAATATCTCCTATGGGAGGCAGAGCCCCCTGTGGCTGCTCCTGGTGAGGTGACTCCTCCTCTGGAATATCGGCAGTCTTCGCTCTCCTGCCTCTACCCACCATGTCAATCTGCAAAAATACAACACCACGTTAAATAGGAACTCTCTTCCTAACCTTATGGTGCTATCTAGCATGCACACAGAACCCCAAAAGCTTTCCTAAAGTCTTACTACTTAGGAATTCCTAATTCCAGTATTCTCTGATACCATCTCTATAACGCCCTGAATCCGTGTTGTTCAATAAAGATATAACACGTCTCACGGGTGTTAGGTGTGGGCCCAAGACTCATATGATCGCTGGTTTAACCATATAAGTATTTCAAATCAGAGAGCAACAGCTATCTAAAAGGAAACATGGTAAAATATTTGTTTAAGTGTCATCAACCCAAAATCCTGGTATCAATTATTACATTTCCCAAATCAATCCAACCAATACGACAATCAAAGAGTAAATCTACTTTTCTATGGAATGTAGAAATAATCCTCCTTCCTATATAAGCCGGAAGAATCTACCCCAGTCGCCGCCTCACCACGAGTATCTGAAAACAAAACAAAAAACAAAAGAGTGAGATACAAATATCTCAGCGAGTAGCACATGAATGCAGTAAATAATATCAGAACTAAATATGCCACGATTAATAACAATCTCGAATAATCCAAAGAAATCAATATCGATCTGAAATAATTTAATTCTGATAATACAGATAAACAGTGCTCATTAGTAACAACAATAATCAGAATATGGCCAATGTTATGAATATTGCTTAAATTGGTTAATTAACATGCTAAGGCGACATCCACACCTCCATGTACACAGTTCCGGCCTACTCAGGGTATCGGAACTCTGAAATGACAGCCTACTCAGGGTATCCTAATCCCATGCCGGCCTACTCCGGGTATCGGCATTGACAACCAGGCCTACTCAGGGTCTCTGGCTGCTCTATACCGGTTGTGGCAACACACAAGGCCATGCCATTATCCCAATAAAACAAAAACATTTCATTACTAAGCTTCGACGTGGATCCAGGACAAGCTAAACCAATAGTAATCACAAGTGCCACAATTTCAACATAAACGATGAAATAGCAAGAAACCAAATTAGAACACAATATAACTCAAATCAGGTGGTTGTTCATCATGGGTCACTCGGACCAGTATACTCCCTCATGGAGACTCAATGTAACTTCAATCCAACCGAAAAAAAACTTAACAACATATAATGCAAAAGTCTCAAGAAATACTTACTTTAATAATCTGCTCATAATATAAAGTTTACTAAATTTTTCTCAAACCAGTATTATCAAATCTGGATAGCGAAGAGTTGAACAAATCAGTATTTTGATAGTAAACCAATGGAAAACCAGATATTATTGTATCACTTAGCATGCAGAAAATTTACTTATTATCTTTACCTCTGTTCTTTATGTTGTTCCTTGTTCTATCTTGGTTGTGCAAAATTTCTAACTCATCCCTATCAGAGATAAGGAGGTCACCACTCCAGTGGACCAGAAATAGTAATTAAGTACCCTCCATGAAATGTGGATTATTATAGGGACAAACACCCCTCTTATAGTTATTGGTTTCAGCATTGAACTCTTCCTTCCTCAAATTTGGTGTTCCGACATATAAACACCATTTACATTTATCAAGTGTCCTCCCTTCTCACTAATAGCCCTTACTTGAATCTCTAATATTTATCTGGAAGTATTTAAACAAGATCTTTAGTTTCCCATATATTAGTCGATTAGATTAGAGTACTGGTGCAAATCTACAGTTACCAATAATTTCAGAAATATATTCCTCTTTCTATGATTTAATTCTTCTTAAATATATTCATTTAAGTTTTCTGATCTTACAGCCACCTCAGTAGCATCACCAACTCTTAACTAAACTCATAAGACATATAAATTGAAGGTTGAAACAAACATAGGGCGTATACACAATTAGCCACACTCTATTGTGGAAATCACACCTGGCGCTCACCCCCAGAGGTTGGCGCCAGGTCCACAAGGGTGGCGCCGGGCTATTTTTAAACTGGTGCTAACCGCGGGAGGTTAGCGCCAGATTGACCGAGGTTAGCGCCAACCCAAAACGCAATTCGTCACTCCTGGTATACTCTGTTTGATGCTTTCCCACCTGTCTGAATTTAAAACCTTTGCCAAACTTGACTCAAATCCCTTCCTATACCTCGTGACAAATTGATTAACCCTAAACGAAATTAATCCAGATGAATATCAACCGTAACCCATTCGATCTCCTCTAACAATTCATGAACAGGAAACACCACACAGACGATTGCAATTCAAGTTTCCCAAAACGCATCCATATGCTCAAATCGAATAAACTGAGTGCTACTCACCTGATATGAAAACAAACCTCCCGATCGCTAACTTGAAATCCTTCTCAGATCTCACTCGGTAGCAATTCCAAAACGCTCTTTGACAGATGATCGGCTTCCAATCTCAATGCCTGATCCAATTTGTTCCAGATCTAGTTAGGTCTGATAATCTAGATTTTCTCTAACCTCTCGCTCACAATTAATTGAGGTAGCAATGCTTACCTGATCCGACCGTGATCGCACAGCCAAAATGGTAGATCTCGGCAATTGCTTATCGCTACCGAAACTGAACAGCAGAATTTCTCCTTCCGCAATTATACTTCTGTTAACTCCAATTGATCAAACTCTCCTTGCTTCTCTTCTTCCCCAATTAGCTTGGAAACAGCAGCCGCTTCTCTTTGACCAAAGTTGAGCGAAAACCCAGGTTTCCCAAGTCCGCTGCTACTTATAGTGGACGTTGGCGCCCTCCTATATTTCATGATATGCTGTGCGCTCACCCACAGCTTTACCTACATATCCACCTCGTTTGCCTTGATCCCCCGATCTCACCTTCACTAATTCACATTAAACAGCCCATCACTTAGTACCAATTAAATCACTAATACAACTTTATTAAAATAGAACTTAGCTTGCTCACCTTAAATTAATCTTCGAACTCCAATTTGCAAAATTCCATATCTACCCTTAACTTCGATTTCCTGGATTTCCACCATAAAAATATATTTAAAATTATTGAGCAATTCCCATAATAACCTTAATCTAGAACCGGGGTTTTACACTGGCCTTAGGGTGACCACTTCCTCTTTTAAGCTTAGCAAATTGAACATGGTTGATTGTTCCTCCACATTTTCTTCCTTGAGTGGACTCTGTCATGGAACCCTCCACCTTTCCAGTTCTAATCGCATCTTCGATCTTGTCTGCCGCCATGATTAGGTCGGTGAAGTTTGCAGCACACTGTCCCAACAGTATTGTGAAGTATGGTTGCCCCAATGATGGAATGAACAAAGAAGTCCATTCTTGCTCAAGAAGAGGGGGTTGTACCATGTTTGCTAGTCCCATCCACCTTTTAGCATAGTCTCTCATAGACTCGCTATTCCCTTTTGACAACATCTGCAATTCTGCCCGAGTTTGAACCATTTGGCTATTCAAACGGTATTGTTGGATGAATGTGGTGGCGAGGTCGTTCCATATCTTAACCTTCTGCTTATCGAGACTCAGAAACCAAGAGAATGCTGCCCTAGTTAGAGACCTCTGGAAGAACTGAACCATAATCTTCTTGTCCTTCACATATTGACACATGTTGCCAACATAGGATCGCATGTATATCAAAGGACAGCCAGTGCCATCGAAACTGTGCAGTTCGGGACATCAGAATTTTGCTGGCAATTGGATGTCTAGAAAGAAACACAGGCTCTCTAGAGTGGTTTCATCTGGCATTGGGTTGGGTTGGAGTTGCCTCAAAAGTTTTCCTTTATTGCAACCATCCAGGCCTCATTGTCTTTCCTTATCGCTGCCAATATTTCCTCAAGCTGGGCCTCTCGTGCCTCATTCCGGTCTTGCTCTTCCTGTCCTAGTTGGGCAGGCACAAATGGTTCTTGTTGTGGAGGATGGATGGGGACAGCCGCCGGATGTGGGAATGGAGTGTCCCGTGGTGGCAGAGGTGCTGCCATGGGTGCTAGCTGAGGTGGTTGCCCCTGCTGGATTTCTGACATTTGAATCCCTGTGGCATGCATCATGGCCACTTGTTGACTTAGATTCATTATGACCGGCTGTTCCTCAGTTCTTTGCTGTGATGACGATGGAGTTAGGGCTTTAGAAGAATTCATTGCAGTATTCTGAGTGGTGCTCTCAATAACCGAAGTTTACATCAATTGGCTTGTTCCCCATTTTACCTGTTTATCAAGAATCTTGGTCAGTTCATCCCTTAATCATGAATAAGGTGTTGTGTATGACGAGATCATTACACCGTGAGTGATGCTCGTGCCATGGTTGGCGAAAACAAATACAATGTGGATAATGTGTGAAAGTCATGACTTGACAACACAACACTGTGAAAAGTGTGATAGTGCCCCAGTTAATCAGAAATTCCTTCTGGGAATTGTGTAGTAAAAATTTTTTTTTTGCAATTTGATCTTTCAGAGATCTGAGACTCTGGAGACCATACCGTATCTGACGATTTTCAAAAATAGTGTAACACATATTTTGTGAGTGGAAATCCTTAGAAAACATGTTGATAGGATTACACCACAAAATCCATGCCTCAATTGGTAGCGATTGTAAATTCCTTTGAAATCATGCAATGGTAAGCGAATTATACAAATCAAGAAACGCATCCTGGAAGGCCAATGTCGTGCCTTGAATGGCATGGAGGTACGCCACAAGATGGGCAATTTGATTTATGTCTATAGGTCTAGCTCAATATAACCACAAATGACGGTTTATTGTGCGTCACAAGAGACGATGTCAATATACGTCGTGAAGGACGATTCAATGTAGGCCCGAATGCCACTTTATTGTGTGCTTTGAAAAGCAACTTTGATGTGCGCCTTGGAAGGCGGCTTGATGTACGCCCGTGTAAAACCCCGAATTTTCCCTAAATAATAAATTAAATTATTAAATAATATTACTGAGGGTTGTGATTGATGCGAATATTTTAATTTATTATTGTAGGGGGTGATCAATTTAGTGGAGATCCAGAATTAGATGCAGATCTGACCGTCCGATCTTGAGATATCGAGGTATGTATTCTAATTGGGCGAGGTGTATAGGAGAGTTACATGGGAGATCCATGGGATCAGAGGGTATAAATATGTATTAAAATAACCTAAATTGTATACTTGTATTGTCGCTCGTATTGAAGAGCCGCAAGCGACGAAAACTGTTGAGCGACCAAGAGAAGAAGAAGAAGAAGAAGAAGGGCTGGGCGTGCTTTCATCGTCCAGGGAGTTCCTCAGTGCAAGAGTTTCGCCATTGTTCATAATAGAGAAGGAGAAATCAGCGTATAGAGGTAGGTGACATCGTTTTGGTTTAAAATTGGATTTACCCTTGTTTAATCGCAAATGCATGTTTCTATGATATGTAATGTTGTATTTAGTTAGCTAAGCATGTTAGAAATACATTAGAATGAGTTTAGACGAGAAAAATCACGATTTAGAACTGTTTCTGCTCGATTTTGTATGACCGCCGACCTCGACTGATCTCGGCGATCATCGGCGCTCTTCGGCGCTAGTTAAAAGAATTAGGACGCCGCAGACCACGGGACGACGGACCGTGGGCGCTCGAATTTGCACTACCGCCGACTGAAGACCGCCCGGAGCGATCCTGAGCGATCCCAGGCGCTCTCAGCAGAAATTCCAATTTCTCATAATTTCGAACCTAATTCAACTCTAAACTATTTTTAGACAATTTTAATGATTAACTAAGGTCTTTTAAGACCAAAATAAACTATCTAATTCCCTGTTTTACAGAAAAACAAATTAGGGAGATATTTAGGACATTAGTTGCCAAGTTTTGAAGGAAAATGAGAAATGTGATTTTGGAAAAGCCTAACTACCATTTGATTATCTAAACACTTCTAAATGGCATTATAAATCATAAGACATTATAAAGAGAATTCAGAATCCGAATGACTGAATAATAAATTAAATGCACAGATATAACCATTATATGCCGCTAGGCACCAACCCTTATAGAATTATGATACTTTAGGGAATTTTGGAGTCTAGTGGGCATAGCTGGTTATGGATCCATAGTCGTAGCTAGATAGCTGAGGGATATGTCATTTGGGTTGAGTTACTCCTATATGCGACGCGCTTCCTTTGCAAGTTAGTTTGTCTGGGAAGGTCCTATGTCTGGAGGGACACCCCGGTGAGCCGCTGGTGATTCCCTGTACATGTGGATAAGCGACCATCTCCATGTATTGATTCTGGTGCTGCATGCTGGTGGTACATGCCAACTCTGATGGGTACGTGTGCAATAAGTCGGTGACTACGGCTCTTGTCTAAGTTGCGCTGCATGGGGCTTGAGTATCATTAGTAGCATCGCTCCTAAGTCGCACGGTGGTATAGCAATTGGTTGAGAATCATCTCAAAAGGTTTATCTAACTTTGTGAGTCCTACAATGACACTGAAAACACAACACTTGATATGATTATTAGTATTATTATGCACGTGTGGTATGCATGTGATTGGGATATTGGTTGGATGTGACTGCTTAGTACATCCTGGCAATGTGTGGATTATGCTACTGATTTGGCTATTGAGTTCTTATATTAAAACTTGCTGAAAATCATTTCTAGAACTGTTTATCAAACTGTTTTGTGTTCATGAATGGTATAATTGATTATGCGAGCCTGACTTATCGATGTTGCTTTATCGTGCATGAAATGTTACTTTGCTTATATTAACTGTTTAGTCATGCATGTGTTACCTACTGAGATATTCGTATCTCACCCTACTTCTATTCCATTTTTTTTCAGCTGATACACAAGAGGGGGATCTCTTAGACTTCCAGGGAGAGATAGCCGAGTATTCGCCGGAGGATTATTATTATCCAGATCTCATCTGAGGTGGATTGATGTTATAGATTTAGCATTTTTTATTGGTTTATTATCATTTATTTGGACTGATGTATGAGAGAGATAAGAGAGAGAGATAGTAACCAGTTCATTTTACCAGACTTTGATATTACTGACTGATGGTCAAGCTTTATGCTTAGTTGAGGATTTTGATCTACACTTCCGCACATACTTGTTTCCGCAACTCTGATAGTTTAATATATGGATTGGATTTTGCTTCCTTTGGTCTGGTATGTTATTGATGTTGTAATTGATATGGACCAGTAACACCTCGGATTTGGTTGTTGAACTAAATTCGGGTTGTTACAGTAGCGAAACCGGATTCGGGTCGGGTGCCGGTTTGCACTGACCCGGGTTCGGGGCGTCACAGCCCGCAGGCAATTTGATGTACGCCCGAAGGCGTTTTGATGTACGCCCAGAGGCGATTTTGGTTTTGGAAATTCTTTTGTGCATCTTTGAAAACAGTTTGACCAAAAATATTTGTGCAAATGATCTCAAAGTGCGTGCACTTAATGCATGAATAGGAATATACACAAGTAAAGTGAAGGTTAAGTACTATTACCATCCTAAGAGTCTATGTCAACAGACAAATATCAAAAACACCCAAAAGTGTGTGCACAGTCCTAAAAAAGGTTGGTGCATATCAAGGCACGACTCCTAGACATACTTGTGTTAGGAAGTATGTCGAAGTCCTGATCAGTCTTTGTCTTTCATCTGCTTTCGGTGTCAAACCATAACAAAACTTACAACTTGCCAGCGAGGGCGAAATTTACATGATATTTACAAAAATATGCAAAGAATTCATCTTTAAGGCTATTGGGAGCCCAAAAGAAGGGTACAAATTGCTTCAAAAGTAGGTGAGCTGGATTCCTAAATCTAGGGTTTTGTGCCCCTATCCTGATCTGGCCTATTTTCATCTGACTGTTTGATCTGGCCGACTTTCATCTGCTCAAAAAGGCCAATCTGGACTTAGGGTGCTTCCAACAGACTCAATGGGTCGAGGCCCATCTGGGGCGGCCCCCTGATCAAAATTTGGTTGGCTTCCTAAATTAGGGCTGAGGTAGCCCATGATCTAGGGTTTACTCAGTTTGATGCAATAAGACGGGGGTTGCTGCTCCTGATGGACTCTTGGATTTTAATTGAATTTATTCTTCTTATTTCCATCATTCAAGAACATTTACAAAATCGTGGTTTATTCAGAAGCAATAGGTAAGGAAGGATACTCAGCCCGAAACATTCGCCTGTAAGGGTCTAAGCCAAGTACTAGACCCTCGCATACCATGGCAAGAAACCAGTGGCGCTGTAGGAATCCAGAAACCTGGGGAGATGGGTTTACCCTGCTTTCCCCGGAAAGCCACGGGAGCGTAGGGCTAATACCATCCCAAAAATATGTTTATAGGAATCAGAAGGGTGGCTGCTAAAGAAATCTAAGTTTTGGTAGAGAATGTGCATCATTCACAGTTCATTCAGGGTTGGATCATTCACACAATCCCCCTCATGCATGTCACCACACGCAGTTATTATTAAAGCGGTAAAGAATCATCCACGGTGTGGTGGGTGTCCGTGTGTGCAGTTGGGCTGAGTGCTGTGTCTAATTGGGTGAGTTTTTGGATATTTGATTGGTAAAGGGTTCCTTGCTGTCTTTTATAATGAAATGTAAAATTGGCACACAATACGTGTGTGCACCTAAAAATCCTAGATCCTAGATCGCACACCGGGCGCACCTTTGGTGCGTGCCTCGGGACATTCGGAGTCGCCACTGCCTGAGAGGTGCAGGCAGACATGGTTTTGCCCTATCCGGGTTTAAGTCTGGTCTGCGGCTTTTTCAAAGTTCTAGCTAAGTCCTCGGTTACGTCCGGGGAAGTCCTAAAGACACTCCGGTCCGCCCCGTCGGTCTGACGGGTCCCTCGGGTCTCCATGGTTTTTTGAGTCAATTTCACCATTTTCCTAGACCAGCATGCTGCCTTGTTAGGTCTGGCGGGGCCCATTGGAGGTGTGGGTCCCTTTTTATTTGATTTTATCTTTTTATTTATTTAAGCGAAGTGGGTCGGACCCGGGTCCCGTTGGAAGACCCGTGGGTTGCCATGGTTGGGCCTTGGGCCCAGTTGGGTTATTGGGTAACCCATTTGGTTATTTACTTAAACTATTTACAGATGCAAATGGGCTTAGTGGGCTTGAATTTGGCCCAGTAGCCAAAGGTCAAAGGGCCTGGGCCTGTTTGTTGAAAACAGGCCTGGTATAGGCCAGTCTAAGGTGGACCACTCACAAGTGGGCCCAGGGTGGTCTTGGTGGGCCCATTTGGGCCCACGGTCCAAAAAATGGGCTTAAGATAGCCCAAGTTGTTAAATGGGCCGGTTCAGGTTGGAATAGATCCAACCGGGCCAAAAATTTACGTTTTTTATGTTACTTTACATTTGCCCGTATTTGTTATACGGTCCACCCTTGCCCGTGGACAAACTCCGGTTGGGCTCGTCCGTGAAGTAAACACGGTCCCGACCGGACCGCTCTGAGTTTACGGGCGCCTCCAGTTTTGCATATTTGGTGCCGGCTCTTCCTGGGATCAGTTCCGTGGCTTTCTCAGATGTTCTGGTAGCTTCAGAAAAGATTGCAGGTTCTTCCAGGGACTTCATTTGCCTCATTTGGCCCAAATTACCATCTTCCTTTTTTTTTAGTGTTTCTTGAAGAAACACTGCCTTGCATGAATAATCTCCAGTTCATTTTTAGCATGGAAAAGGGGAGTTTTACAGGGAATATCACGTGTCCTTAAGCAAGGCTTAATCCTTCCACATTAAAGGGTTAGAGATGACCATTTGTTTAATCAAGAAAAACACTTTCTTTTCCTCATTTCCAACAAAGGTTAATACTTTAATTCTAAACTCTCATGGCTCCTCTCATGGCATCCAAAACAACAAACAAGTTAGTGGTATTGTGATAAAAAAAATGAGTAAAGAAGAGAATGAAATAAGCAAAATTTATTCAAATTAGAGAGAATAGTATACTTACAATGTAATTAGTTTGTTTTGTTGGATTTGTGGTTCTCCGAAGATTTGGGCAGCGCTCCCGCGTCCTCCCAAATATTTCAAAATTGTTGGAAAAAGGGTTTGGCTGGGTGATGGGTTTGAGAGTTAGACTAGAGAGGATTTTTGCATGATATTGACATGGTTTAACTAACCTAGGGGTAGTTTAGGAAAAAGAAGAGTTTGGATGCTAGAGTGACAGTATGAGGGCAGCATTTGGTCGAGGCAAACTTCAGGAGGGCAGGGGAGGTGGCCAAGAGAGAGGGCTTTTTCAAATGAGGGGGGGTGGCCTCTCTATTTATAGGCAAAATTTCCGTGCCCGTATTTGAAATACGGGCATGCCTTGCCCGTACTTCAAGTACGGGCGTGCCTTGCCCGTAATTTAAATACGGGCGAAAAACGCACATGTGCGAATCTCGCGAATCAGCTGTACGGGACGCGTGTCCCGCCGTACAGCGACGCGTGTCTTCTACCAGAATCTTGCCCGTATTTCAAATACGGGCATGCCCTTCCCGTAATTCAAATACGGTCCAGCACGTTTTTAAAATGTTTGGATTTCAAATCTTTATTCAATTTGGTTTTTTGCAAGATTCTTATTCGATTTTTTCTGATTATTTTATTAAAAAGCGAGATTCTCTTTATTAAAATATTATTAAACACATTTATCTTATTTATTTTATTGGTTTATTCCATTTTTGCTGCCTTTTTTGCCACATGGGCAGTTTTTCTGAAACTTCAACTGCTCATAACTTCTTCGTCCGGGGTCCAATTTCAGCAAACTTAGTGTCGTTGGAACCGGCTCGGAACCACCTGTCCACTGGGGTCAAGTTTGGCAGCTGAATTGGGGTCGACCAAAAAGTCAACTTTTTGCTCCCCAAAAGTTTGACCAGCTCATATCTTTCTCCTCTGGACTCCGATTCCAGCAAATTCAGTTGCGTTGGAATCGTATCGAAATGCTCTTTTCAATGAGATGAAGTTTGATGGCCAAATTTACTTGAATCAAAAAGTCAATTTTTGACCCCCTCAGGGTTTGACTTTTGACTTTTCATTTTTCTTTATTTTGGGGGTGCAAAAATCAGGTGCTAACAATACGATTGTTCCAGGAGAATCCCTAGGTAAGTGGAGGGGTCACAATGGTCCCGCTTAGAATCCACAAACCTTAGGCTATTATCTCGTCCTTTATGACAGAACTCCCCAGAACACGCAGTTACGTGTATTCTACATCTTACTAGGATCAGACAGGAAGTACTTCCTAAATCAATCTACACTTTCCTATGTTGACTCATTCTAACCAGGGTCTGACTGGGTTGAGGGTTCTCCAGCAGAGACGCCAAGCTATGCGCACCGGGTTTCGTAAGGGCGAGGCGCACGTAGGCATGAGTGCCTCGGGGGGTTCGGAGTCACCATTGCTTGAGAGGTGCAAGCAGACACCAGAGTGCCTAAATGGGTCTAATCTTGCTGGTCTGCTGCTTTTTAAAGTTTTTGGGTAAGTTCTCGGTTACTTTCAGCGAAGTCTGAAGACACTCCGACTCGCCCCATCGGTCTAACGGGTCCCTCGGGTCTCCCTGGTTTGAGTCAACTAACTCACCCCATTCCTAAGCCAGCATGCACACTTATTGGGTTTGAGTGGGACCCATAAAGGTGTGGGTCCACTTTGTTTTAGTTGTTTTATCTTTTAGCTTTAGGTGAAGTGGGTTAGATACGGGCCACGTTGGGTACCAAGTTGGGCTTAAATCAAGCCCAAGGCCCATGTAGACACCTGATTTTTGCACCCCTAAAATGAAGAAAATAAAAAGTCAAATTAAAAGTCAAACCTAAGGGGGTCAAAATTTTGACTTTTTGATCGGGTACAAATTGACCACCAAACTTTATACCATTGGAAAGAGGACTTCGATACGATTCTAATGCAACTGAGTTTGCTCAAATCGGAGTCCAGATAAAGAAGTTATAGGCTGGTCAAGTCTGGAAATAGCAGAAATCGGCTTTCTGCAAAACTCCAAATTAGCTGCTCAATTGGACATCAGCAGAAAGAGCGCATCGACACGACTCCAACGCAATTGAGTTTGCTGGAATCGGAGTCCCGGATAAGGAGATATTAGCAAAACTAGCTCCGGGACGCGACTTTGCACTTCTGCTAAAAAGCCCGAATTTGTTACCAAACTCTAGCTCAGTAGATAGAAGATCTCAAACTGATTCCAACGCCACCAAGTTTGCTGAAATCGGATATCAAATGAGAAAGTTATGAGCAGTCAAAAAATCTCGGAAAATCTGCACATGTGGCAAGATTGAAGAAAGGACAAAAAATAAAAATCTAAGAATAAAATAATATTATTTTGTAAATATCTAACAATTAAATTAAATCAAAAATAAAAAGAAAAATATAAAACACATGTGTCTTCTAACAAACCAATCTTAAAGAATAAAATAACATTAAAATTTAAAGAATCTTAAGATTAAAGTAAATAAAAAATAAAAGAAAAAATAAGAACCACATGAGAAGGATATGAACGAATATAATGATGTGGAGAGATAAGAATAAAAAATATTTACGTTTTAGTTATGTCAAACAAGAAATTAAAATTCAGTCAAAAAAGTGATTAAAATCCAGTTTCAGGTCATTTTTTCAACTATAAAAGGGGGGCCACCCCCCATTTCATTCCATGAAGAAATCCCCTTTCCTTCTCCCCCTCTTGCTCTCTCCTACAGCGCCTCCCTTCTTCTTCTTGGTCTTTTCCCACGTCCAAGCTCTGCCCAATTTACATCTCCCTCAATACCCAAACCCCAAAATACCCTTAGGCTACCCCCAAACTCTGCTTTTCCACCTTTTAAGCGTAGATAATCCATCGAACCCCTGCCAAAACCAATTTAGAAAATTGGCAGAGACGCGGAAGCGCTGCCAAAATTCTAGGAGAACCCCCTTTCAACCCCATTTCGGAGAATGAACGAGAGCGCGGAAGCGCTGCCAAAATCTCTCTGAAAAATCACAAGACCATGCCCCTTCTCCTCACCTTCAATCTCCTTCCAATCTAGGAATAAAAGAACCCCTTTTCAAACCCAATTCGGAAAATCAAAGGAGGAGCGGAAGCGCTGCTCAAATTACTCGGGGAATCCAAAACACAACAGAAGTGAAAGGTAACACTAAAGGAATGCTTTTGGGTAAATTTCAATAAATTCAGTTCTTTGTTAAGTTGATTTCTCTTATTATTATTATTATTATTATTATTATTATTATTATTTTACTACTTCTCACCTGTTTCCTCTCTGTGACATGATGATGAATTCCCCATGACAAGGGGAAGAACTCATTCAAAAGGTGGAAAAAGAGAGCCATTAGCAAAAATGGGTAAAAAGAAACCCATTCTGTGACATTTCTAAAGAAGGCAACTATCCCTTTGAACTGTCTCATGTATCTCATAATCTCCCCTTCCCTTTCCTTCTTGAGATTGGCAACAAGTGATTAAAACAAAATCTTAGATCTCCAAAGAATGCAAGAGAGGAGAGAAGAAGGTCTTTTAGGCCAAATGAAGTAAATAGAGCTCTTTGAAGAAGTTGGAATCCCAACAGAAGTCACTGGAGCATCCAAGGAACACGCCGGAGAGGTCCCAGCCAGAATTGGAACAAAAAAACAAAATAACGTAAAAACCGCAGAGTAAGTGCGGTCGACTCATTAAAATGACTAAAAAACCAATTTTTGACCCGGTTGGATCTAAATCCGACCCATTTGGCAATTTGGACTTCTTTAAGTCCCTTTTGACTGTGGGCCTAGATAGGCCCACCAGGACACCCCGGGCCCACATGTGTGGCCCACATTTTGACTGGCCTATACCAGGCCTGTTTTCAATAAACAGGCCTAGGCCCCTTGACCTTTGGCTAATGGGCCAACTCCAAGCCCATTAAGCCCATGGCATCTGTAGATAATTTAAATAAATAACCCAAAAGGGGTTACCCAATAACCCTACTGGGCCCCAAGCCCAACCTTGGCAACCTACAGGTCTTCCAACGGGACCCACGTCCGACCCACTTCACTTAAATAAAAAGATAAAATAAAATAAAAAGGGGCCCACACCACCAGAGGGTCCCATCAGACTAAATAAAAGCAATATGCTGGCCTAGGAAATGGTGAACTTGACTCAAAAACCAGGGAGACCCGAGGGACCCGTCAAACCGGCGGGGCGAACCGGTGTGTCTTTAGGACTTCCCCGGACCGTAACCGATGACTTATCTAGACCTCTAATAAACCGCAGACCAGACTTAGACTCGGTTAGGTCAAACCCGTGTCTGCCTGCACTCTCAGGCAGTGGCGACTCCGAAAAGTCCTGTGGCATGCACTGAAAGTGCGCCCGGTGTGCAATCTAGGCCAGATTTAGGTGCGCACAGCCCATTAGGGTTATTGGGTAACCCTATTATTAGATTAGGTTCTTTGGTTTTGGATTAATTAAACAGGCAAATTAATCAAGTGGGTTAAAGCTTTTAGGGCCCACTGGGCTTAGGTGTGGCCCATGGGCAATTAACCAAGTGGCCTAGGGCCCATTATTAAAATGGACCCTGATTTGGGCCGTACTGAATGTGGGCCCCGTTGGAAGGCCCACAGTGCCTTTGTGGGCCCATATGGGCCCGAGTCTCGAATTTAGGGCTTGGGTTAACCCAAAAGCTCATTTGGTTCAAATTAATTAAGATTGGGTCAAACCGGACAAATCTGGGTCAAAAAATGGGTTTTTGAAGGCTTACTAGGCCTAACCACATACCCTATGCGGATCACCCTTGATCGCATATACAGTGTGGTCGGGTATGATCCGCACTGAGTATGCGGATCGAACCCGAATCCCAAAAATGCCGAAAGTGCTGATCGAGACCTGTTCGCCCTTCTTCCAGGGATGTCTGTGAGCTATTGTGGGTCACTGAGCAAACCCACAGTGGTCTTAATGATTCATCTTTGTCTAAAAACACCATTTTTCATGGGGCTTTTCATACAGGAGAAAGAGGAAGAGCTTGAGGCTCTCTTCCTTGGTTTTAATTAACCATCCATAGGTTTGAACAGGGGGTCTAGTGGCCCCTGTTTGGGTATGGAGATACCCCTCTTCTCCTCTCAAGAAGAGGAAGCAAGAAGGCCTGAACGGCTCTGGTCTAAACCTTATCCAACCAACCCATTCAAACAACCTTGACCAACTAATACGTCCATATACGAAGCATCCGAGATTAACGAAATAATAAGCAATACCTGTAAGTTACATACACAAAGAAAGTAAAAATGGAAATAAAAGAGTCTAACTATATAATCTAACATGCTAGAAAGAAAGCTTAGACTGCCTAAGATGACTTAGACATGCTGAGAATAGTGAGTGAAGGTGCTTAAATCAGTGGGGTGGTGCTCCTTCTCTAAAAGGAATGCTTAAAACAAAAGGCATGAAGTAAAAAATATGACTTCATGTGTGTAGTACACAGATGTGTGTGTAGTGTTTCTTTTCTAAAAGAAATGCTTAAAGCAAAGGGTGAATGTGAATAAGTGTGTGTGTGAGAAATTATCCCTACACATGCATGATCAACAAAAAAAGAATCCAACAGTTATATCAAAAGACAGTAAATAACATATACTTAATGAAAGGAAAGGGGGTAAGAAGATTAAGGGTACAATAGACTTGTGAAGAGGACAAACCTCCCTTTAAATGAGAGAAAAGAGTTTAGCAAAAGAAAGAATGAGATCTAAGTTTGAATAAGACTCTTTACTTTACCCAAAGAAAAAGGACTCTCCTTCCACTTTCATGTGAGGAATCCCCCTTATCATGGGGATTCCCCATAGCATACAAAATAAAAAGAGACGGTGAGAAAAATACAGCAAGAGAGAAGCATCAAAGTAGTTAAAAGAAATATATTCATAAAAATTTGATTTTAATATATGTGGAATACAAAGCCAAGAGAAGGCTTACCTTGGTATTACCTTCTATTTTGGAGGTGTTGTGGTCCCCAAAAACAAATGGACAGCAAGTTGGGAACCTCCTTTTGGCTCCAAAAGTGGACTCCTCCTTGTTTTCAAGAGGTTACAAGAGGAAGAATGAAGGAAAGGGATGTATAGAGGGGTAAAATGGGGATTTTTAAAAGGGGTTGGATGGTGTGAGGGAGTATGGTCGTTCATTGGTTGCAGGAGACAGAGGTGGGGACAAAGGGGGACCAAAAGCCTTTTGCAATGGGGGCTGGGGCCCCTATTTATAGAAAAACTTTCCGTGTCCGCACTTATAGTGCAGACGCGCCACCTCATGCGCAAATCAAATCGAATCTGCCAGCTATCGCCATCGGGCATTTCGAATAAGGATGAAACCACATTGTATGTGCAGACGAGGCGTGTCCACACATACAGTGCGGTTCGCACGTGTTAAATGAGCGTATTTCAAACCTTATTCCATTTTCAAAACATTTTTTCAATCTTATCCGTTTTAAACGAACGATTATCTGATTTTTTATTTATTTAAATTATAAAAAATGAGATTTTTTAAAGAGAAACTATTATTTTATTCAAGATTTGTTTCGTCCTTTTCTGCTCTCTCGCCACGTGGGCAGTTTTCCTGAAATTTTGACTAGCCATAACTTTTTCATTCGGTGTCCGATTTTGGCAAACTTTGTGGCGTTAGAATCAGGTAGAGATTCACTATCCACTGAACTGAAGTTTGGTAGTAAATTCAGGTTTTTAGCATAAGTGCAAAATTGCTCCCCTGGAACCAGGTTTGCTCATATCTTGCCCTTCGGACTCCAATTCTGACAAACTCAGTTGCGTCGGAATCGTGTCGAGATCCTCTATCTTTTGAGATCATGTTGGGCAGCTGAATTGGGCTCGAGCAGAAAGGCAACTTCTGCTTCCCCTAAATTTGACCAACTCATAACTTCTTCATCTGGACTCCGATTTGAGCAAACTCAGTTTGCGTTGGAATCGTGTCAGAATTTTCTTTTCAATGAGAAGAAGTATGACGGTTGATTTGCACCGGATTAAAAAGTCAACTTTTTGACCCTTTAGGGTTTGACTTTTACAAATAAAATTTTCATTTCTTGATTTCTGGAGGTGCAAAAATGAGGTGCTAACAGAGACCTCTTGTGGGGGAGATATAATCACGATGTGATTACATCTCACAAGGGAGATATATGATTAGCACCTGCGGGTGAGATGTGACCACCTGCGGGTGAGATGCGACCTCCTGTTGGGGGAGATGTAATATAGATTGGATTGAATCCCACAGGGGAGATATGTGACCACCTGCGGGTGAGATGTGACCTCCTGTTGAGGGAGATGTAATCCAGATTGGATTGCATCCCACAGGGGAGATATGTGACCTCCTGCGGGAGAGATGAAACCTTTTGTGAAGGAGATGTAATCATGATATGATTGCATCCCACAAGGGAGATATATGATTACCACCTGCGGGTGAGATGTGTAACTTCTATGGGAGAGACCTCTTGTGGGGGAGATGTAATCATGATATGATTGGATCCCACAAGGGAGATATGTGATTACCACCTGCGGGTGAGATGTGTTAACTCCTACAGGAGAGACCTCATGTAGGGTAGATGTAATTACTACGTGATTGCATCCTACATGGGAGAATGTTGTTATTGGATTGTGAGATTGACTATTAATTATGAATGACATGGTTTTCATTTGAATAAGAGGAGTTTGATTAAAGGGTTAGCTGTGACTTGATTTGAATTACTCTAAAATAGAATATTAATGAGACATGAATAAAATATAGAATTATTTTAGGAAGGCAATACTGGCAGTGAATTGGAAACCCCTTTAGACGTGATTTATATTACATTGCCCTTCTAATTGGAATGAAGTTTACATAATAAATTCTCTTTTTTCCAAGCACTGATTAAATGTTGGTTTCGTATGGTGATTACTCGTTCCTATTATCAACTGTGATTATTCGATTATTTTATCGTGCATGAATGATTACTTTTATATATAAACTGTTTCTAGCATGCATGTGTTACCTTTTGTTTTGTTTTGTTTTTCAGTGGATCCGCGTGAGAGCGTCCTTGGGGTTGGCACAAGGGGAGAGTTGCAGATTATTGTACTGAGGATCTTTCTTATTTCGTTTAGATCTTTCTTTTAGAGGTTGATATAAATGTACCTTGATGGATATTTTATGATTTAATTGATTATGAGAGAAAGTATGTTAGAAAACCCATTTACCAGATTTATGAATTTATATTGATGAGCTAGTTTGATGGTTATATTTAGCCACGCTTATTGATGAAATTAATGTTTTAATTCTCCGCACTCTGATAATTAATGGAACTATTTGAATTTAGATGTCTGGTAATTAGTAGCTTTGGGCCCAGTATCACTTCAGATTCGAGTTTGGTGCTTGTTTTGCATAGACCCGGGTTCGGACCGTTACACAGCTATGCCCACTAAACACCAACAATAGCAACTCACTCAAACCAATATCGTTTAGTAATAGTGCCTATTGGCATATAGGGTTTTCTGAAGCTTATACTCTTTCCAAAGATAACTCTACAAAATATTTCTGGTGTGAAGTTTTTCTAAAGTTTAGAAATCAAGATACTTTAAAATATATTTTACTGAGTAAGAATTTTTCAATCAACTTAAATCAGATTTTGAAATAGCCCAAAAATCCTTTTATTTCCAAAGTAGTCTAACCATTTTGCAAACAACCTTAAATCACTCATCAATTTTTTTTTAATACAAAAGATTATTGAAAACAGTTGTAAACACTTAATATCTGTTGGTTTAGATATTTAACATCATTTAAAAATCATTTTATATTGAAATTTCTTTTCAAATTCAGAAAAATCAGACTTTTGTATTGGTCGCTCGACCTAGTTGCTTAGGCGATCTGGTTGGGCGATCGTATGTTAAATAAATCTGAAATATCAACACGGCCGCTTGACGTAGGCCCTCAGGCAATCCAATAGGCAACCTATCTAAAAGTCAAACTTTTCAACTGTCGCTCAACCCTGGTTGCTTAGGCGATCGGTTGGGCAACTAAGTTTCTAAAATACATAGGCGAGCCGCTTAACCAGATTGCTCAGGCGATCGTGTCAGGCGCACAACAAACAGCGGCTAAATCCAACTCCCGAAACTAGTTTTTATGCAACATACAACATTCTATGCATCAAAATCATCTCTAATATCTTCATGAACATATATTCAATACTCCCAAAACATACAGAACGATCAAATCACATTAAAACGCAATATCAACAAAACAGGTGTGCTACATACCTCTGTTCGTTCCAAGTTTCCTCTTTCCTCTTAGTGTAGGTTCTGATCTCTCCTTCTTCAGCAACATAAAACTCTTCCTGGGATGCAAAACTCTTCAAGAATAGTAAGACTCCACGGTTTCCTCCTCCCCTCTCTCCCAGTTCTTCTCTTATTCTTTTAGCTGCAAGAGAATACAAAGAAAGTGTAAGTATACGATTAGTCGTATACTCTCTTAATAAAACCCCTATTTTTTATCCTTATGATCCCGTTTATCCCCCCCCCCCCCCCCCCAATCAACTCCTATACTTGTAATCTATCAAATTAAAAGATAGCCTTAATTTAATACTTACCCTATTATTTCATGATATAATGGTTGGATTTGCATCAAACTCCTAATCTCCTTCATCAATATGATCACCTATATATTCAATTACAAACCATCAATAAAATACTCAATAAAATACTGATTATTATTTAATTAAAATTTTTGAAAATTTTCGGGGTCTTACAGCACCCTTACTCATCCACTTGATGATGGTTACCAAGTCTTTCACCATTTTATAATTTCTTGCATAACAAAACATAAAATAAAATAGGAAAATAGATCACAATGAGAATGCATGATCCTTAATGAAGATCATTATAACGCCCCGGATCCGGTAAATTTTATTTTTTTCAACGAATCAGGGCATTACTTGATTGATATAAGACAAGTAAGAACAAAAGCATAATATGAGATAAATGTAAATAAAAGTACGCAAGAATTTAAACAACTCCTTCAATATTTCAATTTAATATTGCTAAAATCCTCAAAATAAACTCCAACTTTAGTACATTAGGTCCAAACTCAATAGAATATGCTATCTAATCGATATCTCTCTAAAACAATTCCCTAAATAAAATAAACGACTCCAAAACAACTCTCCTAATAAAATATAAAATAAAACTAATAATCCATAATTTGCTCATCAAGGTCCTTTACACCCTTTGTATTTTCTATTTCGACTTGCATGCCCACTCCAAGAGTATCTGAAAACAAATATTGAAAACAAAGGTGGGACATAAAATGTAACGCCCCGGATCCAGGTTTATTTAAACACATAAACCCAAATCTGGTTCGTTAGGGAAAATGGCTCAAAACAACTATTCCAGACTTAAACAATTTTATTTATTATATCAGAGTGCGGAAATAAAAACATCTTTCAAGAAAGCACGGAATTAAACTACCAAAATAATCCTTTTATATTTCATCTACAAAGTTTGGAAAGGGTTCAACTAAATAACATAAATATCATCCACCAAGGGTGTGGAATAAAGATACCAATCATCCTTCAAATAACATCAAACTCCTCAATCAAAATACTGAAAATAATCCCTAAGAAAATAAATCTAATTGTCTTTCCATGTCCCTCTGGACCTACACTGGAATGAAATAATCTTCTTCCTCATAATCACAGTAATCCCCCGGTGTTTCTACCTCGGCAACGTCCTCTCCAGGAATATCTGAAAACAAAACCGATAAAACAATAATGTGAGAAACAACATCTCAGTAAGCAGTCATAGAAATAGTTTACCACCATAAAATATGCAACGCTTAATCGGAATAATTACAATAAGATACAAGACAACAATGAAATACAATTTGCCCACCTCATGGGACTCATGAAATAGTATACTAGAAAAAGAGAGTAGACATGTGCCAGTATGCTACTTAACCGAATTACGATAGAGCAGCCGCCCTGCAGTCTGGCTATTCAATACCAACGGAAGAATCCAACCATGAGTTAGCATGTACGGCCCAACCAATACAGGAGTGGGTAACATAGCGATCGACCAATCCAGGAGCGGTACCATCTTCAAGATGATGGAATGCCTCAGACACATAATTCAAACCCCTCTAATAAACATTTCACTTACTAGCTATTCTATGGATCCATATAACTGCAAAGCCCACTCAACAGTGAGAAAACCAACCAGGGTAATGGACATACTTCTCAATAACATCCACCAAAATACAGAACCATATCTGTAACCAAATCCGCCCATGCAGGAAACAATAAATTAGGCACCAGCCTTGTCACACCAGTGACCCAAAACTAAAATAGAATGCACCAAGTCATATGTCCAAAACTTCAGGTTTCAACGGGCCAATATGTCCTGAATGTGTATCAACTCCATCGATGCACACAATACCTTCATATCACCCAAATACAGGTGTATGAACTCACAAAACCAACCTTTGTTAAAAGTAAATTCTTTTGGAACAATAGAATCAAGTAAAAGTGTCTCTTTAGAAACATCTACCCAAAATCTTTATAAAAATTGAATTTTAAACATCCGCCAATGCAAACACTTCCCAAATACTCCAAACACTTCCCAAACACTTCCCAAATATGCCAATGCAAACACTCGATCGGCCTTACAAAATAGGTTAATTCAGGGTAGGTCGCTCGAGCGACTGTTCTAGTGACAGTTCAATTTGGGTAAAATTGCTCTCGGGTTTTGGAATAATTACATAGGGCGCTCAAGCGACTGCTCAGGTAGTCCGATACGTGAAAAATCAGTAACTTTGCGAAATTCCATAAAAATTCCACAACTCAATATTCAATGCATCAAAACCATTCTAAATCATTCTAAAATACTTTATAAACATGCTAGAACAATTCCCAATAAATAAAACATCATAAATAACAAAAACAACGATCAAAACACTGAATAACCATGTATAAAGTCTAAACATGAATTTGGATTTTATGCAAGCGTCAAGGGACTACTTACCTGGTTTTAGGTACTTAAACCTTCTTTAAGAGCAATGAAATATCACTCATAAGTTTGCCAAACGATCTCGACAAGCCTCGATCACGTCTGGGTTCAAAAATCATACTTTTAAGATTCTTAAACATACTCAAATCTTTAGAACAGAAACTTATATCTCTTTGGCTCTTACCTGAGTTTTCTATGCACGAAATTACTCCTCCTTCTTCTCCAAGACGGCTCCAACAATTGTTTAGGGTTTGGTTTAGTCACAAGGCAACTAGGAGAAGAAAATAGGAAATAAGCAAGGACGCATGGCTCTTTCTATTTTTGTGTTTTGTGCTCAATGTGAATAACCACTCCATGCACTACTAGGTTTAGTTTATTATTTAAAGTCTTTTACTAAATTGCCCTCTCTTCATTAAACCAATTTATAAACAACCCTTTCTTAAACCAACTTAACCCTCGGGTTAACCCACTATCATTGGGTTCGACCAATCCCTTTTATTCTCTTTGTTTATTTCTCACTTTATTCTTACTAACATAACCATAGCAACAATAATTATTAAATTAAAATTATATCTGGTCAATAATTAGGACGGCTATCCTATCATCTCCGGTTCATCTTGAATTCCTTCGGGTTGAACCAAAATCTCATCTCTTGCATATTATTAACCAATTAGTTTAGTTACTAATATCTGGGATTTTATATAAAATCTCAACAAGTAGCAACATGCATGCTATAAAGTAGTCCATATAATTTTATAAACCATTTTCATGAGGTACAATGATTAAATCTAAGTTCATAACCATAAAATACAATATAAAAATCCAATCCAACAACTTACAATCCAAAACCAACATAACATTCACATAACAAGCCACACAATTGTGACATCACAGGACTTGTGAAATATGACCACTTTGAGAGGTTAAATCCCGTCCCAATTGCCTCCTCACGCTTTTACGTGTGATGAACCGGCCTACACTGGGCTTCGGTCACCATGAAGTCGGCCTACTTTGGGTTTCGAAATTCGCTTCACACCACAGATCACTTAAAACTGATACAGGTATTAAGTTGGCGAGTACAATCCAGTCAAAGAACAACGCTGCAACATATCCAACGAAAGACATCACCATGTTGGTTGAAACGGATCGCTGCAGCTCATTCCCTCTTGGAATAGCCTTTCCTTCTCTGAGGAAACACATAAATGGAACTAAACTTAATCCAAACAAAGATAGACAGACCTCACTATCTAGCTAAACTATGGATCCATAACAAGCTAAGCCTACTAACACAAATCAAATCAAAACATGGGTCCTCATGACCAAAATATAAGTTTAATGCCCACATGCAAAGAATTCAAGATTCATAGCCCTCATGGCCAAATATCAATATCAATAGTGCCCTCTTGACAAAAATCACTCCTGCATGGAAGTAAATTCATGTTTATTGCCCTCATGGCAAAGATACACTCCATCATGGAGAAAATTAATATGTAGAAAACATCCCCCTCATGGAGAAAGCCAATGTTCATTAAAGCTGACAAATATAAGAAATAAGCTTAATCTATCCAAAACTGTAGGAAAACATTTTCTTAATGTTCCAGAGCTTAAAACATCTTTAAAACATATTTTTACAAGTGTTGAAACCAACAAATTCATAAAAACAAATCAAATTTAAAGTCAAATTCCTTATTTGAACCAAACAAAAGTTATTTTAGTAGAATGTACCCAAAATTTTTATAAAACTCCAAATTAATCATTGGTTAGTACAAACAATCTCAAAATCCTAATACAATTGGTACATGAGTTGGAAGTTCATAAAAACAATTTTATAATAAAAAACTAGGTAGATTTCAAAAATACAAAAAATCTATCATGGGCGCTCGACATGGCGCTCAAGCTTCTAAAGAAGCATCGGAAGGATTTGAACTCTGAAAATTGGCACTCGGCAGAGCGCTCGAGTGTCTCATTGGGCATTCGGCTTATCTAGAAAATTTGCTTTTGGTTCTGAATTTAAAAAAAAAAAACACAGGCGGAGCACCTTCAATGGTGCTCGAGTGGCGACGAGCGACAGTTATTTCTATATAACACCTAGCCTAGCACTTGAGCGGTATTCTAGGCGTTCGTATAATTTCGTAAAATATGGGTTTTTCGATAGATTTCCGAATTTTCTATTTCTTTTTCTAAAACTTATTTCCATCATTCAAGGTCACTTTTTACACATCTAAAATCATTCTCTAAATACCCTAAACCATTCTAAAACAATTACTAACAAATCTAATCATCAAAATCATGCTTTTCATCGAAAGATCAAAGTAAACAGAAATCTAAATGAAAGGAACAATATTTATTTTTCCATGCTTTAAATCTCATTCAAATCCTTCTAAAACATCATAAACACGATTCTCAATCATCACAAATCTAAATAACATGATATTTCTTGGCTAAACAATAAACCATGCAATTTTTTCAATGTAAATGGGTTACTACTTGCCTTTGATAGAACTCCCAAGCCTTTGAAATATGTTGATCCTTTTCTTTCTCTTGTTCTTCTTCACCAACTGATCTCTCTCTCTCTCTCTCTTTCTCTATTTCTCTCTCTCCAGCCGTATGGATCCACCAATATTGAAAGAGGAAACCCTAAATCCTTCTTAGCCTCCACTTTTATACTTATCCAACTAGGATCCCTAATCCTATTTGGAAAACTTTCATTTTTCTTTATTTTCGTGCTAATTTAATTCCTTATTTTTCAATATTATTAAAACACCCCAAAACTCCTCTTATCCTCAAATTTAAGGCCCCTAATTAAGTATAATTACAATTAGGTCCTTTTCTCATCTTTTAAGCTATAAATTAAGCTATTTAAATCCAAATTTAATCCAATTTAAATCTAATTGATTATTTCAATTCTAATAATTATTTATTTAATTAATTTAATAATTGGTCATTGGAAAAAGACTAAAATACCCTTTTTCTCTATTATACCAAATTTAACCATTAGATTTATTTCTTAAATTTCCATATTTAATCTCTTCAATGTTTCTCTTCATAATGTAAGTATGGACTATAATTTCAATCTTCCAAATACTTAAATTAATATTTATCCTCCAATATTTCAAATTTATTTATTTTATTTCTCTCCTAATATTTAGATGTACAATTGTATTATTATTTCCTAAAATTTAGGATTCTATAATAATCCTATAGATCAAGATCCCATTGAATTATTAGTTTTAAAAACCTCTGATTAGGTTATACTTAAAGTGATACTTATCAAAAATCAAATCAAATTGCTTAGATATGAGAGTTTTAAGCAATTGAATCTGTAAACTAATAATGAGCAACACAGATCTAATTAAGCATAACTCTTTCAAAATAAATTCAAATCAAACAAAATCAGTGGCATTAGAGATGAGATTCAATAAGGAAAGATTTGGTCTAAAAATCAATTTAAATGGAGCTAAAATGAAGAAAGGAATAAAGCGATGTTGTTGACACAACAACAAAAGTATTGTTGAAGAAGATACCTGTGTTATTGATAAAGGGTATGGTTGGTAAGTTGTGCCGTTGTGTTTCTCACAATGCAGAATTTGACCTCTAGGTGCACAAAAAGAAAACGATAGTTATCATCCTTTTTCTCTCAAGAAATGGTGGGCCCTATAGTTTCTCAGTCATTTTTTTTTTCACTCTCTTGCTATTCAAACGGTGCCTAAAGGAAAAAAAGAAATGAAATCATCTGCAATTTTTAACTGAATTATTTATTGCTGTTGATGTTGGATGCTTCCATGGTTAATAATTTTTTAAGTGGTCCTCACATAAAAAATTTGCTGAAAACACTAATCGTGGAATGCCACTCCAACCCGGGAATCTTACTTCAGCAGCAGCAGTAAGCATCCTCGCTTACATTATGTCATTCTATAGAGCGAGTAGGACAGCGTGGATAAGCGAGTGGACCGGACGATCAAAGAAGATATTTTTTAGATGCACAATCCGATAGTGCTAGGCCCAAGCCCAAGATGCCTCACGCAACCATCGGCTTTCGATACCTACATAGACTACGCCGCTTCCCTTTGCCTGACCGGCCGGTTCTGCATGATCGCCGGCGGTGGTGTTGTTGTCTACGGCGGTGTTTGCAACCAAACTTGAGCTTTGTCTCTCCTTCTTTCTGTGCTTCGATTCTCCGCTCTCAGTTTCTAGGGTTAGGGCTTTTTCATCATGACCCCTTCAGACGATGAGGACGAAACTTTGGCTCAGTTTATCGAATCGGAGGTTCTTTCCGAAGTCTCCGACCAGGTCTTTCTCGTCAAATTCTTTTATTTTCTTTCAGTTTTATCTGATCAGATGCCAGGCGAATCTCTTTCTAGGGTTTCAATCCTTTCAATCTTCGTCGAACCGTCTCTGTATTTGTAAGAATTCCTTTCGATGGTTTCAGGAACAGACCCAAACGGCGAGGCCGTCGAAAAGACTACGTTCCGAAAACGAAGGAAGCTCTCAAACAGTGAGTTCCAACAAAATGATTCCAAGACGGATAGACACCGGGACGTTCAGCAAGATCCCTCCAGAGATTTTTCATCACATTTTGAAATTCCTTTCTTCGGAGGTTATGATTCTATGAATTTCTTTGCTTTCACTCAGAATTCCACTTATTTTGTCATTATAACCTTGTTTTTTGTATTATGGCAGGATCTTATCTCGTGCTCGCTGGTTTGTAAATTTCTGAACCACGCAGCATCCGATGAATGCTTATGGCAGCGCCTGTAAGTGTATTATCTCAGTTTAGGAAAAAAGAATTAAAAACATAAAATCAGGAAAGAAGGCATCCTTTTTATGGTTTTTTTTTATATTATTTGTTTGAGTTGTTTAATTTTTTTTTATTTTTTTATATGATAATGGTTGAGCTGTTTTCTTTTTTGTTAGCTTGTTTAAATGTCCTTCAATTTCTATTCTCAAATAATATTTTCATTGTCATATGTTGGAATTTGCTTTGAGAATGAAATAATTTAATTGACGAAGTCTTTACTGTTTGTTTATCTTGTCTATATGGGCTAATGAGATTTTGAATTATTTAAATAAGTGGAAATGCTTGCTCAGCCTATCTAATTATTTTGACACTGTATCATGTTGAATGCTTGAAATGTTTATTACTGATTTTTTTCTTTCTGTTTTAATCATGAATTGTTTTTTTTTGTTTTTGTTTTTTGATCTGTAATAATGGAAAATATATTAAGACAAAAAGATGCAGCCCGAAAAGTACACAATAAGTGTACAGGGACAGCTACAAGAAACAGCAACTATATGTTAATTGTGAATTGTTTATTACTGCACTACAGCAGTTAACTTATATTTTCTTTCTTACGAATGGGATTTATTTTAGTTATTTCTTAAGGGACTTGGTTAAATTTTCACCTTTTATATTATTCTTTTGGAGAAATCGATCCTTCGAGGGTTCAATGTTTTTAATGTAGATAAATTTAGAGAAGGGTCGTTTTTCTTGTACTCATGTAGAGTTAGATCTTCAGTGAGCTTGTGTTAGGATATTCAGGTGTGGGATGGTGACTTGGTAGATATTTTGCTACCATTGTGTGATAGTCCTTAAGGTATTTAGTTTCAGGCGTCAGTGCTAGGAAAATATTATAGGTTGTCCTCATCCAAGAGGACCTCCTTGTTGCTAGAGGGTAGGTTCACTCTTATTCAGATATACCTGGTGAATTTACCTATCGTAGTTGTCGCGGTGTGGTGTATTTTTAGGTGTATTTTTGTCATTGTTACATAATATAAATTTTATAATGGGAATTGACTTTGAACAAACTGATCAACTTTCTCCCTCCTCTTTGAATTCTGTTCTCTTCTCTTTTTCTTCTTCATATTCTTGTTCCTCTTTTTTCTTCTTCATAATAGTGGTGTTCTCTGCTTCTTTTTATTAGAGTGGTAAATCCTCATAGATGTCCTGAAATGGTATCTTTAAGCCTTTTATAAAATCATAGGTTTTTTTTTTCCAAATGGAAAGAAAATCTTAAAGCTTTGGTTGCCATGTCTTACTAATACACTGTTTCAGTTTGCTAGTGTAGTTTTCCAACCAAGAACAGTGAATGTGGAGTGCTACTGAGAATGCTTCTTCCACCAAATCCAATGAGGGTGATGTTTAGTTCATGTATTTATTGATCATGTGGTGGCTATGTGCTGTGGTAAGTAGTGTGCCATGGGAAGAGAAATGAAGAGTACAGAGCTGTTTTCTTGTTTTTTTGTTTTTTTACTTTTAATTTTGAATCTGAAGATTTGCTTGCCTTTCTGAGAATACGTAGGTGCATTTGATAATGCAATAATGAACTATATTCGAAGTTCTTTAATTTATAAGATATTGAATTGTTATAATGGAGAATAAAGCAGGTGCGGCAGTTTGTAGTACCTTCTAACTTAATTCTTCTATAAATTATCATAATTAAACTAAATTGAAGTGATTATGTGGCCTGGGATAAATCTACACAAGTCATCATCACTGAAAGAGAAAAGAGAAAGTATCTGAGAAAGGACTAATGATTACTTGATAAGAAATATCATGAAGAATATGCATTTTCTCATTTTTCTGTTCTGATATACTTCTTCATTAACCATAGAAAAGAAATATAATGAATAATATAACCAAGAAGATACACAAATTATTATTCTGTCGAGGAATAGCATGGATCTTAAGATTAGTTCTTATTGATGGCTTATGATACATCTAAATGTATTTGGGAAAATACCAAGCTGCTGCTTTTTGGGTCTAATAAGTATTTATGATTTTTCAGCAGAATATTTCTTGTCACAGCAAGGAGAAAGAATTTTAATGGAGTATTAATCAGGTCTTGTAAATATGTGAGTTGAGTTGGATATATATGAGCCATATCCATTGATACCAGTGTTATGAACCTGTGTTGGAGTCTCAGCACAACCATTTTGCATAAAAATGCCAAAGGTTAGGTTTTGTTACTAGTTCGCCCCTATGCCTTGTCAGGACCCACACCAAGTTATGGTCCTTTTATCTTCTTGTGGATAACTACATAATGTTATGGAATTCTATAGTGAAAGAATGTAAATAGATGTTTGATTTCCTTACATAATGAAGTAAAAGCCTGGCACCTTGTTTTTTTTCTTTCTTTTTTCTCTTATATGTGTGTTGATAGTGCAGAAGATTATCTTTGTAACTCATTTCGAACATTTTTTTATCCAATATGGAATCCTTCACCAAATGTAGTGTTTCTAACACCCAATGGAATAAAATGAAGGAAATAAAGACTTGCTACTTCTTTGATGTTGCTTTCACCTTATTAATTCATATGAATATGTCCAAGTTTTTTAAAGTGATTCTGTTTTGGCTGCTTGTTTACTACTCAGTCAGCTTCCATTCTCTGTTCTGTGATAAGTCATCACATTCCGTTTCCTTTTCGGAGACCCTTTCTTCTCCTTTTGTCTTTTGTTATCTTTGGTTTTACCTTTTTTTTTGTTCATCAAATGGATCCAAGTATTGTTAAGTTTGACCCTTTGCAGCCAGGCGATTTTCCTGGGTTATGCTTGTTCTCAAGCAGGATATAAATCTCTTGAAGCACTACAAGTGAGACTATTCTTAGCACACTAATGATAGACATGAAATGCTATTCTTACCAGAAATTTTAGCAACAAATATGCAAGAACTTAATTGTCTCAAGGCACTATAAGAGATGCTAGGTTTGTTCCTCTATGCTTGCTTTTCACAATCTAATCCTTCAAAGCAATTCTTGTTTGCAATATTAAATTTCTTGTGTCTATTGTATATTTTTCTAGTGATATTTTTTTGACTAGGATCTTATACAGGGTTATCTTCATAATTTCAATGGAAAATAGTGATTCATATTGTGAGATAGCCCAAAGGAGCTTGTGGACGTGGTCTCCCATTCATGAAATATAAACTTGAATGAAGGCTTTTTAGGTGCTTATTTGACACTTGATCCATCTGATAGGATATCAAAATTGAGATATTGTACTTATTTGGTGGGAATATGGTATCTTGGAAAAGCAAGAAGCAAAATGCTGTGGCTGGATCAAGTTCTGAAGCAAAATTGCATGCTATAGCAATGCATCATGTGAGCCAATTTAGTTGAATATCCAGTGTGACTTTGTTTGAATGAAGATTATGAGTAGTGATATATGTACTCACATTTGGTGAGCTTTGAAATTCAGTTAGATGATTTATTTACCATGACATTGGAAAGGCTAAAATGAAATTAATTTGTAATAAGCTTGGGCTTGGCATATACTTTGTGTTAAGAAACTCAGTTCTTTGAGGCAAATGGTTATAGAGATTCATTGTGGATGAGGATTGTTTTTGGTCACAAATTATTGTGAAAAAACGTTTTGTGTATGCAAATCGGTAGAATATTGTATGGCCCATGGAAAGCTATTTCTGTACCTTTACCCTTTACATCATAGTCTTTGTTTTAGTGTGGAGTTTGGGTTTCAAATTAGATTTTGGTTTGTTAATTCAGCATTATGTGTGTTTCGCATCGAATTTTCTTCTTCTTTGTCCAGAGATCTCTATGAAAGTTCAGAAGAACCAATCTGAATTCTTCATCTTATTTTTACTAATAGAAACACTAGAATATATAGAGAAACATGAAAACAATTCTGTCATTGAATCCCAGAATTCTAGTAACTGAAAAATCCCTTAATTTAAGGGATACATATGGACAGAAAATATCTCTGGAGATTTCGGATATCTCCTTATTTAAAACAGGAAACAAACTAACAATATATTTGAACCTAATCCCTAGAAGTTAGGAACTAATTTCTTGATCTGATTTTCCTAACTGTCCAACACTCTACATAGTTGATGTTTTATCTTCTTCTCCCAATGGCCTGCTCTAGAACCTTCCTTTCAATTGAAATTCTGGACCAGCTGATTTGTTTGAGCTGGTAAAGCTTTTTGAGCTTCCCAAGGATGTTTTCATTGACCGCACCATTCATAATACATGCATTTGATCGCCTAGGCAATGAGAACCCATCAACCATGTTTGCTACTTTGTGATTTTGAAAAGTCTGTTTGGAGCTTCTTCCTTAGTCAAATAGGCTTGGATTGGGCCCTGGTTTAGGATATTTTATCTTTTTTGACCAATGGAGATTCTTGTGTTGGTTAAGATGGAATAGATTGATGTATATGGAACTCCTCTTTGCCTTTATACATTCTATTTTGGGAGAGTGATGTGGGTTGTTGGTGTATAGGACATTTCTGTTTGGTACTCATGGTCCATTTAGTATTTTATACCCCATGTTGGGCAGATGTATCTTTGAGAAGAGTACAAGGGACTGTCTAATTATAGACATATAGTTGGGCTTGGCAACTTATTAGGTTCGTATTCTTCTAGAGTTTAGCAGCTTCACTAGTAGGAAGGTTCTTTGATGCTGGTTCATTATTTCTTTGTCATCTCCTAGTGTTGTTAGTGATTAGATGTAGTGGAGTCCCTTAACAGATGGTCATACTCTTGAAAGGACCTGGGGAGGTGTGAGATCTGCACATTATTACAATGGAGGCCGAATGATACATAGATACTATTATTGGTTGTCGTCTTTGGCATACTTGGAGATTAGATAATTTTGTTTGATTGGCTAATTTTATTGTTCCATGTGCCAAGATCCGCCAATTGGGGAACATACACCTTCGTCAAAGTGGAGAATTGAGAAAGATTTACTTGTTTGTGTATATCCCACTAGAGGGAATGCTGGTTAGATCTTGAGGGGGCCAGATTTCACTGTTCTAGTTATGCAGGCAATTTTTTAATTTCTTTTACTTCTTTTATTTTCATTTTCATTGGCCTTTCTTTAAAGCGTGGCTATATTTTTACCCATGTCTTCTTTCTTAATATAACTAGAGTACTTGAAGTATATCACATGGTTGAGTTTTAAAAAAAAAAAGTAAAATTCAAATTTGAAATGCATTCTGTAAAAAATAAAAGTTAAAATAATATATTGCAAAAGCATTAGTACATGTTGATATCTGAAGTGATAGGAAACATATTGGGTGGGAATTATCCTTAGTATACATTGAAATCCTTGTTCAAATGTAGTTTATTTTTTTATTGAATTTAGTTTCTTTGAACATCCAAAATGACCTATCAAGAAGTCCACTAATATGTTCTTTTCTAAGGCCAAACTTTTTAAATTTAAAATGCTAATTTTGGCATACATACCATGGGGCCTTCTGGCTTTATATATATTATCAATTCTCATTAGAAATATATGATGAAATCTACTTTGCTCATTGGGTCCTTATCTCTATTAGTTAGTATTGATTCTTGTTATTTGGAATCTTGTAAAGTGAGACCCTTCATCAAAATTTCCCATTCTATATGTACATTCTTGTTGTCGGTTTTGGTCCAAAAATCCTTAAACCGAACTAAGTTGGTCCGGTTTTGGGTTGGATGCTCGGTTAAACCGAACTGAACTGAATTCATATATTTGACTAAACTGAACCGACATAATATATTACATATATAATAAAATATATATTAAAATTTGAAAGTTTACCTTTAAACTTTGAGGATATTACAAAGAAAACCCTTGTTTTGAGCATAATCATGTGTTGGTCTAACCCGAACCAAATTTGGTTCGGTTCGGTTTCGGTTTGATTGCAAATATTTTTCAATTTGGTCTTGGGTTGACCTCAACTCGAACCGAACCGACCCGAGTTGCACCCCTACATTTAAATGGTTAGTCATTGTCCGGAAAATAACATATAGGATTTTCGATGGTAAGTCATTTTCCAGAAAATAGCTAGCTTTTAGGAAAATCGTTTTACACCATATTATATTTTACATGGAAACAAACACGTGAAAAACCCCATTTTATCTTGAAAACATTTTCCGCATTTGATTTTACATTAAAATAAACAGAGCCTTATTGAGTAAGATCATTAATCTTTGATTTTTGTTCTCATAATTAGTAGGTTCCATGTTTCAGGTTGGGTTTATTTTGGTTATTGTATTTTATGCATTTTGCTTGTGCATTTGCTATTAGAGCTGCGGCTTGCAGTTGTATGGGCCTCAAGAAGGCTGGACATATAGTTTTCACATTTTTCATGTTTGAGGGCAACTCTGCTCTTAACTGATTTTTGGTTTCCAGCTCCACACACAGCCCTTGGAGGCTTAGTAATTTGTCTAGCTTGTTCAATAATTTCCATATGAGATGAAATTTTCTTGCATGCCTAGAGCTGCCAATGAGTTAGTTCACTGGCTAGCCAAGAATGGGTGCTTGGGGGAATTTGACAAGAGAAATGATGTATGAGAGTGGTGTGGCAAACTGTTTAAAACGCTTTTGGTCTCAGGGTGCTGGATCTTGTATATTCATCTCCTTTTCCTTTATTATTAAAATAAAATATATGATTGATGGGGAGAAAAAATTCTAGTTCATCTAGAGTGTACTCATCTAGGCATATGGATACAAAATAGGTTGATTAAATGCCCAGATTTGCAGAAGTTTTGATCATAAACATTCTTCATAATTGATCAAATCCCAATTTGAGGATTCTTAAGGCCTGATGGAGTTTTATTTAACTACCAGTTGATGACTCGGGAACTTGAGAGACTAGAATTACAAATTATAACATAAAAGGGCTTCGCTGAATCAGGCCTTTGAGAAAATTTACAACTTAGTGGTAAGAATGAGATATAAGCTTTTTTAAAGTGTTTAGTCATTGTAGTAAACCCATCTATATTTCAAACATAGTTAGAGTTCAGAAATGGATTTTTTGTCGAATCTAACTACAATATACCTATCCATACTATATATAATGGGAATAGGCCCCTTGGGAAGCGTGCCAAACAAAATGCACAGCTTTCCAAAACAGCCCTTACACACTATTAAGGAGATATATTAATAAAGGGGTAAAATGGTCAAAGTACCTCTGTTTTTGTAACTATTCCCTCCCACGTTCTCCCTCCTCCCTTCACTTCTTACACACGTACAAAAAATCCATTTTTGTACGTCACGTGCACCTTGCTAGTGAGTGTTATCCCTTTGAAAGAGGTAATTTTGTGGCGCTTAAATTGTACCTACACATTTATATTGTATTTTTCTCTTCAGAAACATTTAATTATTGTGTAGTTTGGTCTTAGTTATTGGTTTCTTTATCGGCTGATGAACTTCTTGAGCATTGATTTGATGAGGGGAAGGATTCCTCACATAGTGAATTTTGTGCCAGTTCAGGACCTCCAGGTAATATGTAGTTACATTTGTATGATTTTTCTTCCAAGAAAGCCTTTGAAAGAGCGGAAATTCACAGGATTCCATTTTGCACCTTAATTTTTATGTTTTCCTGTTTAATTTAACAATGATTGTGCTTGTGGCCTTTAGCTATTGCCTTCAATAGTAGCCATGGAATTTTTGGGCATTAAACTTGAGAGAACAGAAGCTGATGAGTGAAAGCCCTTGTAGGAATCTTATGTTGGTCTCTTTAATGTTGAACTTTGAGCATTTATGTTCTCCATGAATCTCTTAGCCAATTTTGTACCAAGGTGATTAGGTGAGGATTATACTTGCCACGAATAGTATATCAATGTGGTCCATGCCTTTGAAAGAGAAAACTTCCTAGTAACCTAACTAGATTCTTTACATAGTTTTTCTTTTGTCTAAAGTTAATTATTGTGCACTAGAATCCTAGTTATTGGAATCTGTTTGCTGGGATCACAATTGTAGACAAGTTGTTACATTTCGATTTCTGTTAAGAATTTGCTAGGCAAACTTGGCAAAATTTTGCTGGTGTGTTGAAAATTTGCTAGCATGACATAAAATTTTCCATGTGGAAATTGTTTTAAATTTTTTGAAAATTCAAGTAAAACTTTAGGAGGTTTAAATAAAGGATTTATTTTTCTCATTTCACCGGCGGTTCCAGCAAGGAACATTCCCCCAAGTATGGGGAAATGGGAGGGAAATTTTATATTTTTGGGTATAATTAATTTATAATGCATAAATAGGTGTGAAATACATCCAAATCCAAAAAATAAAAAAATAAAAGGAAAGGCATAGAAAATGTGATGTATAAGTTATTTATGAATATCACATATAGAAAATCGAGGGAAATCCATTAGCATCAATATGTCCATTGCATCAGCATCATCATCATCATAAGCCAGTTCCCACAAAAGTCGGATCGGTGACATGAATCTTGTCTCTTCATCCCGCTCCCGCTCTATAAAAAATCATATCTTCGGTTAATTTATGTTTTTGTAAATCTTGTTTTATAGACTCCATCCATGTCTTTTTAGGCCTTCCTCTTGCTTGCTTAGACCCTTCAATAAGCATACTTTCAAACCATCTAACAAGTGCATCTCTAGGTCTCCGTTCTACATAACCAAACCACCTTAATCTACTTTCTTCCATTGTGTCTCCAATGCATGCTATGCCTAATCATTTTTGAATGTTTTCATTTTTTTTTTGTATGTCTTAGTTTTGTCACAAGTCCATCTTAAGCATACTTTCAAACCATCTAACAAGTGCATCTCTAGGTCTCCGTTCTACATAACCAAACCACCTTAATCTACTTTCTTCCATTGTGTCTCCAATGCATGCTATGCCTAATCATTTTTGAATGTTTTCATTTTTTTTTTTGTATGTCTTAGTTTTGTCACAAGTCCATCTTAGCATCCTCATCTCAATAACACTCATCTTCTGAATATGTTGATTCTTTGCCGCCTAATAGTCTACATCATACAACAAGCTAGTCTAATTGTTTTCTTATAAAATTTACCCTTTAATTTAAATAGAACATGCTTATCACACAAAACCCTAGAAACACTCCTCCACTTAAGCCAACCAGCTCTAATCCTATGTGCAACATCTTCATCAATTTCTATTCATTAAAAAAAAATCATCAATTTCTCCATCTTTTTGTATCATTGATCCAAGATATTTGAACTTATTACTTATAGGGGTATTCTGATTGTTAATTCTAACAGTTTCATTAGTTATATTGTTATTTGTATTAAAAGAGAATTTTAAATATTCATTCTTCGCATGGATTATTTTAAAACCCTTTGATTCTAAGGTATCTCTCCACAATTCTAGCTTAATATTTTAGTTATTTACTTTTCCTCTTATAATATTTTTTGATACGTGATGAAATTTCATTAGAAAAAGGAGAGTAAAAATACAAGTAGAGAAAAAGAGGAAAAGAAACCAACAGAAACATAAAGAAGGATGTCCCATGACCAATGACATCCTAATGTCTAAAACATTCTAAACATTCAAGCAAAAAGAAGTATCTCCACAAACTAGAGAGCAGCCTTAGCTAAACTATCTGCAGTAGCATTAGCACCCCTTGATATATGTTTGAATGAGATGTTCAAACCCTTTCCCAAAGATCTTGCTAACCTGATTAGCTCCAAATATCTTCAAGGACCAGATTCCACTCTACTCATCCATCTTATTATATTGGTAGCACCCCCCTCAATAATAATCTCCCTAAACGCCAACATATGACTATAATGAATTCCCGTAATAAGTGCCATTAACTTAGACCGCGTAGAGTCTGCCTCTCCAATAGGCCCACGAAAAGTAGAGATAACTTGACCCAAGTGATTCCTAAACACTCCTCCAACTCCAGCCAATCCTAGATTTCCAAAAGAACATCCATCAAAGTTTAGCTTTATAATCTCTTCAGGTGGTGGAGACCACAGGAGAAGAAAAACAAACCGTCATCCAGCTTCTCACAATCTCGAAACTGCTAATACTATGGAACTCCATATACCTCATTGACCAAGACGCAACTGATAATCTGATGGCTTCAACCATTGAATCCCTGGTAGATTTCTTATCATAAAAAATCTTGGAATTCCTTTCCTTCCATATGAACCACAAAACTGTATGAAAGACTAATCTGTAAAGAATCTTCCCCCTCCTACCTAGACATGAAAATTTCCACTGAAATAACAAATCGATAACCTTCTCTAGCATTGCACAACCTTCTCCAATCTTCCCAAGGAAGCAGCTCCATATCCCTCTAGCAAACTCACAGTGAATGAAAATGCACTATAATGGATTTCTTCTCATCTAATGTGACTCACTAATACCACATCATTTGCAAATAACATACACCAAGGCACCTCATCTTGAACATGACTCGTCAACTCATGTCATCCATAACTAAAGCGGAAAGATAAGGGCTAATAGTTGAAAACTTATCTTGACAGAAAATCAGCTGTCTCACTACCGATAGTTTTCACTTTAGCTAAGGCTCCTTCATACCTATCCTTCATTATACCAATATATTTCATTGGTACACCTTTTTTATACAAAGCCCACCATATTAATCCTCTTGGAACCCTATCATATGCATTTTCTAAGTCAATAAAAACCATATGCAAATCTTTTTATCTGTTCTCTAGACTTTTTTATTAATTGTCTAAGTAAAATATAGCTTAGATAGTGGATCTGCTAGGCACAAATTCAAATTGGTTTTCTATCACTCTAGTTATTAGCCTTAATCTATATTCAATCACTATTTCCTACAATTTCATAGTGTGACTCATAAGTTTAATGCTCTGGTAATTTGCACACTCCTGCACATCTCCTTTATTCTTATATATTGGTATTGTTGTACTTATCTTCCAAAAAATAATTCTTATTTTTCCCAAAAAAATAACGACACTCATCAATAGATCATGTGTCAATGAATATTATATTCAAGTTTGACAAGTTTTGAACCTCCAAACTAGAAAAACATGGTTTTACCTCGTGAATCTACCCCCAATTCTTAAAATCTTTTTTGCTAAAATCGAGTACAACACGTGTAATCCAAAAGTCCCAATGTTCTTTAAACAAAACCAAACCAAGCCACACACAAAAGCCGCAAATCCGACAAGTTTGTAATGAAGAAAGGAGAAGGGGGGTCATTTTGATTGGTTTCGCTTGTGACATAGGTTATGGACGATTTTCTGTGGATTTTGGGGCATGCCATGAAATCTAGGGATTATGGGGAAATCTTAGTTTCCCCATATATTTCGTGCCACTATCATGGCGGAAGCTGTAGACACCCCAAATTGCACTACAGTATGAGAAAATAAATGAAAATATGTTTAAAATACCTTAATTGAGCTTTAACATGTGTCAAAACCTCAAAACCAAACAAAAATGTGCTGCTCGTATGTAAAGTGCGGACTTTTTCAATTTGGTTTTGTCTGCATATAGTATGCGAACGCGCCCGTATGTATATTACAGGCGAGGTCATGCTTTCCTCATGCGCGCAAGTGGGCTGTCACGTGTCATCTAGAAGCTTTGGCCGTTAAGCCACGTCGGCAACACACGTGGTGCATAACAGAATCTCATTCGCAGGTATTGTGCGGTCTTCAAAGGTTTTGGTCTTGCCCGCATATATAGTGCGGATTGGACAAAACCGCATTGTGTATGCGGATACGTTCATTTTGCGCAATTTTGCAAAGGCTCGGGATCTGAGCCTTATTTACCCTTTTTACCTCTCTCTAGGAGACTCGATCTCCCCTATTTGCCCTCCGAAACTTCTGGATTTACTCCAATTCATGCCTTAGGCTTAAATTGGAATAATCTATAAGGGTATTTTGGCATACCTTTGGGTCTTTTATACCCTTGGCCTTGCCTATAAATAGAGGGGCTCTCCTCTTGCAAAGGGTTGGCAATCTGAAGGTTGAGAGATATTGAAGAAGGGAAAATCTACCCAATTCTCCACTTAAGCACATTCAAGCTACCAAGGTGAGATTCTACTCTCTTCTCTCCTCTTTTTTTACATTCAAGCACTCTCATCTTCTACCTTTTTGTAGTGTAAAGCCTATTTGTGATTGTAGCCCCAAACCACACTCAAAGTACCTCAAGCATCCTCTTTAGCCGTAAAACGTGAAGAGAGAGCTAGGGGAAACGAGTGTTGGAATGAAACTTTAGGCTTAGAACCACTCTTGAATGATACACTTGCATATTCATGTTGATTTTTGCATGATTGCTATTTTTGTGTGTTTTTATTTCAAAATTTGGAGATAATACATGGATCTATGCTCTTTATAGCATTAGATCTCCATTCTCTCCTAAAAATCTGATTTCTTACACAACCACACATATCACTTGATTTTGTGTCAAAATAGGCATAGATCCGAGATTTACCATGATAAATATGGTAGATCTGAGATCAGAGGCCTTAGAACAATCTCTCAGGACTTTGTGAATTGGTTTCAAGTGATTTTATTTTCAAGAGAGGACCCCGTGGTCTAATCTTTCTATTTTGAGCTTTTTGCCTTAATTTGGGTAGATTTGGCTCCTCCTTTCCAACTAATGAGAGATCTGAGCTAAATCCTTACCCTAAAGCTGTTTTGAATGTTTTCCAACTCATTTCAAGTGATTTCAATCCAGATCAATTGAGTTAAATGCACACACACACACTGTTTTGGCTTGTTACTCAAAGCTTTCAAATTTGGATAGAACCTGTACCCTGTCTTGGATCATTCATAACTTCATCATTTGGATGAATTTTTGAGTGATTTTAAAGACATGTGATAGGTGGAGATGTCTAGTTTAATCCTTTAAAATTTGAGCAATTTATATGGAGCCGATTTTCCAAACCATTTGATTAAAGTTGATAAGTCAGATCAGATTGCTGAACTTGTCACTTTGATTGAGTACCAATGGCTCATTTTAACTCTGATTTGAGTGATTCCAATTTATGAGTCTTTCTTTATGAATCTATTTTCAAATCCAGTTGATTTCATGAGTTTTCGTTTTGATTTGAGTGTTGTGATTGACTATGAACTGCTTAGTAGCAGATAACAGAGTCAATTTGTGATCCTTTAGGCATGTTTGAGAGGGCACACAAGCCACAAATGGATGAAGTTTTGTGTGAGGCTTATTCCTTTTGAAAGATGGCACTTCATACTTCACTCATACAAATTTTCAAGGATTTATATGAAGCCAATCTCCACGAATAGGCTTTCAAAGTTGGCTACTTATCACTTTTACAGTTTTGCAACAGCAACTTTGAACAAGTATATATTCTTTGATTTTAATTGGATTTGATTGAAATTTTTACTGAATCTTCTATTCCATATAAGCTTTCAAATGGCTTTGGTTTTATTCATTTTGAGTTTCATTTGAATGACTTATGATTGGTTGAGTTTTTCATGTTTACATGGTTTAACCGAGTGGATTTCTTCAGATTTGTTTTAGCTTGCTTTTATTCAAGCTTTACTTTGATTTTTATTTGATCATGAAGTCCTAGAAGGTTAACATCCATAGAGAGAGTCCAAGATCAATTGGACTACTCATATGGAGAAATCACACATATGTTTGTCTCTTTTAAGTACTTTTGATTGATTTTTGTTTGCAAGCAATTTGTTAAGCATGAATAGCATATGGCAACCATCTTGTATGGATGAGTAGAGGTGCCTAACACCTTCCTCTACTCATACCCTAATCCCCTTACCTGATCTCTGGATTTAACCATGAAGAAGAGCTACCTTTAGTTCTATTTTTACCTTTTATGCACACTTTGGTGTCCATTTACACCTTAAATTGAATGGTGGTGACTCCAACCTTTTGTAAATCCCGTGTGATGATTAGGAGATCACGTAGGTGATTTTCCATGTCTCATAGAAGCAAAATTTTGTGATACAGCAAACCATGGTTTAAATAAAATTAGAATGCATCTAAAGACCCTGAGAAATCAAATGAAACAGGCATGTATGATTACTAACAAATATATAACAAAGTATGCTATGCCAAGTGGAAGAAATATAGAGGAATTATACATAAAATATTAAAGAAATGGAGACAATTACAAAGAATTATACCAAAGTATGTCAAAATTGAAGAGCATATAATATATCTAGGTTAACATGACAAGATATCATTAATATAAATCAAAGGCATATGAAAATAAGATAAAAGTTAACTAATTCTTTAAAACCAGCTTTTAGATTTACTCAGCTTCTTTAAGCTCAAGAAATGGAGAAGATAGAATAATTTGGAAAGTTTTGGCCAAATGATGTGAAATTACTCTAAATTTTCCTGAAAGGGCAATTTCAGGAGGCATGACTGGAGATTCCTCCATGCCATGGGAATTTTGGTGGCATGCCACAGCTTGCTGACCCATTTTTTACAACATGGAAGAATTTTGCTACGATGGCATGACTGCAAAATTTTGATTTCATGGGGAAATTTTCACTACAATATCACTTTCCTTCAAATTTAATGCTGTCAAAAGGGGGAAGTTTTGGCCAAATGGAGTGAAATTACTCTAAATTTTCCTGAAAAGGCAATTTCAGGAGGCATGGCCGGAGATTCCTCCATGCCATGGGACTTTTGGCGGCATGCCACAACTTGCTGACCAATTTTTGACAACATGGAAGAATTTTGCTACGATGGCATGACTGCAAAATTTTGACTTTATGGGGGAATTTTCACTATAATATCACTTTCCTTCAAATTTAATACTGTCAAAGGGGGGAAATGACGAAGTTTGGAAAGCTACTTCATTTTGTTATTTTTTCCTTCTGAAGTATTAGTTCAGTTTTATTTGTTTTGATTTTAATGAAAAATCATAAAGACTATTTATGAATTATGATGATATACTGTAACTATTCCTTGGTTTCTTCTTTTATATAATGCTAGATTTTTTCATGCTTTTGCCAATTTTAATTTTTTGGTAGCGGCTTTCACGTTCTTATAATTCCTGCTACTTGTCACCACAGATTATTCAGGGGAAATGAATGATTTTAACCTATTAATAAGGCATACAGAATGTTCATTTGATATTTAAAATTTAAAGCAATATGTCGTGTTAGGACATTGGAATATGAGGAATTTAGTGTTTGATAATTGCAATCACATGTTAATTTTACTTATGTTATTATTGAATTTGTCCCAAAAATGTTAGATTCCTGTAACTAAGTCCAATGGTACTTTGTGATATGTGGAAAATTTACCTCACACCATGATTGACTGTGTGTCAGTATGGGATCCATATTTGACTCTTCAAATATGCATTTTAGTTTCAGATGGAACTTTTGCTTGATTCAGTAAACACCAAGCTCTTTAGACATGCACCCAACATTTATCAGCCATATAAAATGGTTGAAACTTCTACTATATTGTAAAAAGTTAATTGGTTATTATTTGTGGACTTTTGCATTGTCAAGTTCCAAGTTTTTAATTCCATTGTTTATGCTTGAATTTTTCTTCATTGGGTATACTGAAATATATAAGTAACTAGCTTCTTATATGGAATTTGGATTTTTTACTTTATTAATGATTGATGTGTTATTCACGGGAAAAATTTTAAGTATAACTGTTAAGCAATAACAATAGCAAGAACCAAGGTTTTAAGTATCGGCCAATACCGAGAAGTATCGCCATAAGGCGATACCAATTAGTATCGGCCAGTATCGGTCAGTATCGGGTTTGGTATCGGACGTATCGGCTGATACAACTCGGTATTGGGCTAGACCGATACCAAACCCGATACCGAGTTTTTAAACCTTGGCAAGAACAACAGAATTCTTTACCCCAAGTAGTTCGTGCTAGCATCATGAATCTTATTCCTCCATCTTAGTCATTAAAAAATCATATCTTGAGTTAGATTATAATTATTAAAATCCTTTTTGATGGAACTTTTTCTAGGCCTTCCTCCATCTAGATCTTGTAATGAGTGGCCCGTTACACTTATTTCAGCTTTCTGTCTTTGCTTTACATTAGCAAACCATATTAAATACTTCCCTTTATCTCATGTCTTATTTGGGCAACAATTGAACACTATTGGATATGGTTATCCTTTGTTTTTCATAGCCTTCCCACACAATCATTTCAAGATTTTTATCTCAGCAATGCTCATTCTAGGCATGTACTACTTTGTTGCACAAAAAAATGATCCCATACATCATAACAGGCCCAATGGCTGTCATATAAATTTTTTTTTTAACCACATAAGAAAGCTCTTCTTAATTGAGTCCTTGTGCATTGATGTATGGATGTACCCACCTGTGACATGGAAACAGCTGTACTTGAGTCTGTTCAACATAGATAGGCCACTTTCAATGAACTTGATATGTTTATTATTAATCCCACTGGACCTTCCAAGAGAAGAGCAGATCCTTTAAAATGGGCTTGAATTTTGAGAGGAATGTTTGACAAAATGGTTAAAATGATGAATGGAACAAATCCACTTTACCCTGCCAAGAGAAGAGCAGTTCCTTTAAAATGGGCTTGAATTTTGAGAGGACTGTTTGAAAAAATGGTTAAAATCAGGAATGGAGCCTATTTTGCACACAATTCACAAACACTCCTTGTATGCTTGTACAAGTGCATGCAAAACATGCTCTCTAATATGCTGTTTGCTTGTGGGCATGTGCTTATATTATCAGATTGTAACTATTGCAGATATTGTATGCGCTGGGGTCTGTCCACTCCTACCAAAAAGTTACGTGAGTGTGCTTGGAAGAAGCTTTATATTCAGGTACCTTCTAATTTAAACTTACTGTTATCAGATAACAATGACGTGAAAGCCAAAATCATGATAAGGTTTTAAGTATTGATATATCGTCTCTTTGGAGACATCTGATAAAAATGGAATATACAGAGAAGATTAGCATGGCCCTCTAGAAGGATGCCACACACAAATCAAGAAATGGTCCAAATATTTACTCTTCTTTTCCCCCTTTAGCATATATGGTTTTCTATCTCTCATGGGTCATGTGCTTAGCACCTTTACTTTCTACTATTCTTAATCTAATTTATCTGTTATTCATAAAAAAAAATGATATATTGCTTCATATATCCACTGATATATCCCCTTTCCCTGGAAGGTGATATAAATCCAAAGCATAATTTTTGTTTTACAATTTATTGTGGGATGTATTATGATATTGAGCAATATAGTAAGATATTGGCTGTATATATCATGATATCGAGTGATATATTTTTTGGTAACGTATAGGTCATTATGAGAGGTAAAATAGGGTAAGATTTCTCTTGTTTTGATACATGAAAAATTCTTAAAGTTAAAACCTTAAATCTTCTTCTATGAACTTGAAATTTTATATTTTAGTCACTCATTTTGTAAATTGATGAATTCTTCAATCCAAAAGTCATTTGTAACATTTGATCCTCCAATAATTTAATAATCACTATCTATTGGAAGTTCGTTTTATTCATTGGTAGAAATATTTATTCTTATTCATTTTATTTTATATATATATATATATCATTTTTTTGAAAGACAGACATTTAATGTTGTCTTATTTTTAATATATAAACTAATTTTATAATTTAAATTTTACTAATCCAATAAACTTTTTTGCCAAATAAATACTAGTATGTTTTTTTTTTTTGATGAGTAATGATAGTTTAAATTTTATAAATATAAAAAGATGGAATGTACATCAATTTTCTACATGAACTGCCCAGCCCAATGACAAATCTCCACCAAAATACATAATCTACTCAATGAAATACAAACCTAAACGACCATCCCCCATCGATATGCCCCCAAGGAACAACTATAGCGGACATGAGATAGAATCGCAGCTGAATAAGGCATTCAACTCTGAAACCAATAATGTAGTGATGCCTCTACAAAACTACCTTCCTCTTAAGACTCATCTAAGGCCACTCTCACTCCCTTCCATCCCCCAATGATGAAGAAGAAAAGCACCACCTATGCCAGTCTCTCACTATCTCCACAGCATGGGTACCCCGAAACTTTGGGAGAACCGCCATCCATGATGGTGCTGCAACTATAATAGAATCAAAAACTTGTGCCACAGACACCTGAGAGTCGTGGAAAATCCTGTTATTATGCTCTAACCAAATATGCCATGTAACTGCATGGAAGATGGACCTATACAAAATGTTACCCTTGCTCCCCAACCCTCTAATTCTCCATTGAGCGAACAAAGCTGCAAAAGTGTTTGGAAGAACCCACGAAACTCCAATCACCTGAAACAAGCGCATCCAAATAGTATTAGCAAACTGGCACTGTACAAAGAGGTGATCAATACTCTCCCCAGCCTTGATGCACATGCTACACACGAGGGGATAAAGCATTCGTCTTCCATCTTCTTTGGAGACAATCAGCCGTATTAATCTTGTATAGGATGGCTGTCCATAAAAATGCCTTAGTCTTGGGGGGAACCTTGGGCTGACCAAATGACCTTATCATTAGAAGAAGAATCAATGAACACATCTTTCAACTTATCTAGGAGAGAAGCCAAATCCTCCAATTCAGCATCACAAACTTCTCTCCTAAAAGCCAAGTTCCATGATAGACTTGAGCTTGACATAGACAAAATGGCGGCCACGAAGGCTTGAGGATGGGTAGCTAAGGGAAGCAAATGAGGAAAAAGACTCAATAATGCTATATTGCCCCACCACTGATCATGCCAAAAAAGAACTGAACAACCAAACCTGATTGACATGCTAGTGTGAGGGTAAAAAAGAGGAGCCATTCCCATGATAGCTTTCCAAGGACTATTTCCCAAAGGACGTGCCCTCACATTAATAGAACGCCCATTAGCATCAATACCGTATTTGCTAACAATCACCTTGTGCTAAAGATTATCTTGTTTAGTGCTGAAGCGCCACAACCACTTGGCTAATAAGGATGAGTTTCGGGAAGCTACCATGCCCAAACCTAGACCCCCTTTTTCCTTTTCCAAGCACACCTTTGCCCAACTCAACAAATGCATCTTTTTTGCACCCCAACCCTCCCATAAGAAATATCTTTGTGCTTTCTCAATGATAGCCACTACCTGCCTAGGCATATGAAACAAGGACATGAAGTAAACCGGTAAATTGAAAAGAACCGCTTTGATTAAAGTGATCTGACCCCCCAAAAACAAATAATTCCTTTTCCATATCGCAAGTCTCTTTTCAACCCTTTCAATAATTGGTTCCCAAAAGCAAATATTGCGGGGGGAACTACCCAGGGGCAATCCCAAATATGATATAGGCCAAGAAGCAACCTGAAAACTTAAAATTCGGCTAACCACCTCAATGCCCCCCTCCCTCATGTTTAGCCCGGCTACAGAACTCTTCCCCCAATTAACTTTTAACCTTGAAACCATGTGGAAAGTATGCAAAATGCTCTTTAGCCATACAACCTGATCTCTAGAAGCCTCTAAGAAAATTAGAGTATCATTAGCAAATTGAAGATGGGTAATTCTAGGACCTCTTCTCCCTACTTGGAATCCTAGAATCAAGCCGCCTTCCACCCCACTAGAGAAGAAACTGTGTAATACCTCAACTACTAGTATGTTATATAATATAAATTTAATTGCTAATGAAAAACTTGAAAATAATTTAAAATATATTAAATATATAGATTTTTGACAGTCATAGTTTGATTAATAAAATTCAAGTTTTGGAGAAAATATCTTAAAAAATTTAAGCCCTTGATCATGTAACATGAACTACATTTTGTGAATGTATATTATCCTATATTTGTTTGAAAGCCTTCTACTGAAGTTCTGTTATTCTCTAACTGTAGAAATATTTATTTATGCTTTGTTGAATGTTTTTATGACTGAGCATATATGATAATGTCTTAGTATATTGCTCAATATCCTCAACATAAGCCAGTTCCCACCAACTTTGGGTTGGCAGCATGTATTTTGACTCTCCATCCCATTCTATCATTATTTAGGCGTATAACTCATTGAAATGCTTATTAAGACATTTTTACACCTAAGTGACTCAAATTACAAAGTAATGACATTAATTAAGTAATTCAATATTTTGCTTGATATATCAAATGATATTTCTCCTTTCATCAGGTGGCGGTAGCGATATCAATAATTTATAAACTTGATCCTGATGGCCTCTTCGAAATAGAATCCAAAGTTAATTTTAGGGACCTATTTCTTTATAATTAAAGAATTTTGATTTCAAACTACTTAGTTGACTTAGTACTTGGTAGAACATTGACCGTATCTACCTAGAGCTTCTTTTGACTTGTTTACCTTTCCCTGTATTCTTCTTTCTTGAGCAAGGATATATTTTTTTTGCAGCGTGATGAAGAGGACATGGTTGAGTTTGTTAGAAACACCCCGTCTGAGTTCAAGGAGTATTATATTCAAATGCAGGCAGCAAAGAGAAGCCAAGCACCTCTTCCATCACTAGTAAGAAATGGTTCAAGGACATTGTTGCTTGAAACTTCTTCTTCTTTTTGTTTTTTTTTTGTTTTTTTGTTTTTTTGTTTTTTTGTTTTTTTGTTTTTTTGTTTTTTTGTTTTTTTGTTTTTTTGTTTTTTTGTTTTTTGTTTTTTTGTTTTTTGTTTTTTTGTTTTTTTGTTTTTTATGTAGAAGGAATCCAAATTGCAATGGATCAATATCTCCAATTTCCATGCACTGTAACAATTCCATGGGGCTTGGGACACATGATGTGGTTGTCTTAACCAAAAACATCTTTTACAACCCTAAGACCCTACTGGATTTGTTTTTTATTTTTAAAATGTCCTTTTTAAAGTATACTTGTTTTTGAGAATCGCATTATTGGTAAAGGAATTCTGATTTATCTTTTTTCTTTTATAGAATGTTGTTTGATGACATCTTAAAAAGAAAATTGTATCTTTCTGCTCAGTCTTGTTGGGGACATTGTTAGTTTTTTACTTTTAGTTAGTTTTAATCTTGTCTCGAACGACCTCATGTCAAATAACAATTCCTTTTGGCAAACATATCTTGATCAAAATAAGTTTTCAACAAAATATTTTGTTGAGGACAAGTTATATCTGTGATATAATTGGTGGAAGCATTCATTGAATTCCTAACCATCTAATCTCTATATTTGTTGGGGCCATTTAATATTTTCTTACCATTGAAAGGAGCATGGGCCAGAGAGGCATGTTATGTGGAAAATGATTTATATTTACTCAGGGATGTCCTAAAATAGGTGCAATGTGTATCTTAAACCTTCGTGCAAAGATGGCTTCTTTGTATTTCTCATTCTGACGTGAGTATCATGTAAAAGAATCTGAAGGAGCATTCTCTAATTGTGCTTTCTTGTTCAGGTGAATGATGATCACATGGTTCTTGACAAAACAGTGTCTGATCAAATATCTTCGTGGAAAAGCAGTAGGGGCCTGCCTGATGAGGCGGCTGTGAATCATACTTGTTCTGGAGAAACATGTTCTTACTACCAAATCGGAGATGTTTTTGTGTGTGAGAAGACTGGTTGTGTTCATGGTAGGAAAAACTAGTTACCTTATGTGGCTACCTGTCTGTTCATATATGTTTAAATATGTGTATGTATTAACTTTTTTGCTGTATGCAGTATGTGATGACACGTGCAGAGAAGCTGTTATGGATCCCACTAATGAGCTTTTAGTTTGCACAATATCTGGGCACTGTTTTGATAGATTGCTCTCACCTGCCGAAATGGAGCCAGATTCTGTAAGTGAAGCTCATCTAAATTTATTTACCTTTTCCTTTTCTTTATAATCCCCACCTTCCACTTGCATGTATTAGATTGAATAGCTGTATTACATACCTTACCATCTTTCTTGGATTATCAAAGTGAGCTTTTGTGCAATTTTTATAGATGTCCATAGCTCAGAATCCGACACAGGCAGAACAGTGAGAATTGTAAATTTTAATGCTTTTGGACAGCTTCTTTCTACATGGGGTAATTCATGGATCGTTAAGATACAAATTTGTGGAATATTTGCAACAAATTAGTAGTTGAAGGCTGTTTGCAAGACATGAACAGAATGAAGGATCAATAAATAATACTTAATCTTCCCTTTTTGTTGTCCTCGACATTGTTTCTAAGGCCTGGTTATTCACTAATACTTTTCATTTCTCTTTGGTTTCAGAATTCATAGGTATCTTCTTTCCAAACTGTCAAAAGTCTATTAAATCTCAGCCAGGACCATTAAATACCGTAAATGCCTCTGTTTAATGTTAAATACTGGCTGGTACTCATGTACTGGTTGGTATGAGTCAGAATCGGCCATGGCCAATCCATTGTTCGGTACCAAGGATTTAAACTTTGGTCAAGACTATAGATAACTGGATCTGATACCCAGCTAACCCCACTTCCATTACCTAATATTGCTTGCCTAAAATGACTTTTTTGTCTTCTGGTATGAATGGGGTGAAGGAAAAGTCGGATATCTCTTTAGAGGTTGTTAAAGAGAATGATGAACAGTTTCCAATCCGTATTGTTGAAGCATTTGTTAACGTGGATGTGCCCTTTCCTTACCTACCCCTCCTCCCTCTGCACCTCCCAGTTTGGGGTTTGTTTAGCTTGATTTCAACAGATCCTCTTATTAGGAGCCTGGACCCATCTCACACTACAGGAATCTTCAGAAATCTTGGAAATGTTATTCATGCTTTCTTTGATCCTATTGGGGAGGGGAACGCAATTAGGAATATGTTTATGCGTTAATTGAGGGGCAAGGCAAAGAACTTGGGATGCCAGTATAACTTACTGTTAACCCCCTGAGCATTGGGTATATGGATGATAAAGAGGAAGGGTCTGGCATGGTCAGAATTGGTATTTGAAATTGGGAATGCCATTATTACTTGCTGTTAACAAATTATAGTTATGGTATGATGGAAATGTCATCCTTCCCAAAGATTACCTTGTCTGATTTTTTGGAATGATTCATGATAGAACGCCCATGCCAATATTTCAGGTTAAAAGTAAAAGTGTACAAGTAGTGGTATTGTCCTAATTGGTTGACCATACTTAATCTTTAGTGCACTAATTATTTCAATGCTGTTCTGAAGGTTAGGCAATTCTGTTTTCAGTACAGTTGACACCAATATCTAGTTTTTTTTTTTTTTTGAGAAAGGTAAGCCATATTAATCCTAAGAAGAACTGTACAAGGGTAATCCCTGAAAATCCGAGGATCACACGGTATGGCTAGAGCCCCAGCAGGAGCTTAGGCAAAGTTAAATATAATTCCATATTATAAAGCGTATCTAGATGTACCATATTGTTTCATCTCTATTTCTCGGGCTATATACTGAACAGAGATCGGTTCTAGTCTAGGACTGCCCCATATTTTCAGTGTCTCTCCCCAAAGTGATTGGCTCTAACTGCAGGAAAATAAGAGATTGTTGTGTGTTTCTGGAGCCACTCGACAGAAAACACAAGTAGATCTGTTCAGAATACTCATTTGCCGTGGTCACTCTTGAGTGAGAAACCTTTTATGCAAAAGGCTGTCCACATGATGAAACAATTTCTTTAGGTATATTGTCTGGAATCCAAACCAGATGAGCCCTTGGAACATTTGGCATGTTTGTCACGAAATTTCATGAGTGTGATTGACCATAAACAGGCCAGGCTGAGGTGTTGAAGTGGTGATGTCTGGTTTACTTTCATTTGGGGAAGGTAGATCATTGAGGCTTTTCTGAACTTCAAGAAATTCTTGTGGTAGGTTATTAGGAATTACCCATGACAGACCTGCAACAAATTGTTTAATTCTAGCATTTCGGTCCATACCTGGAGAGTAGATGAATGTGTTGCTATATTTCTAAGCTTGTGAACATGGTGACAGAAGGTAGTTCTCCCATCATTAATCCTCTGCAAATAGAACGGGTAGGCGACTTTCCAAAGGTTCGACAGTCGCCTCCAAAACCATGTGCATTTGAAAGGGATGTTCTTCAAACTCCAGAAATTTTTATTTTTAAGAGGGGTGCTGCGAATCTATCTGATGAATAGGGACTGTCTCCTGTTGTAGATCTCCCATACAAACCTCATGCCAGCTGCTCTGTTCAATATGGGAATGTTGGTCAGGCTGAGACCCCCTTTTTTTTCCCCCAAGCACACTGTCAACTGGTCGACTAAATTAATCTTAAATTTGAGCTCTGTACCTTCCCAAAGGAATGACTTGCAGATGCTTTCAAGTTTGTTCAAAGCATTCTCAGGCAAGGTGAAAAGTGACAGCCAATAAATACAGTGGAAGTGAAAACGGATTTAATGAGTAAATCACGCTCTGCATAGGCCAGAGATTTTGCTTTCAAAGCTGGAACATTTTGCCTTATCTTGATCTATAATTCTTTGCAATCTCTTGATCTGAGTTTTGAGGTAATCAGGGGACCATTTAGTATTTCACTGAAGACTTGCCTTCAGGTTTTTGAAGAAGATTGCAAATAAGTTCTTCGGTTGCTAACTGAACAGCAAAGAAGAAAACTTGGCTTTGTTAAAGTTGATCTTCAAGCCCCTAAACTGAGATTAGTTCTTGAGTGTTGATACTAAGAACTTTATTAAATCCGTATCTGCTCTGCTTAGAATGAGGACATCATTGGCAAAACATGAGAAGTTTTATACCTTGTTGGCATTTGGGATGGTGACTGAAAACCTCCTCAGTTGCTTCCTCAATCAGTCAAGCGGTTACTTCCATTACTGTGTCTAATAAATAAGGAGATAAAGGGTCTCCTTGTCGATCTTTAGTGTCTTGGAAGAAGCCAATTGGAGATCCATTTACAACCAGAAAGTACGATGGAGAGGTTTATGCAAGGGATAAGCCAAGATATAAACAAAAATGGAAACCCAAGTCCAAAAGGATAGGGAACAAAACATTTCAGTTGAATGAATCGAAGGCTTTAGAAATGTTGACTCCAGAGCACAGTGGAGATTGCCTTTGTTGAGATGGAAATCATGAAGAAGCTGATGTGCCAGTAGTATATTATCACCAATGCGTCTTCCTGGAATAAATGCAGATTGATATCCACAAATAAGAGCAAGGGAATAAAATTTTCAACTTTTTGGCTAAAACCTTGGCAATGCGCACATATATAATGTTTTTACCCATGAGATAGGCCTTAAGAACATAACTTTAGAGGGTTTCTACTCTTCAGCACCAAGGAGATTAGTATTGCATTGATCTGCTTTAGAAGATAACCAGATTTGAAGAAGTCAGAGATAGCCATCACTATGTGTTCCCCTACTACTGCCAATGCTTTCTTAATAAAAAGGGATAATTATACTTCGACCCCCTAAGGTTTGTAACTTATGCATGTAGAACTCCTGAGATTTGGAAAATGGCAAAAAACCTCCCTTGACATTTGCTCAAATGGTCACAAAGCCCCTTTTTGTTATTAAAAAGAGCAAGCTAACTCTTGAGATTGAATTTATTTAAAAGCCAATATAATCCCAAAAATATCAAACTAAAGTTAAAAGAGTTAATACAACTGAAATAAGTCCTAATAAAAACAAAATTCCAACTTTCTCAATTGAGCATTCTCCAAAAGTTTTCTTATAAATCTACAAGGAGGTAATTTTGTCATTTAGCACATACAGTACAGTATTTTGTTCAAACTTAAAGGGTTTTTTAGGGATAAAATCTTTGGAAGTGAACTTTGTGATCATTTGTGCATATGTCAAGGGAGGTTTTTGACTTCTTCTAAATGTCAGGGAGTCTATGTGCATTGCATAAGTGACAAACTTCAGGAGTCTAAGTGTAATTATCTCTAAAAAAAAACATTAGTATATCCATTTGGACCCGGAGCTTTGCCATCTGATTTTTTATCATGTTATATCTCTGTTCTTCTCTGGTAAAATGACTTGGAAGAATAGCAGCAAACTGATCCATCCATGATAGAGTTGCCATTAGCTTCACTCACAGTCATAATACTGTTGTGTGCACGCCTGTTGATCAGAGAGTTATAAAACATGCTGTATTGCCATCACTTGATTTTAACCAGTGGACTCTGGATTGTTGGCATACATAGGCTTCTTCTACCTTCAACAATTCTGCCAATTATCTAGCAAGATTCTTCTCGTGAGAGGCTAAGTGAAAATTAGAAGGGTCTTTAGATTGCAGGAACTGAGTAAGGAGGAGGTGTTCCCTGATTTTCTGGGTTCAGCTGAGAATATACCAAAAAGTGTTTGTGCTTCATTTCTTCAATTGGCAGTTGAGAAGTTTAAATTTTTGTACAAGACAATACATTGGAGTGCCGGAGTGCCTCTCACATGAGTGTTCCAAGCTTCAGTAACTAGAGGAAGAAAGAAGGGGTGGTCATCCCAATGGTTAAAATTCAAATGATTTTTTAACCTTTACTGGACTGTCAACATGGAGACAAGAGGAATTGTGGTCAGATATTCCAAGCTACTGGAACTTTGCTTCAGCGTAAGTGAATTTTGGTTGCCACTCGAAGTTGACCAGAGAACAGTCTAATTTACAAGCTATGTGAGCTGAACTTCAACTCCTCTTCAACTAGGTAAGAAACTCTCATCTATACTTGAGCTTAACTAATGCACAATGAATTAAACTCCTCCAAGTCTCCAGATATGAGCTGAGGCCCTTTAGTTAAACACATTTTAGGTCTTTCCATAGGATTTCCCTCTCATTACTGCTATTAGATCCGTAGACAAATGTCATTAAACAGTACTGTTCTTCATGGAGTTGAAAATGTCTGTGAATCAGCTTGTCTGTGATTGATAGGAGAGTGTTATGTGCTCCTCCCAGCTTCCAACATACCAATGCGCCCTTTGGGAGCTTCAGAGTAGTTATATACTGATTGCTAGCCAGGCAATATAAGAAATCATAGAGTGATAATTTATTTGTCTTACAGTCATCACCACAAGACAATTCCGGATGATAACCCTCTTTACCTTGTAATGCTTAGAGAGGTCACAGAGACCTCTTATATTCCAAGTTCCTATGTTAAACATGGGAACCTGGGATGATGACTTGAAATCCAGTGGCAGGGGCTTCAGGTGCACCTGATTTTAATGCAGATACAGTCTTTGATCTGGTTGCTTCTGTTCTCTAATCTTCCACAATGATATGTGCTTTGCTTCTTATTTTTTTCCGTTTTGATTGTGGATTTAGGATCATCTTCCCCTTCAACTTGTGTCAGAAGTTCAAAGCCATTTGCCACTTTGCAAGGGGAGTGGAGCTCTATCAGAGGTTCTTGGGACAATGGCAGAGCCATTTGAGGCTCAGATTCTTGAATTTTAACAACAGTCATAACGAGGCATTTTACAGGAGACTGCTTCCTTTAATCATTTTCAGAGATCATTGTGCATTCAACCGCTTCCTTGAGCTCCATCTCTATTCTCAGATGGAGCAGCAGATTTTGGAACCCAATTCTTAGCATTGTCTTGTGAACTAACAGGGCAATGCTGAAAATTATGACCAAATTTCAAACAGGAGTTACATCTCTTGGGCTCCATGGATATTCGACTCTAATGCCCACCCAATCCTTTGTTTCTTTTGTTCCCATAGTCAACACAGAGTCTTGGGAAGTTTGAGCTAGAGGAGACATGGACAAAGATTCTAACATAATCCAGTATTTTCTGAGAAGAGATGACTTTGTCGATCAGCAGAGGCTTACCAATCGTGCTTGTAGCACAGCCTAGCCCTGTCTCGGTCCATAAGTCCAGTTTTACCCATAATGGTATTTGAGGGCATGGATAGCTTGGTAAACCTCATTCTAATCTGCTAGTCCTTCACAACGAACAGTGAACAGCCAACCTCCCAGATGCCAAGGCCTTTGGCTCAGCAATTTGTCCTGGTCTGTTTCAGTGAAAAATCTGAACAAAAAGAAGCCTTTATCTTTAGCCGAAGTATCAATTGCACCAGAATTACTCCAGAGTTTATACACCAAGGCTTTAAACACCAGGAAGGGGAGGGGCTTGTCTAAAAAATGCCCAACTAGAGCACCTTCCCAAATAGATTTACCTTCGTCAATAACCTCCTGAGGATGGGTCACACAAATGTGCTCTTCAACAGAGGAAGGGGCAAAATATTTCAAACACCATCTGCTCCTGCCATCCCTTCTGCTGCACAGAGCCAATAATCTCTTGGTAAGGTTCAGGGAGAGGATAGGATCTGCCATTGCTCCATAGGAGCAGAGACCTTTGGCCCCCTAAGGAACAGGGGCAGAAGGAGGAGGATCTAAAGAAAGGTCATCAGGAAATGAAGAAGAGGGGGGTGGTAGAGAGGGTGAGGGCATGAGGACACAAACGGCTCACTACTAGCCAGCAGAGTGCTGGTGAGGTGAAAGGAAGGCAGATGGAGGGTATAAAGGGGGTTAAGGGAATGCAGAGGGAGGACACCAATATAAAGTTGTACCTTTCATTTAGAAAAATCTGAGTATCTGGTCACTGTTCTTTTGGGAGTTTCATACTAATGGTTTTCTAGAAGTTCTATATGACAGTGTATTGCGAATACTCTTACCTTATAATATTGTTATTCTGCATCTTGGACTTCTTTTCACTCTTCTTCGTTTTTTTTCTTTTAATTTTTTTTAGCGCAGTTATAATAGACTAGTTGCACTACTTCCATTAGCCATGAGTAAGGCAAAAAGGCTGGCATCTGTGATTTGCATCTTGGCATTTGATTCTGATGCTTGCTTCTGAAAATTCAGGAACAGCAACAAGGTGGTGTCACGGATGAAGCAGAGCCATTTATGGGATCAGGCCGATTTGGTAAGGGCTCATGTCAAATTTCTATTATTTTCTTATTCCAGTATTGATTTTTCCTCTCACAGTATTGTACCGTGTTTTCTTATGTGTTTCAGCTCGTGCTTACGTGTTGGGATATAACTGTGCTGATGAGAAGGAACTTGAAGATGCACTGAGGTTTTGCTGATGAGAAACCATGGACTTTCCCAAGGATGGTGAATTTTGGTTTGCATGGTTGAAAAAGAGCATAAAATTAGTGTTGAATATCATAGTATACGACAGGTTGTATAATGCTTATGGTTGTTGTTGGAGGAATGCAAGCCTATTGTTATATTTTCTTCATTCTGCGTCCTCTTAAGTCTTAACCAGATGTTACATAGATTTGTTTCGTGTTATGTAAATATGATGTTAACGTGAACGGATCCTGCCGTCTTTAATTCTGAGGCTTGGGCTTCTAATATATAATGGGTCGCCTGGAAATGACGAAATGCAGAATTCCCTCGGGCCTCTGCTTACATTTCTATTTGCTAGTCGAAATGAAGGCAGGTTATAATTTGCTAGGAATATTAGGTTAATAAAAGTCATTAATGGTTACAAGAAAGGATAATACCAGACCATTATCAGTTGGATTTGGTGACAGGGAAGAAGAATGTGAGATGGAGGACTGACGGGCTGGATTGGAACTTCTCAAACCGAGCCCTTAAACGGACCACTTGTTGATATTCACTGACAAGATAAGGTAAGATCAAGGTGCTGTTGGGTAAATATAGCCTTTGTAAGTTAAAAAGACGAAGAAATAGGGAAGACATCCTATCCAATTCTGCTGTGATAGCCCAGCTGCAGTGCCCGTTCAACGTATTGAAAGAGACTTGTACGTGGACGACCAAATACTGAACTAGATGGAGAGAAGAAATTAGGGAATAACCGGCTCAACTGACTACTCTCCCTTGATCTGCATCCACTATCCGTGTCCTTTGATCTGATCTCCTGCTCCCCAGAAAACCACCTGGGAAGTCTGTGACCCCTTGTGCAATGTGCCCGCACATACAACTGCTGGAAGAACATGATAGACCTGCACTTCTAAGGTCAAAACAAACATAAATCACACCCATTTAGTCCTGATACACAAAACTGAATCTTCTAGACTGATGACTATAGACCCATAAGCTTTAGCAACCTTATCTACAAAACAGTTAAACCCTAATCATGATAAACAGAGTAATACCTATTATGGATAAAATTATTGCTCCAAATCGGAGCACTTTCATTCCCAATAAAGCCATACATGATAACATCATATTAGCTCAAGAAATTTTTCTCACCATTAGGATGAAAAAAAAGATCTCTCTGCCAAAAAATTGATTTATCTAAGTATATGATAGGTTGGATTGGACTTTTATTAAGCATTCCCTCAAAGCCTTAGGTTCTAATTCCCACTGTGTCACCCTTATAATTAGGGATGAGTATTGGGTCGTGCCGGCCCGGGCACGGCACGGCCCAGCACGCCAGCGGCCCGGCACGGCCTAGGGCCCTGGGGGCACGGCCTGCCAGGGCACGCCCAATAGCAAGGTTCGAACCTTGCCCAAATATTGTTGATAGCAAGGTTCGAACCTTGCCCAAGAGATTGAAAACCTGTCTCTTTAACCACTAGTACATAGCATCCTCTTACATCAATAATATCATAATTAAATTATTTTAGCTAAAAATTAAGGATTTGGAAAATATAATTATAAAAGCTCTTATACAATCAATCAAAACTAAAAAAAAATTAGGTATAAATAAGCCCAAAAAGTTGTTATAAAATCTCCAATTAAATATATTTATTAAGTCTATGGTTTTTAATTAGACTACTTTAAGTCTCTAATGGGTGTAATTTATTTATTTTTTTGAGCAAAATCTATCCCAATAAGTGTAAAACAATTTTGTGAATAATAAAAATATTTTTTAGAATTTTTTGGGATTTTTTGGGATTTTCTTAGGTTTTTTTGAAAAAAAAAAGGGGTTAAATACCCAGGCCCGCTGGGCCGGGGTATTGGCCAAATGGGCCTGGCCTGCCCGAGCACGCCTCAGGCGTGCTGGGCCGGCCCGGTGCTCATCCCTACTTATAATGACCTGCGTATCTTCTGTTTCATATAGTATTCTTTTCAATGGTGTCCTACAAGGTTGCATAATACTGAATAGGAAGACCCCTAGCACCCTATTTTTTTTTATCATGACCCAGCAATTGCTAATCCAAGCTCTTCTTAATGCTGAACAACAAGGAATCATACATAGAATCAACGTCAGCCGTAATAGTTGCCCCAATTCCCATCTTATGTATGCTAATGATCTCCTCCTTTTCCGAAGAGCTAGTAAAGTAGTAAGAAGGATGCCCAAAATTTTATCTCCATCCTTCAAAGTTTCTTCTATGTGGCAGACCATGAAATAATTGTTAACAAATATGAGCTTATCTTAAGTCCCTCCATAAAAGGTAAACAAAAAGCAGACTTAGGCCAAATTTTCAATATGAGACCAAAAGATAAACTTGGGGACTATGTAGGAATACCTGTCACAATTGGTAGACCGAAAGAAAACAGTTTCAGCGACCTAGCGTGCAAGATAACTAAAAGGCTTGGAAATTGGAAAGCCAGTCTAGTAATTCAACCGGTCACACCACTCACATAAATTCGGTAATCACTAGTATGCCTGAGTTGTATCCAACTTCCAATAAGCACCAAAAAATACTCTTGAAAAAGAGATGCGAAATTTCTAATGGCACAAACCTGGTAGGAATAGAACTCTTCATACTATTATTGGTTGGGACAAAGTCACCGAATCTACAAGACAAGGGGGCCTACGTGTCAAAAGGTTGCATCTCTTCAATGAAGCTTTATTGGCCAAAAAAGGTTCTGTTCGAAAAGGTAATGATGTGTTGGGGCCAAAACCTTAAGATCTAAGTAGTTGCATGAGGATAACTTCCTACACACCAATGGGAAAAGATATGATACTTGAGTATGGTAACAACTTTGCCAAACCAAAAACACACTCTAAAAAGGAGTACGAAGGGTCATTGCCAATGGGGAGTCTATTAGTATCAAAGATAAGAATCCTATACAAGAAGGAAAGACAACTATTGAATCCTAAAATCTCTCCTCCTCTCTCTACTTGGAAAGAATATATTATTCATATTCATTGGGACTCTAGAAGGAATGTATATGACTGTTGTACAGAAAGCTTACTGTGCATACAGCATTGTTTCTTTGTATAAATTCTGTAACTTCTCTATTTAAGAAAATGGAATACTAATGAGAAGTATAATTCAAAGCAACATTTTCTTTATGGTATCAGAGCCATAGGCACACGCCATCTCTTCGATCCAATCTTTTTTTTTATTTTTTTTGATAACAGTTTTTTTTTTCCTCTATTCTAATGGCAACATCATCCACTGTCACGATCTCCAATTTCGTGACCAACAAGCTTCAAAGCGACAACAATCCCTTTTGGAGGGATCAAGTTCTTCTTTTAGCCGAAAGTCAAGAGCTTCTCGGCTATCTTACTGGTGACACAAAAGTACTAGAAAAGTTTCTCACAAATACTGACGGGTCCAATACTGTGCCTTAGAAAATCAATACAGAATATACAAATTGGAAGAAGAATGGTGTACAACTTCGGGGATGGATCACGAGTACTCTTTCCCTAGAAGCACATGGCTTAGTCACTGGCCTTGAAACAGCTGCTCAGATGTGGGCTGCCTTTCAAGAAGCCTATGCTCAATCTTCCGAGGAGCATGAATATCATCTTCAGCAAGAACTCCTATGTATAAAAAAAGATGAAAGCACCTCCATGGGAGAGATTATGTTCGTAAGTTCAAGACTCTCACTGATAGTTTTGCAGCAATTGGTAAACCTGTTGGAGATCATTCCAAGGTATTTCATCTCCTAAATGGGCTAGAATACCGCTATGATAATTTTGTCACAGCTATGCTCAAGCCTCCAACACCGTCATTTAATGAAGTAGTTCCAATGCTGCTTAGTTATGAAAGCCGCAATGCTACTTGATTCCAAGAGAATATGAGTCATGTGGCCTTCTATGGCCAGAAAAATCGAGGTCAGAACAACAACAAGGGTACTAGTCGTACCAACAACCAGCCCTTCCACTCCAAAGGCAAAGGGTTCTCTCAACACTCTTCATCCCCTGAAAACTCTAAGAATATCGGCTCCTCTTCTTGACCAAGATCTGAGAGAAAGCCTGGGGTCTGGTGCCAACTGTGTGGCAAAGAGGGTCATGATGCATTTGATTGCTGGTCACGATTTAAAAGAGATTTCAAATGTCGTAATCCAAATCAAGCTTTTGCAGCTCTTACTTTAAATAATGATGTTGAAGAGGCGAATTGGATAACAGACACTTGTGCATCCACTCACATGACCTCTAATGAAGGTATATTGTCTAACTTGAAACCTTACTTAGGCAGTGATAAATTAATGGTGGGAAATGGCCAATTACTATCTATTACACACACAGACACTACTATTATTGGGTTAGGTGCTTCAAAACTTACACTGGCTAATGTTTTGCTTGTTTCCTCTCTAGAATGAAGTTTAGTTTCTATAGGACAACTTACCGCAGAGCACAATGTGACCTGTGACTTTGATGCTACTGATTTTTGTATAAAGAGTAGGGAAACAGGTCAACAACTTCTGAAGGGTGTTAAGCGTGGAAACGTCTACACCTTTACCACTCACAAGCATGCTTTCTTTTCAAAACGACATCAGTCAACAAGCTATGAAGTTTGGCATCAAAGATTGGGCCATCCTCATGAAGCTGCTCAAAATAAACTTAGAAGTCTTGGTTTAATTTCTGTTAATGGTTCTCATAAACTTACTTCTTTGTGTGAGAGTTGTCAGCTTGGCAAACTCTCTAAGTTTCCTTTTTTACCAAGGGATGACATCGTGCTTGGTTTACGAGACAAAATCCACTGCGATTTATGGGGACTTGCCCCACTTCCTTCAGTTAATGGTTTTCTATACTATGCTTGCTTTGTGGATGACTATAGTCGTTACATTTGGATAATTCCTTTAAAATGTAAATCAGAATTTCTGCAATGTTTCAAGTTATTTGTCCAATACGTGGAATGCCAATTTACTAGGAAGATAAAAGTCTTCCAAAGTGATGGCGGTGGGGAATTTCACAGCACCGCTCTAACAAGTTACCTGTAGGAACTTGGCATTAAGCATCAGGTCTCTTGTCCATATACCCCTCAACAGAATGGAATGGTGGAGAGACACCATCGCCATATTCGTGAACTTGGACTTAAAATGCTTACTCATGGACGTGTTCCTTATCGATTCTGGGTAGAAGCATTTCAGGCAACCGTATATGTTATTAATTGGCTACCATCTACAGCACTAAACCTTGATACTCCATTTTACAGGTTGTTTCAAAAACATCCCAACTACTCTAGTTTATGTGTTTTTGGTAGCTATTGCTATCCTTTTACTTGGGACTCTAGGCAAAATAAATCTGACTCCAAATCCTTGCCATGTATATTTCTTGGCTATATTGAAAAATATAAAGGATATCGTTGCTATAATCCTTCCTCTAGATGTTTTGTTGTGAGCAGGCATGTGGCTTTCAATGAATCCAGATTTCCCTACAAAGAACCTGGAATTCTGCAAGACTCTTGCCCTCTATCTATGGTGTCTGAATATAAGCAATGCACGGTTTGGTGATTCTTAGGCTGACTGTAAGCAAGTTTTCACTCAAAGTTTATCTTCTTCTAACCCAAGTAGTGCTACATTACAGGAAGTCAGCAGCCCTATTATTCTTCCACATTTTGTTCCACCACAAGCTGATCCTAACAGCACCCTCCTAGCTCCAATACAGGACACCAATCTCCTAGCAGCTAGCTCCTCTTCATCCGATATAGCCTTGACTTCATCTGATGAGAGCTTCTCCTCCGAGGCTACTAGTCCTTCACCAACAAATCCATCTCCACAACATTCCATGGTAACTTGTGCCCGAGCAAGTATTCATAAACCTAACCCTCGTTATGCACATTTGCATGTGATTCCTAATATTCCTACTGAACCTAAATCTATCAAAAATGCTTTAAAGGATGTTGGTTGGCGTGAGGCCGTGCTTGAAGAGTTAAAATCTCTACATTCCAACAAAACTTGGGTTCTTGTACCACGCCAATTCTCCATGCATGTCATTGGTTCAAAATGGGTTTTTAAAACTAAGCTTAAATCTGATGGCTCGTTGGAACGGTTGAAAGCACGCTTGGTTGCCAAAGGATTCCACCAAATTGATGGTGTGGACTTTGTGTGCACCTAAAAATCCTAGATCGCACACGAGGCACACGTGGTGTCGTGCGTGCCTCGGGACTTTCGAAGTCGCCACTGCCTGAGAAGTGTAGGCAGACACAAGGATTGCCTATCCGGGTCTAAGTCTGGTCTGTGGCTTATTAGAGATCTAGCTAAGTCCTCGGTTAACTCCGGGGAAGTCCAAAGACATCCCAGCCCACCCTGTCGGTTTGACAGTTCCCTCGGGTCTCCCAGGTTTTTGAGTTAAGTTCACCCTTCCTAGATCAGCATGAACCCTTTTTAGTCTAGTGGGGGCCTCTGAAGGTGTGGACCCTTTTATTCCATTTTTTTTATCTTTTTATTTAAGTGAGGTGGGTCAGGTATAGGCCCCGTTGGAAGGCCTATCGGAAATCAAGATTGGGCTTGGGCCTAGTAGGGTTATTGGGTAACCCTATTTTGGTTTGTTTTGGTTATTTAAGCAATTATGTATTTTAATGGCTTAGTGGGCTTGGATTTGGCCCATTAGCAACTATGCAAGCGGCTTTGGGCCCATTTGTTGAAAACGGGCCTGGTTTAGGCCAGTCAGAATGTGGGCCTAGGAGGGCTTAGTGGGCCCATTTAGGCCCAGGAGGTCTTAGTGGGCCCATGGTCTACAAATGGGCTCAGGATAGCCCAAACAACTTTACAGGGTTGGGTCTTACCGATTCGAGTCGGTTCAAGTCCATCCGGGCTGAAAAAATTAATTTTTAAGTTACTTTTAAAATTGACTGTATTTGATATACGGTTTGGTCTGAACTGTAGATGCAATACGGTTCAGGTCGGACCGCATAACAAGTGTGGGCATGCATGGACCGTACTTCAAATACGGTTTTTACCGGATTTTACAATTTTTCGCCGATTTCGGTCGGGATCAATCCGGTGAACCTTCTGAGACGTCCGGCGACTGCTGTTGAGGTTTTTAGCACGACTTCTGTTGTGCAAGTATCTTTATTTGTCTTCGAATCGCTTTTTCCTTCCTTGATACTCCATTACTTGCCAACTTGCATTTATGAGGCTTTGAGAAGGGATGAAGGGGGAAAAGTTTATGGGATACAGCAAGTTTCCAAGGAGGACAAACCCCTCCATGTTAAATGAACAAAATAAGTTGATCACATTAGACTTAAGTTAATGTAAGTGCTATTTTTGGATTGAAATCACTCTCCTCCCTTCAAGTGGGATCTCCCTCTTGCCATGGGGAGCCCAAAGCCATGCAAAATAAGAGCCAAAAAGGTGAGAAACAAATAATAAAGTAAACAGTAAATACTTTAGAAAGAATCAAACTTAATTTATATTGAATGAAATATTACCGGAAACCTCCCTTTGCTATTACCTTCTTGTCGTTGATTTTCCAAATTGGGTGTCAAAAGAACCTTCTTGCTTTTGGAATTGGAAGGGATAAAAGGGGAAGGTAAAGGGTATGGCCTAGGGGCAATTTAGGGATAAAAATTAAGCTTGAAAATGAGAGGGCATTTGGACAGGGTTTTGGACGTGGGAGAAGACAAAAACGGAGAGTGGGGAGGTTAGGGGGACCAGCTTGTTGAAATTGGGGGGGGGGGGGGGGGGGGGGGGGCGGCTGGCCCCCTATTTATAGGCAAAATTTTGTGCCCGTATTTGAAATGTGGGCGAACCACGTGCTTCAAATCTTCGCGCGAATCGGCCAGCTGTCGCTGTACGGGACACGCGTCCTGCTTCTAGAAGGTTTGCCCGTATTTGAAGTGCGGACATGCCTTGTCCGCATTTCAAATACGGGGGAGCACGGTTTTGAAATGCTGGATTTCAAATGCTTTATTAAATTTGATTTATTTAAAGATTTTTATCCGCTTTTTTGATTATTTTATTATAAAAACGAGATTATTTAATTACAATATTTAAGATATTTATAATAAACATCTATTTTATTTATTTTATTGATTTATTCTTTTTTTGCTGCCTTTTTTTGCCAAACGGGCAGTTTTCTTGAAATTTCAACTGTCCATAACTTCTTCGTTTGGTGTCCGATTTCAGCAAACTTAGTGTCATTGGACTCAGTTCAGAACCACCTTTGCATTGGGATCAATTGGGGCAGATGAATTGGGGTAGATAAAAAAAGTCAACTTTTTGCTCCCCAAAAGTTTGACTGACTCATAACTTCCTCATCCGGACCCGATTCCAACAAACTCAGTTGCGTTAGAACCGTATCGAAAAGCTCTTTTCAATGAGATAAAGTTTGATGGCCAATTCTCTTGAATCAAAAAGTCAATTTTTTTACCCCCTCAGGGTTTGACTTTTTATTTTTTTCTTTGTTTTTTGGGGGTGCAAAAATCAGGTGCTAACAGACTTCTCTGAAACTTTTTCACCTGTCATTAAACTAGGAACAATTCGGTTAGCTCTTACAGTTGCCTTAACTAAGAACTAGCCAATCCGTCAATTAGACGTAAAAAATGCTTTTCTTCATGGTACATTAAATGAATCAGTTTTTATGGAGCAACCTCCTGGGTTTCAAGATGAAAAATTTCCAGAACATGTTTATCACTTAAAAAAGGCCATTTATAGTTTAAAACAAGCACCACGTGCTTGGTTTGATCGATTTAGCAAAATTTTGATTTCAAAAGGTTTCTTTTGTAGTCTCTCGGATCCCTCACTTTTTGTTTTTCATCACAATGAAGAAACTATCTTACTGTTACTATATGTAGATGACATTATATTGACAGGTTCCAATATGTCTATTCTACAAGATTTCATCAAATTGCTACATTCTGAGTTTGCTATGAAGGATTTAGGACCATTAAACTAATTTTTGGGGATCCAACTGACCCCAACTACTAATGGTTTGATGCTTTCTCAAGAAAAGTATGTAGAAGATATTCTTCACACGGCCAATATGCTAAATTGCAAGCCTACAGTCACACTCATGACCACCAAGCTGTAAACCAAATCATTCAGAAATTGCTGACCCTAGCACATTTCGAAGTCTTGAGGGAGCACTGCAATAACTCACACTAACTAGGCCAGATATAGCATTTAGTGTGAATTCAGTCTCACAACATATGCATTCTCCTACTCAATAGCATCTCACAATGGTGAAGCGTATCTTGTGCTACGTTCATGGTACCATCCATCATGGTTTGCATCTTCAACCAGCACATAAGCTCTCATTTTATGCCTTCTCCGATGTGGATTGGGCGGGATGTACAGACACAAGAAGATCAACTACAGGGTATTGCACTTTCCTTGGACCTAATTGTATTAGTTGGTGTTCCAAGAAATAGACTACGATTTCCAGATCATCTACTGAAGTAGAATATCGAGCGATGGCACACACCGTAGCAGAGTTAACGTGGCTCACCTACATACTTCGAGATCTTCGCATTTCTCTTGAAGTCCCTCCAGTTATCTTCTGTGGCAACCTTAGTGCCTTATACATGACCATCAATCCAGTCTTTCATAGTCGAAGTAAGCATATTGCTATTGACTACCATTATGTCCATGAGCAAGTCGCTAATGGGAGCTGACGCACACGACATGTCTCATTTACTCAACAGGTTGCTGATATGTTCACAAAGCCTCTATCAAGCCCTCATCTTCAACGTTTGCTAGTCAAACAGAATCTCCAAAGTCGACTCAATTTGAGGGAGCATGTCAAAGATAAGAATCCTATGCAAGAAGGAAAGACAACTACTGATTCTTAAAATCTCTCCTCCTCTCTCTACTTGGAAAGAATATATCATTCCTATTCATTGGGACTCTTGAAGGAATGTATATGACTGTTGTACAGAAGCTTACTGTGCACACAGCATTGTTTCTTTGTATAAATTTTGTAACTTCTATATTTAAGAAAACGGAATACTAATGAGAAGTATAATTCAAAGTAGCATTTTCTTTAATTAGTATTGATGACAACAACTGGATCCCTAACCACAAAGGCTCCATTCCATTAGCTCCCTTGTTGACAATTGGGAGTGACCTGTAACACCCCGAATCCAAGTTACGTAATAAAACCGTAACTCGTTTACGAAGGTTAATTTTTCACACAGGATCACTATATTAGAGTGAAAGAAAACATGAAATAAACATATACCATAAAATTAGAGTCAACTAAAACCCAACACAATATAGAATAACATATCTCTAATCTGAAACTCACATGCTCCAAGTATCTACCCTTTTGTATCATCCTCTCCAAGAGCAGCTGAAAACAAAACAAAACAAAATGGAATGAGATACGAATATCCCAGTAAGCAGCACATGCATGCTCAAATACATTTTTCATAGTTATAAAACACGGATCGGATATAAAGCATGTAACAGTGGTGATAACTCGATTAATCCGAATAATCCCACAATATTCCAGCAATCAAATACAATATAACTCATATAATCCAGCATATAAGTTAAATCCATAACATCAATATCAAATCATGCGAATAATCATGAAACCCAATATAACCATGTAACCACATGTCGATGAAACAAATTTTTCAAAACAACACAGTAGATATAACTCAAATCAAAACAAATGTCAACATCGATAAAGCCACTTCATGATCAAGTCCATGCCTCCATGTGTATATCCGGCCTACTCAGGGTTTCGGATATTGAAATGACGGCCTACTCTAGGTTTCGTCATCCAATGCCGGTCTACTCCGGGTTTCGGCATTGACAACACCGGACTTCTCATAGTATTGATGCTGCTCTACAATGGCGGTGGAGATACAAATACCAATAACCACATACAATAATAAACAAGTACCGATAAACTAGCTGACAAAACATCTTGTGTCAAATCAAGGCTTAACATAGGCCAATGTCATGTAATTTGTTTAGACTAAGTAATCAACATGCCAGAGTGACATCCACACCTCCATGTACACAGTTCCGGCCTACTTAGGGTTTCGGATACTCTGAAATGATGGCCTACTCAGGGTTTCGTCATCCAATGCTGGCATATTTCGGGTTTTGGCATTGACAACCCGACTTACTCAAGGTTTCGGGCTGCTCTACACCGGTCGTGGCAACACTCATGGCCATGGCATTACACCAATGAAACAAAAACATCACATTACTAAGCTTAGACATGGATCCAAGACAAGCTAGACCAGAAAATAAAATCAAATCCCCAATTTAAACCAAGATGTAACTCAGCATGTAATCCAACGTGTAAAGCACATATAGCCCAATGTGATCAATACATAACATGGGTCACTCAGGACCGACCCACTCCATCATGGAGTTTCCAAGGTACCTTCTCAAGTAAATTCACAATAACAAAACAATATGCATTTCCAAAGTCGACTTCCGATATTAAACAACATTCAAGTAAAGCATTCATGAAATAATCCATGCATTCAAATCTGTCCCAAATAATTAAAGCATGCAAAATCCGTCCAAAACCAAATAGTATTTCAAATCTGCAGTTTTAGAGATTAAACACATTATATAGAAACCCAAAACTGGCATAGGAACTTCGATTAAGCTTAATCAGAAATCAATTTCATAGATTGCTAATTTCATTGACTTATATCCATTCCACATCTACTTAATTTCTATCATTATATTTATATTGTAGGTAACCTTCAACTAGAAACCAATACAGATTAATTGTAACACTTATTTAACTCTAATTGGATGTGATTTGGAAGTAAAAACCATGAAAACCCCCTTAGAATTAAATAACCGCACTTAACTGTCCAAAATGGAGTTGGTCACTTGGGCGACCTACCTGGTCGCCTGGGCGACCTCACAAATTTTCCACAGTCCCGTGGGCGACTGTCTGAGCGGTCATTTAACTCTACTTTCTGGCAATTTCGAAAGTCTCTGTAAATTCAAAATCATAACCTCTGACCAATAGTTCATCACCTACAACACTTCAATTCTCATCTCTGATCATCTAAGATCATAATCAACTACTTTTGAATTTAATCGGAACACAACAGCAAACAAATCACGGAAAATCAAATTCAAACACATGAACCTTCAATTTCTCTTTTACTCAGATTATACACTGATCAAACTGAATTTCATATGCAATTCGGTAAAACGAGGGTGCTACTTACCTGTAAGAAGTCAACAACAATTCAATCTCGATACCTTGTGATTCCAGGAGCTCCTAATCTATAGATCTAAACCGATCCCACCAAAACAACCTTAATTTGATCGAGCTCTCTGTGCGCACCCGATTTCGGTCGCACGACGAGGCGCACGCAAAACGATGCGTGCCTCGGGATTTGTTTGGAGTCGCCACTACCTGATGGGGTGCAGGCAAACACCGGGGTGCCTAAGTTCTTCTACTAAGGCTTGGTCTGCGGCTTGAGATTCTAAGTAGGGGCTCGGTTGCGGTCTGGGGAAGTCCGTAGACACCCCAGTCCACCCCGTCAAGTGACGGGTCCCATAGGTTTCCTTGGTTTGAGTCAACTTTGGTCTCACCTGATTCCTAATCCGATATGCAATTTGGTTAAGTCTGGCGGGACCACCTGAGTGGTGTGGGTCCCTTTAGTTGCTTTTATCTTGATTACTTAGGTGATCTGAGTCTGGTTGGGTGGGCCCCTTTGGAAGGCCCACGGTACCCTTGGTGGGCTTAGTCAAGCCCGTGTACCCTTGTGGACCTCAGTCTAGCCTGAGAGGTCTTTTGGGCTTTGGTTAGTTCAATTGATTTTACTTTAAGTTCACATTTGAAGATTAAGTGTTTTTCATGCACAAGTGGGCCGGACCGGTTTGTGGGCCCCTAAGGTGGGCCCACATGGTGTCCAAGTATTTTTTTTATTGGATTTATCTTTTGAATTTTGCCAAAGTGATTTGGACACTGGGCTTGGGGCCCGCAGTCCAAATCTGGGCTTGTAAGCCCAAGTTACCGGAAGTTAGGGTTTGTACCCTTCCTTGGTTCGGTTGGTGGGCTTTGGCGGGCCTGGTAGGCCTTTGCCCTTGGTCTCGGCCAAACCACGCAATTCATGCATCAATTTCACATAACAAGGCTCGGGTGGGCCGCATTGGGTTTGGCCCGCCCGGTTCAAATTGTTCATTTTACTTAAGTTATTTTAATGGCATGCTTTGGTGTTTATTGGGCTTGGTGGGCCCCGTTGGAAGGCCCACTGGAAGTCAAGTTGGACCGAGAGTCCAAGTCCCATGTCGGGTTTCCGGGTGACCCAGAAACCCTTTTGGTTTATCCGGTTTGGTTCGGAAATATCATTCACATTTAGCAATAATCACAGAAAAAAACACAAAATAGACACTCTGTCAGAAAAAAACTGGCTCATTGTGCTGGGTCCAAGGGGAGGTACCCGGGGGCCCTGTGGGCGAAGCGGAGCCCACGGGGTGGGGTACCTCCCCGTACCAAGGTACGAGTTGGATGCGCAACGAACAAAGGGGGGGGGGGGGGGGTGCGGGGGGCGAAGCCCCCCACGGTACAGTAAAGGGCATATTTGGAATTTTTCAAAAATATATTAATTTGGCATGTTTTAGGGGTTGGCGCCGACCTCAGGTAGTAGGCGCGAGGTCGGCGCGAAATGGGCGGACCGAAAACAGCAAAAAAAACACAAAAAATGAAGTGGGCGCGGGGTTCGCGCGAGCCTCGCGCGAAGGGTACGCGCGAGCTTCGCGCGAGATTCGCGCGAGCTTCGCGCGAGCTTCGCGCGAACTCAGCGGACACTCGATGCTCTCGGTTTTCTTTTAAACTCCATTTTCGACTGGTTTTAAGCCCTGTAACTGGTTTCTGGGGATCCTTAGAACCCCAGCAAACCTCTAAACACAGATGGAAATTAACCTAACCTAACACATCCTCCCACTCATCACTTAAATCTCTCTGGAAACTTACAAATCCGAAACAAAATATTAACAGAACATGAATAAACTTCCAGGATCAAAACCCTAGCTAACAGAACATGATTATGAAGAAGGGAACAGGGGGTTTTATGGGGTTACAACAACAGGGATGGAGAACTCATGGGGGAACATGCTCCCCCTTCGAATCAAGCAAACAATGACAAACCAGATGTTAGAGATGCATGGGAAGCTTGATTTATATATGTTGAACAAAAGAAAATGGAGAGCTCACCTTGGTTCTAGGTCTCTGTAGAGTAGGCCGGAGGGTCCCTTGGAGCCAACGAGCAGCTGCCGGAGCACCAACAACAAGATCCTCTTCGGGTTTGATGAGGAAGAAGAGGAAGGGAGGGAAGGAGTGTGTCTGGTCTTTTCTTAAAAATTCCGAACCCAGAAAATGCCCAACCCAAGAAAAAATCTCCAACCAAAATTTTTCCAACCTCAAAACAGCCAACCCCCAAGAAATGCCGAACCCAAGAAAAAATCCCCAACCAAAATTTTTCCAACCTCGAAATCAGCCAACCCCCAAAAAAAATGCCGAACCCCAAAAAAATCCGACCCCCACAGTTGAAGACTCTCGCGGCTTATATAGGCAAGGGAAATGGGGTGCCGCTCACCTTGGCGCCCAGCACAAGGTGAGCGCATGTCGCTCGCCACGTTTGCGCGAGTGGCATAATTATTACAAAACAATAAATGCCGCCGCTCGTTTGTCTTAAAAATCTGAAAATTAGGATATGGTCCCTGGGATATTTAGGTTTAATATTATTTTATTCAGATATTTTCAGATACTTTTAGATTGGTCCCTGGGATATTTTGAATGTTTGGATATTTACGGATTTGATCCCCGAGATATTTTTCTGCGCAACTCGCCACGTGTGCAGCTTTTTGCCACGTGCGCACTTCGCCGGTTTTGCTGCTCGGAAACTTCGCCAGCTCATATTTTCTTCACCCGGGCTCCGATCTAGGCAAACTCAGTGGCGTTAGAATCGTATCGGAGCCCTCTATCCGATGACCTAGGGGTAGGCCTCCGGATCGGATTTTGGCAGAAAGTCAACTTTTGGCTTCGCCAAAGTTTGACTGCCCGCAGAACCTTCATCCGGACTCCGATTCCTGCAAACTCAGTTGCGTTGGAACCGTGTCGGGATTCTATATCCAATGATATAAAGCAAGGTGGCCAAATATCACTTAATCAAAAAGTCAACTTTTTGTCCCCTCGGGGTTTGACTTTTTGCCAGGGTTTTCATTTTCAGCAATTCCAGGGGTGAAAAAATAAGGTGCTTACACTCTCTACTGTTTACTGTTTCTGGAATCAATTCCCTTTCTACTCTTCAAAACACTTACAGCCGATTGAGATGTTCCTCTGATCTCTTCCTCGAGATCTGCCAATCAGGTCTCTCTATTTCTTCCTCTTTAGTCTCTCGTTGCCTTCCTCAATTCCCGAAATTTCCAAGTTTAACCAAATGAACCAACTCTACCAAAATAACCTCTATTTATAACTGCCGCCCAAACTCACCTCCTTTAAACTCCCTGATTCCATACAATGCCACTTCAGCACCCTTTCTATACATTCAAGACTAAACTTATAAATAAAATATTTAAATAATTTACTCAGCAATAATTATGAACTTAATTTAATCACTTACCTCATTTAAGTAGTTCATCCTTTATTTTCTGAATTTACTTAAATATCCGCAAATTCCTTTTTCCTGAAAATTCCACAAATAATAATAATTAATATTACCAAAATAAATTCCCAATTCATTAATAAAAAAATATGGGGTTTTACACGATCCCAATTAAAGATGCTCAACTTATGAATACAAGAAAAGAATGGAACATTGAAATTATTAACTCTTTGGCCTCCTGATGTCATGGATAAAATCTCATTTACACCTATATACAAAATGAGCATAAAGGGTGACATCATATAGAGAGGCACTACAAAAGGTGAGTTCTCGATGGCAAGAATCAGATCCAAACAAAAATTGGTTGAGGTTATGGCATCTCCCTTGTTTAAAGAAGATAATGTTTTTCATATGGAAGTGCATACATGATGGCATCACTACAAATGAGCTTTTAAAAAGAAGAATAGGTGCCAGAGAGGAAGCTTGTATTTTCTATAATGACATACAAGAGAGTTGCAAACACATGTTCTTCAAATGCCCATTTATAAAGGCAGTATGATATGCATGTACAAGTGGTTACATTGATAGAGTGAAAGCTGCCAACAACATCAAAGAATGGTTCTTTGCAAGAATAAAAGAAGACGGCACCAAAACAGTAAAAAAGGAAAGCCAACTATGGCAACAACCTAAGTTAGCTAGAGTGCCTAGGCGCCCTGTACTGGGCGACTTAAACATAAAATTCCAGATTTTTATAATGTGATTCCTAATTCAACATTAAATGATTTTTAATGGATTTTATCAATTAAATTAGATGATTTGAGATGAATTTAACTGCTCAAATAACCCGTTTCCTATATAAACAAATTGAGGATTTATTTTAGGTTTGACAGTTGCCTGACTTAAAAATAAACAGGAATTATGAATTTTAAACTTCAAACTTATTTGACTGAGACTTTCACTTAGAAAAATATGTTTAAAACATAATGAATTCTGAACTTCACTAGAAAAACCTCACACCAGGAACCACCTTATAGATTCAATCTTGGAGAAAGAACCCTATATGCCTTTAGGCTTTATTATTTAATTAAAATTGGCTTACTCTAATTTCTCTCTACCGAATAGTAGGTACCTTATTACTTTATGTGACTACCTCTAAACTTTAAATAACCTTTAAATTACTTTAATCGATCTCACCACTACCTTTAACCACATAAGTCTTCTATTACCATAATAATCACATAACTAGACCCTGTCATTATGAGTACACACTAATGAACTAATTTTGGAACAAGACATTGGATTACCGATTGAACATGAACAAACTATGATTATAAACAATATTGAAATGTGGATGATTTGTACAATGGCTTGGTGGCCAGTTTTATTGATAACCTGTTGGTGGCAGAGATTATTACCCGCTTGGTGGTGGAGACCCTTACCCGCTTGGTGGCAAAGAACCTTACCAGCTTGGTAGTGGAGACCCTTACCTGCTTGGTGGCGGAGACATTACCTCCTGTGGAACAGACTTATTACCTCATGTGGGGGAGATGTAGTTCTGAGGGGATTGTATCCTACAGAAGAGATACCTCATGTGGGGGAGATGTGATTATATATGAGTTACCACTGGAAGGTGAGGAAGGTATCTCCTGTGGTAGAGGTAGATGCTATGTGTTCACAATTTGCGGTATAGTTATGCTATCTCATGCCGGGGGTACCTGTAGTCTGAGAGATGGGCATTCTCCTGCGGAGGAAGTGTCGATACTATGTGTTTACATTCTGTGGTAGAGGTATGCTAATACCTGAAGGTGGGCTTTTACTACTGATTATTTATGATTGTTCTCTGATTGATGGATCGATTTAGCCGTGTTTGACAAGAATGGTTTAAATGAAATATTAACATGACATAATTGAACGGAATTGCTGTGGTTTGATTTGAATTGTTAAAATTGAAGATTAATGAAACATGAGTAAAATGTAGAATTGTTCTTAGGGAGACAGGTGATTATGATTTATAATGTAGAATTGAAATAAATTGGAAATGTAGAATTGAAATAAATTGGAAACCAGGTGATTATGATTTATAATATATTGTCCTTCTAATTGAAATGAAATTTACATGATAAACTTTCTTTAATTCGAGCATTAATTTAATGTTGGTTTGTATCGTGATTATTCATTTATATTGTCGACCATGATTACTCGTTTATTTTATTGAGCATGAAACTACTGTTATTTTCCATATATATATAAACTGTTTTGGTTCATGCATAGTTTTACCTACTGAGATATTCGTATTTCACCCCTGCTTTTAAATGTTTTGTTTTCAGGTCATCTTAGAGAGGATGCCTCGGGTTAGACTAATAGTGGGTTTGCAAGCTAGAAAATCCAGAAGACAAGAGTAGGATATTTAAATAGATGTATTTATTTTTTTGGATTAATAATAGTGATCTAGTGGAGTTTGAGTGTTAGTTAAATTGTAGTTGCCTTTCATTTGATTAATTGATGTAATAGAAAGATTCAGGTTCTAATGAATAATTTAAGCTTCCTAGCACTCTGATAAATCTTAGTTCTTTTATTTTCTATCTTTTGAGCTGATTGTAATGTACCACAAGTTAATGCCTTGATCCGAGTAAAAAAAAAAAAGACCCAGATTCAGGGCGTTACATAGGGATAGCCTGTCAACACCCCATTTTTGCACCATGTAATTGCCCAAGATGCATATCTTGAATCGATATATATGTGGGCATGCAAATCAAGGTTTTATAGCGGACCCGTCTTTCTATTTTGCACCATGTAATTGCCCAAGATGCATATCTTGAACCGATATATATGTGGGCATGCAAATCAAGGTTTTATAGCGGACCCGTCTTTCTAAAATAACAAGCCTATAAGAAGGAAAATTCCTAGCTGACGCTAATGCACCAAACTGTGCTTAAATCGGACATCAAAAGGGGGGGGGGGGGGGGTTGGGAACGTCCAAGGAGGAGGGGAAGAAGTTGTTGAGAGGGGTGGGTGTCAGAGAAGAAGTGCAGTTCTTAGAAAAAGAAAAAACTTAGCACTCATAGGAGAGGACGGTTGCTAGAGAAAAGTATCAAAGATAGAAAGAGAAACCTTGAAGAACGCTCAAGCATCGTAGGGGAAGGAGACTGCTGTCCAAGCATCTGGGTTTTGCATCTGGTTCAATAGTAGAAACAACAGGTATTTCCCAGGTTTAAATGTTGTAAACAAAAGTGTCATTTCTTATTTTCAAATTTATTAAAGCATGCTTGCATGATTGTCTATGCGTTTTGAGTTGATTCTGAGATTAAGTTAAAAAATAATTCATGTAAAAACAGCAAAGATAGCTGTTGTTTTATGCTTGCACAGCCACATAACATGACATAATCGCATGTTTAGTCATGCTATCTTTAGTTCATTTCAATTCCTGGGTGTTGTAGCATGATAGGTTGGTGGTTAGGTGAAAGTAATGAAGAGTCAGAAATGCTAACTGTCAACGAATTCATAGAGCAAATGGTTGCTCTATTATTCTGAAATTTTTGAATAAACCAAATCAAGGTTGCTGTTGCTAGCATCTCCTTTAAAGCTTAATTAATTGTTTTGTTCTTTTAATACTTGCAAATCATAAAAGATTAGTCAGAAATAAATGAAGAAATTGAAATGCTGACAAGGGAATTAGATTAGAGAGTTCGACTATGCACAGTTGGAACCATGCATATTCGATCTCACAAGCCAGTTTTCTTTCTACTATTCTTTTAATTGTTGATCAAATGAATAAGAAACAATAATTAAAAATTGGTGCTTCAGATCCGAAAATTGAGTGGACACAGCAAGATAACAGTCATGAAAAGTAAGAGAAAAAAAATAGAATATAAAAAAAGGGAGCCATGTGTTCGGCCATTGCTAAATAAGTCATAGTTAGTACTTTGTAGTTTTATTTTTTTTATTTACTTTAGTTTGTAAATGTAGCATAAAAAATAATCATAATATTTTATGTTTGTTGTTTGGTTTCTTTCATTTTCCTACGTAGATTTATTTCATTTAGATCTCATTTTTTTTTAAGATTTTTATTTGCATACGTGTCTAGCTTATTAGATTTTTTTTTGAAATGTAATGTAGTGGATTTGAATCTTGCAACCCTTGTATATATGAGAAAGATAAATTTAAAAAAAAGGCAAAAGGAAAAGAAGAATAAAAAATAATAAATAAATAAATACCTTTGAAGAGGCCGACCATATGGCTCTATGTTGGAATCTTTGATTTGGGTTTCTTTGTTTTATTTATTTTTGGTACATGTGCATTATGTTTTATTTTGTCTGAGATGTAGCATAGCAAATACCCATTCCTCAAAACTCTTGTACACATGCGATGTAGCATAGCAAACCCCATTCTTCTAATGTTTGTATATATATGATCATAATTAAACAAAAAAAAGATAAAAAAATAAAAAATAAAAAATTAAAGAAAATAATAAATTAGCCCCAAATATAGTCCAACTAATTTAAGGGAATCCATTTTGGTGGGGCAACCCAGGGTGTTCAAGGACTTCCCTGGGTTGTAATTGGGTCACTTATCTGGAATCATTGGTATAGACCAAAAATCAAATGGGTGACTACCTACACCCTTAAAACTCAATAGGAAGTGGTGACTCATAAAAAATCGGATAAAATAAAAAGGAAATAAAAAGGGGTCAACGCGCTTAAACTATAACTGAACCAAAAGATGGTTCAAGCAGGCCGAGCCGCAAAAAAATTGGGTGCGCACAGCTAGCGCCTCCACTGGGGATCGAACCTAGAATCTCTGGTTTGATTGAACCTAGAATTGCTGGGGACTGATCCAACCCGGTATAATTAGTTGGATTATAATGGGCTCACTCTTTGTACATGTGTACACACTTGCACATGCACGCACACTCTCATTGCACATGTGCACACACTTGCACATGCATGGACACTTATATTGTACATGTCCACACATTTGCACTTGCACTTGCACATCCACCGTGGAATGTTAAATGATTGTTTATTTCATTTCATTATTTGTCCCTTTATTTGTTCTTTATGATTGGGTTGAGACCAAAGGTTGATACCTTGATTGGGTTGCCACCATTGGGTTGAGACCATTGATTGGGTTGAGACCAAAGGGTTGATACCTTAATTGGGTTGAGACGAAATTTTCTTTTACTGATTTGAAACTTCAAGAATTGATTTTTGTCTCAACGATTTGAAGTTGGCAATGCTAGACAATAAGCCACTGGTCCTACTATCTTAATAATCTCAAATGGTCCTACAAACCTTGGAGAAAGCTTCCCTTTTTTACTGAATCTTCTAATACCACGAAAAGGAGATACTTTCAAAAATACCTTATCACCAACATCAAATTTCAAATCCCGTCGTCTAGTATCTGCATAACTCTTCTGACGACTCTGTGCTGCCAACATACATTGCTTAATTAGATTCACCTTACTAACACTGTCTTGCACAAATTGAGGACCTAAGTACTGTCTCTCACCAACTTCCTCCCAACAAACTGGTGATCTGCATGTTCTCCCATATAATGCTTCATATGGCGCCATTTGAATACTTGCTTGATAACTGTTATTATAGGCAAATTCTACCAAAGGTAGATACTTACCCCAATTACCTCCCCAATCAAGCACACAACACTGTAACATGTCCTCAAATGTCTGAATTGTCCTTTCTAATTGTCCATCTGTTTGTGATTGATAGCTTGTACTAAATCTTAATTCTGTCCCCAAGGCTTTCTGAAAAGATTCCAAAACTGAGATGTGAATCTAGGATCACGATCGAAAACAATAGACACTAGCACTCCATGCAATCTCACAATCTCATTTACATATAACTCTACAAGTGAATTAAGTGGCTGGTCTTTTCGAATAGTCAAGAAATGAGATGTCTTAGTCAAATGATCCACAATCACCCATATAGCATCATATGTCTCTTTATTGTAGGTGGTAAGCTAGTCACAAAGTCCATGGTGATATGCTCCCACTTCCATTCTGGAATAGGGAGTGGCTAAAGTAAACCTAAGGGTCTCATATGCTCAGCCTTCACCTGTTGACATATCAAGCACTTTGCTACAAACTCAGCTACATCTCTTTTCATACTTGACCACCAATAAATTGCTTTCAGGTTTTTGTACATCTTGGTGCTACCTAGATGTACTGTATATCTAGACTTGTGTGCCTCTATCAAAATTACTGCCTTAATCTCCTCATCTGCTGGAACACAGATCCGTCCTTTGAATCTCAACAAACCATCCCAATCAGAAAAGTCCTTAGTGGTCTCAGAACCACTCTTTAATAACTCTCTAGTAACAATCAGCTTAGGATCTAACAACTGACTCTCCTTGATCCTTTGAATTAAGTCAGGCTTTACCTGAACTCTAGCCACTCTTATAACTCCATCCCAAGGTAAGCTAAACTCTCCATGCCAATCACGAACTACATCCACCAAACTACACTTGCTAGTCATAAACGCAGCTAATGTGGCAACAGAAACTTCATTAAGACTACTTTTACGGCTTAAGGCATCTGCAACTACATTTGCCTTGCCTGGATGAAATTGCAGGGTAAACTTGAAATCCTTCAGGAGATCCATCCATCTTCTCTGCCTCATATTAAGATCTTTTTGTGAAAACAAATATCTCAAACTCTTATGATCTGAAAAGATCTCAAACTCAACCCCGTATAAGTAATGCCTCCATAACTTCAAAGCGAAGACTATGACTGCCAATTCTAAATTGTGAGTGGGGTAATTCCTTTCATGAGGTCTCAACAACCTGAAAGCATATACTACTACCCGACCTTGCTGCATTAACATACATCCCAAACCAACCTTAGATGCATCACAATATACAACAAAAGGCTCATCCATGGAAGGTACAATCAAAACTGGAGTTGTAGCATGCCTCTTTTTCAATTCCTGGAAACTTTGCTCACATCTGTCATTCCATTCGAATGCAACTGTCTTCTTAGTCAAATTAGACAATGGTGCTGCAATTTTGGAGAACCCCTAAAAAACGACGGTAGTACCCCGCCATCCCAAGGAAACTACAAATCTTAAACAATGTGGTAGGTCTAGACCATTCTACAATAGCCTTAACCTTAGTTGGGTCTACTGAAATGCCTTCTCCTGAAATGGTATGTCCAAGGAAAGAAATTTGTCTCAACCAAAATTGGCATTTACTAAACTTGGCATACAGTTTAGATCCCTCAATGTCTGAAGTACTATCTTGAGGTGCCCAACATGCTCTTCTTGAGTCCTGGAGTAAACCAATATGTCATCAATAAATACCACAACAAATTCATCCAAGTACTGGTGGAAAATTCGATTCATGAGGTCCATGAACATAGCTGGGGCATTGGTCAGCCCAAATGGCATAACTAGAAATTCATACTGCCTGTATCTAGTGGTGAAAGCTGTTTTCTCAATGTCTTCCTCTGCCACCTTCAATTGATGGTAACTCGACCTCAAGCAATGTTGGAAAACTAAGATGCTCCTCTCAACTGATCAAACAAATCATCTATCCTGGGCATGGTATATTTGTTCTTAATTGTGACTTGATTAAGTTGTCTGTAATCAATGCACATCCTCATGCTACCATCCTTTTTCTGAACAAATAATACCGGCGCACCCCAAGGTGAAACACTCGGTCTAATAAATCCCTTCTCCTTCAATTCATCAATTTGTTTCTTGAGCTCCTCCCTTTCAGGGAATGACATCCTGTAGGGTTGCCTAGAAATAGGAGTTGTGCCTGGTTGAAGCTAAATTCTGAACTCAATAGCTCTAGGGGGTGGTAATCCTGGCAATTTATTAGGAAATACATCTGCATATTTAGATACCACTGGCACCTCAATGATATTAGGTGTATCCCCCATGGATTCAGTTATGGCAATAGAAGCAACAAGTGCTATCCGGGTATCAACTCCTTCGCAATGGAAATAGTAAACCGGTTGCTCTGGCTTGTTAATGATGATTGTCCCTTTATAACAGTCTATGGTCACGTGATGCCTGTACAACCAGTCTATTCCCAAAATAATATCAAATCTAGAAAATTCCAATTCTATCAAGTCATCTGGTAATTCTATCTGATTAATCTTGATCATGCAATCTCTATAGATGATTTGGACTGCAGTAGTCTCTGCCCTGTGGCCTCTGCCCTGGCCTTTGCACCTGTGGCTGTCCCTGTACAGGTGCACTAGCTGTCTGTGGTGCCATCGGTGGACGAGCAAACTGAAGTAACTGGTAAGTAGCTGGTAAAGGGCAACTCGAAATATGGTGTCCTTGCTTGCCACACCTGAAACAAGCTCCCAATGGTGCAAAGCAAGGTCCTCGAACATGAAATCTCTGGCACTGCTGGCATCTAGGAGGTCCTGATCTAACTCCCTGACCATTGCTACTTTGAATCTCTAGCCTTGGCCTCTTGTTTGTATGTATAAATGTCCTCTGTGGGGTTGGCCTGTATGGAACTCTATCTCTGCTCGAATCTGGTCGCCTTTCTAAAATCAACCGCTTTGCCCTCTCAGCTCTACGGACCAGCTCAGCATACTAGGTGCACTCCACAACTGACACCTTGTCCTTAATATCAGCTCTCAGTCCCTGCTCAAAGTGCTGGATCCTCTTTACCTCGTCAGCTACCATGTGAGGTGCAAATCGAGATAACTCATCAAATCGAGCCTCATATTGCAATACGGTTTGACCTCCCTGGGAGATGTACATGAACTCTTTCGCCTTCTGCCGGCGAAAGTTTGCAGTGAAGTATCACTCATAGAAGATCTCTCCGAATCTCTCCCAGGTGATTTGACATCCTGGGTCAGTCCCCACCGGTGAACTGCCTCTCCCTTAAACATGAATGTGGCCAATTTGACTCGCTTATCAACAGGGCACTCTATGCCCTCAAAGATCTACTCAATCTTCAGCATCCATCGTTCCGCCTCCATGGGTCTGCCTGTCCCCCAAAAGATGGAGGTCCCATTTTGTGAAACCTCTCTAGTTCCTTAGCAAAATTATCGTCATCTCTCCTAGGAATTCTATCGTCTCCCTTGTTCCTCTCTACTCTGTCTACTAGCCAAGCAACAGTTGCAATAGCCCTCCAGACATTCTCCTGTGGAGCAGGAATGGGTGGAGGTGGTGGAATAGGCCGCTCAACATGATCCCCAGTAGGATAGCCCATCCGTGGCTCAGTCTGTGGTGCACTTACCGGCTCAGGCTCTACAGTCGGGATCTCCCTAGGATCATGTGCAGGTCTGCCTTTGACTCTAGAACGAGTATTCATGATGATCAATTACCACAAAGAAAATGAAGCATAATTAGAATAAGGATCTCTCATCCTAGAAAATAATTTAATGGTGCTATCTAGCGTATCACACATTCCCATATCAACCTAAGGCCTTCTACCTAAGATTGGGATCCTATTTTCTCTGATACCACTTCTGTAACGCCCCGGATCTAGATCTCGTATCCAAACTCGGAGTGTTAAAGTAACAGTGGCCCAAAAGATGCTTGTGAGACATGGAAAATCACCTAAATGATCTCCGTATCATCACACGGGTTTAACAAAAATGAAGAGTCGCCACCATTCAAGTTAAGGTGTGAATGGACACCAAAAGGATCATAAAAATGCCAAATAGAGCCTGAGTAGCTCTAATTCAAGGAAAAATCCAGAGATCAGGTAAGGGGAATTAGTTATGAGCACGGTGTGAGACACGGGAAAAATCACCGGGATGATCCCCCCTCCGTCAGCACACGGGCTCATCGTAAAAATGGGAGAGTCGCCACCATTCAGAATTTTGGGGTGTGAATGGACACCAAAAGAATTAAAAAAACAAGCAAAAAGAGATAAAAAGTGCTAAAAGGCAAATTCTAGAGTAAAAATAACCCTACTTGAAAATCAAATCCAGAGATGGGTAAGGGGATTAGATTATGAACAGGGGAAGGTGTTAGGCACCCCTATTCACCCACACAAGGTGGTTGCCAAGTGTTATTCATGCTAAAAGAAAATATAAAGCTTGCTAAAAAATCATGAAAACCTTGAAAAAGGACAAATATATGATATCTTCACATGAAAATCCAAATGAATTCCAGATCTTCTTTTATGTTAATATCACTTCTGGAATATCACAAAAAGATGGAAATCACAGCAAAAGTTGCATAAAACCAAGTTGAGGCAAATTCGGGAAATTTGGTAAAAAGTAAGGCTATTTCTCTTGAAATTAATCAAATCCAGTTTTAAATTAAATCAAACCAAATCCATTTGAAAGATTAGGGTAAACAATAGTCTCATGCAAAATTTCAATTAATTCCGGTTGAAATCCTAAGAGTTATGGCTCTTTTAAAGTTGCTGCCGGAGAAAATCAAAAGTAGCAAGTAGGCAACTTTGGAAAATCACCTAGAAAAATCTACTCCATAGAAATCCGTGACATTTGGTGTCAATGAAGTCTGTATGGCCATCTTTCAAAAGAAACTAGCCTCATACAAAAACTCATTCGGATGTGTCTTGGGTGGTCTCCCGAACAGGCCCCGAATATCACAGATTTACCCAGAAAAGTACTAATGAGCAGCTCTGAGTAAATCTGTTACCAATAATTCAAATAGAGTCAAAAAATTATGAAAGCAACTGGATTTAAAAATAGACTCATAAAGGAGTGCCCAGAAATAAAAATCATTCGAATCGGATTTAAAACGAACACATGGCGCTCCGTAGAAGTGACAAGTTCTGTATTTGAACCTGAACTGTCCAATCAACTTCGACAGAGACGTGTCAAAAATCCGTTTGATAGAAATTAATGAAATTTGGTGGACATAAACTAGACAGCCTCACCTTTCCTATGGTTTTAGAATCGCTCCAAAATTCATCCGGACGATGAAGTTATGAGCGTCCGAAGTAAGGGTACAGGTGCTGTCCAGTTAAGCCACTTTTGAAGAAAACCAAATCCGAAAAGTGATAAAAATGTGTGATCCGTGCAAGATGAACACAAATACTTTAAAAATCATTCAAAGACATTCCAGAATTGATTGAGGCCATTTATTTCAGATTTATCACAATAAATGCAATAAACCCAAAATATGAGCCTATCCCGCCAAAATAGTGCTATGTATGTGCAAGTGTGAAAACCCCTATAAGATTAATGGAACAACATAGCATGCATACATATTCATCAAAATAAGGTTCTAAACAGCCTAGGGTTCCGTTCCATTATCGTTTCCCTCTGTTCTCTCTCCCCGTTAAACACGGTTCTTCAAGATAATCAAGGGTACTTTGAATATGAAACGGTTTACAATCAATCAAAGGCTTTATGCTATATAGGTTCTAGTACTAGGGTCAATCCCCAGTCTCGTTTCTCCTAGTTCCCGCCTCCACGTTTTACGGCTAGGGGGAGTCCCGAGATACTTTGAGCCGGGGAAGGATTTTCACACACAAAGAAGGCCTTATTCTACAGAAAGGTAGAAGAAGAGATCTAGATCTAGGAATGTAAAAACAGAAAATAAAAGAAAAGTTTGAGGCTTACCTGAGTTCTGGATGCACTTCCGCAGCGGTTTCCCTTTCCTCTTGGAGTTCTTCTTGGCGAGAATTCAAAACAAGAGTTGATTGCCATTTGCTTAAGGAGGAGCCTCCTATTTATAGGCAAAGGCTAGGGTTAGGGTTAGTGAGAATGGTAGACACAACATAATGTCTATAGCCCACCAACCTTAACCCTAAGGCTATTTCCGAGATTTCCCCTCATTTAATGAGGGATATGATGGTAAAAGTGAAAAGCTCTCGGAAAGCCCTAATTTTGAGCAAAACTTGTGTATCCGGTATATCAGGCCGGATACAAAAGGGTCTTAATGTATTCCGCATATAATGCCGGATATACTAAGGCTTGCTTGTATTCGGTATGTTTCACCGGATACAAAGGAAAATACTTGTATCCGGCCTGAGTTGCCGGATACAAGGAAAAAAACCTTTTTTCCGAATTTTAACACAGGCAATACTTATTTACATGTAATATCGTTTAAGTAAATGTCCTCGTATTTTTTAATCTCCATTTACTTAAGATATTACATGTAAATAAGCAAACACCCCCTTCCCCATTTGAATCCATTAAAAATAGTTCCAGACCCAAATTCCAAGTGAATAAAAAGTCAACTTTCCAGTTCTAGGCAAAATTCCGATTTTTCAAGTCTGGAAAAAAGGTTCAATATGTTAAAACCAAGGTATTCGTCAAGATTTAAAATCTCAAAAAATTCTTTTATGCAATAACATGGCTAAAAACCTGATTACCGGGAAAAATTATCTTGAAATCTGGCTTTAAAAAATATTTCATTTTCTGGGGTCAAAAGTCAACAAAATTCAACTGGAAAAAGCTTGACTTTGCACAAAAGATTGAATTCGGGCCTTTTCCTTTTCCGTTTTGGATTCAAATGGGTTAAGTATCTCAAACCCAATGCAAAGAATTGAAAATTCCAATAAAATATTTCTCTCCTTCAAGATTTATCAAGAATCGTGCAATTTTGGGGTGTCTACACAGGGGAAGGTGTTAGGCATCCCCACTCATCCATACAAGACGGTTTCCAAATGCTTGTTTATGCTCGAAGATTGTTTGCTAGCTAAAATCAACAAAACACAAAAAAAGGCTTGAAAGTAAGCATACATGTGTGTGATTCCTCCATATGAATAGCCCAATAAATTTGGACTCTCTTTATGGATATATCACATCTAGAACTTCATGAGTGGATAAAAATCAAAGTAAAAAAAAATGAAAAGAAATCAAGCTAAGGCAAATCTGGCCATAAGGGCTTGAAGACTTTAAACACTCATAAGTTCCTCGATCTAAACTCAAATCAAATGAAATCAAGGCCATTAGAAAGCTGGTATGAAGTAGAGTATTCAGTAAAAAATTCAGCTCGATCCGATTTAAAACAAGAGAGAAATACTCTATTAAAATCTGCTGTTATAACTTAGAAAAAGCGGCAAGTAAGCATTTTTGAAGTTCTATTTGTGGAGTTTGGATCCATATAAATTCGTGAAAACTTGCATAGATGAAGTAGGAGGTGCCATCTTTTAGACGAAATAAGCCTCACACCAAACTTCATCTGTTTGTGACTTATGTGACCTCTTGAACATGCCTAGAGGATCACAGATTAACTCAGAACTCTGGTACATAGCCACTCTGAGTCAATCAAACACACAAGCCACAAATCAAAACAAAACCTTATGAAACCAATTGGACTCGAAAATAGACTCCTCAAGGAAAATACAGAGATTAAAATCACCTGAAACAAATAAAAAATGAGCGAATGGTGCTCAATCAAAGTAGTAAGTTCAGCAATCTGGACTGAACTGTCTTGCCGAATTTGACCAGATGGTATCAAAAAATGGCTTCATAGAAATCAATGAAAATTACCAGAGATAAACTAGACAGTCTCATCTATCACATGTCTCTAGAATCATTCAAAAATTCATCCGGATGATGAAGTTATGAGCATTCTAAGGCAGGCTACAAATGCTGTCCTGTTTTGAAGAACTTTGAATAAAAAGCCAAAGTCAGTGCATGTGTGCAAATGGATTCGACCAAAAACAACTTGAAATCATGAAAACATTCTCATGAAGTCCCAAAAGTTCATTCTAAGGCTTGGGATTTCTATTTCTACGAGAACACAAAGATCAAATGCTATAGAGAGCATTGATCATGATGTTTTCTCCACATTCAAAACACAACTAATTCAAAGAAGCAATCATAGGTGCAAAATAACCAGCATGCTCTTCATCATATGAAGATTCTAAGCCTAGAGGATCCATTCCAACTTCTTTTTCCCTAGGTTCTCTCTTCACATTTTACGGCTAGAGAGGATTCTTAGGTACTTTGGAAGAGTTTTGGGGCTACAAACAAACACAAAGTGGCCTTATACTACAGAAAGGTAGAATTTGGGAGTTAAAATGTAAGGAAGAAGCTAGAAATCCAAATGGAGCTTTACCTTTAGTAGCTTGAGCCTTGAGTAGACAATCCAGCAGAGTTTCCCTTCTTCTTGCAGAGCTTCAATGCTTCAAATTGTCAGCCATTTGCAAGAGGAGAACCCTTCTATTTATAGGCACAGCCAGGGGCATAAAGGTCCCAAGGGTATGCCCATAAACCCTTCTAGATTATTCCAATTCCAATTAAAGGCTTGAATTGGAGTAATTTCGCAAGTTTCGGAGGGTAAAATGGAGAGTTCAAGTCCCCAAGAGAGAGGCAATCTGCATAAATAAGGCTCAGAAATCGAGTCTTTTCGCAAATGCAAGAAATGGCAAAAACCACATACTTAGTGCGGTTTTGCACAATACGCCCTCTATGTGCGGTTGCAGCACCAGACTTCACCAACCGCATACACAGAGCAGTTCAAATTTAGTTACAAGCTCATGATTGCTGCCGACGTGGCCTAACGGCCTGAGCTTCTAGAAGCCACATGGCAGCCCACTTGCGCTCATGCACAAAGCGTGAATCCAACCGCACATCATGTGCAGTCGCAACAGCACTTCATATGTGGTCAGAACAAAATTAACAAAAACCACTGTACATATGCGGGCAACACATTTTTGGTTGGTTTTGAGCCTTACTTGCACATGCAATACTTATTTACATGTAATATCATTTAAGTAAATGTCATCGTATTTTTTAATCTCCATTTACTTAAGATATTACATGTAAATAAGCAAACACACCCCCCTCCAATTTGAATCCATTAAAAATAGTTCTAGACCCAAATTCCAAGTGAATAAAAAGTCAATTTTCCAGTTCCAGGCTAAATTCCAATTTTTTAGGTCCGGTAAAAAGATTCAACATGTTAATACCAAGGTATTCGTCAAGATTTAAAATCTCAAAAAATTCATTTATGCAATAACATTGCTAAAAACCTGATTACCGGGAAAAATTATCTTGAAATCTTGCTTTAAAAAATATTTCATTTTCTGGGGTCAAAAGTCAACAAAATTCAACCGGAAAAAGTTTGACTTTGCATAAAAGATTGAATTCGGGCCTTTTCCTTTGCAGCTTTCGATTCAAATGGGTTAAGGATCTCAAACCCAATGCTAAGAATTGAAAATTCCAATAAGATATTTCTCTCCTTCATGATTTATCAAAAATAGTGCAATTTTGGGGTGTCTACAATGCTAAACCAGACAACAATTCAAATTATACTTTATTCATAATCAGAGTGCGGAAGAAAAATATGAAATCTAACAAAAGTGCGGATTACATAAATCAAAGTATCCAATCATAATCACCGATCAATAGCAACCATCAATTAAAATTGTCTGGTATGGGTTTAACTATAGTACTCTAAAATAACCCATGATAAACTACTATAAATCTCCTACACAAATGAATATCAAAATAATAAATAATATCCCTAATCCTACATAGTAAAGTAATCTTCTTCTTGATAATCAGAATAGTCCCCTTGCGAATCAGGATCCGCAACGTCCTCACCAAGATAATCTGAAAACAAATCCAATAAAACAATGTGAGATAATAAAATCTCAACAACTAGCCATGTAGAAAAGAAACATTTATACAGTTCTATATATGCAAAAGAATAATCAGATTAATCCATCAATTTAAATCTCAAAACAGTCGTTCACGATAAGTCTTGCAAGACTCATGAAATAGAGACTAGAGAAACAACAAGCTCTACCAATATGCTACTTAACCGGTTTACAGGTGGACTAGCCGCTACCAATTAGGTTATTCAACACCCAACGGAAGAACTCAACCAATATCGAAGTGAGTTAGCATGTATGGCCCAACCAATCTAAGAGTGGGTAACGTAGCAACCGACCAATACAGGAGCGGTATCATCCTCGTGATGATGGAATGCCTATGACCCAGAATTCGAACTCTAATAACATTCCACTTACTAGCTACTCTATGGATCCATGTAAGAGCTAAGCCCACTCAACAATGGCAAACCAAAACCAGGTAGTAGACATACGTCACAAAATCCGCATATGCGAAATCAATAATATAGGCATACGCCAAGTCACATAGGTGATAATAAACCTACATACGTGTAGACACATACATGTCCAAAATCATGGTCTCAATAGGCAAATACGATCTGAGTGTAAATTAAATCATTCAATGCTTAAAACATATTTAGATAGTCCAAATACAAGTGTAGGAACTCTAAAAATCAAATTTCATTTAAAAGAAAACAATTTGGAACAATAAACTCGAATAAAAGCTATTTCAGTAGAACGTACCCAAAATCTTTATAAAAATTCGATTTAATCAACGGCCAGTGCAAACAATCTCTAAACACTTAAATCTTATGGGTACATGAGTTGGAAATCAATAAAAACAAATTTATAGTGAAAAACTAGGCTAATTTCAAAATATCAAAAATACTGTTAGGGGCGCTCGGGCGGCGTTGGGTGCTCATGCGGGCGTTTGTTACAAACAGGTTTTGAAAAGGTTCTTAGAAGTTTGGTCGCTCAAGAGAGTCCTTGAGCGACCACTCGGGCATTCGGTTTATCGAAATCTGTCAACTCTCAGGTTTCAGAACTTTAAAAAAAACACAGGTGGGGCACCTTGAGTAGCGCTCGAGCGGCGACGAGCGTCCGCTCTTTTCAACTAGCGCCTCAGGTGAGGCTCGAGCGTTATTGCAGGTGTCAGTTATAATTTGTAACTTTCTGGAATTCGCGATTTTTGAAAACTTCATATTTGTTTTTCCAGATTTTTAACACCTTGTTCCAAATCTTGGGTTTTCATCTTCAAAACACTTTAAACTATTCCAGATGATCGAATACATCAAACTACATGTTTCTATATCAAATCATTCACAAACCATCGGAAAACTCTCGTTTAAACATGTTCTTTGATAAACCAAAGTATGTCTGTTTATTCAAGTTTTAAGGGGCTACTTACCTCTCTTCTTGGATTAAATCTTCACCAACAATCCTAGCAATCACCTCTCCTTCAATCCTTACGAACACAACAACTTCTCTTCTGATTTAAATCAACATAAACATGAATCCAGAATATTTCAGCAAACTAAACCATACGTGAAGACCACAAATCAATATTTTGATTTATTCTCCTACCTTAGATCCCACGAAAATCTTCCCTTCTTCTTCTTCTGATCTGATCTGAGCAAAGCCAAAGCAAAGTTTTAAGCTCCACAAAACTCACGTATAATAGAGAAGTAGGCTGCGGTTGTCTTCTTTCTCCTTCTCTCTTCTCTTCACGTGAATACCACTTCTAATAATTTTTTTTTCTTTTTATATTTTCATCCAACACAAGTTTAACCCTAATAACCCTTCCTTAAATACTTCCTATAATATCTCAAGTGTTTTATAACTCCCAATAACACCTAGTTGACTACTCTCTCTCCTTAGAGTAGGATTCGGTCAACTCTAAAATATTTTCTCTCCCCTTTTATTTTATTTAATTAATTAGATAAACAACAATATAATAATAATGTTAAACTCTAACTCAACATTAAATTATAAACTCACCTTGAATTAACTCTCCAAGTTCTCAGGGTCACCCTGCAACTCTTCAGATCGAACCAATTCCTCATTCCCTGCAATATTAATAGTATTGATTAATTTATTTATTTTATATTAATTATTTTATTAATAAAATCTGAGATTTTACAATGTAGCTATCACTGGTCATCATATGATTCGTGTGGACCCACCTAAGACACAACATGGCACCACGCTATTAATCCACGGTGATTGTTGATTGGTTTCGGTATGCTGCCATCTTACTATAGCGGCAAGGTTCTATTTCTCCTGCATGGGAGATCGGTTGAGGTGTTTTCCTTTCCAAAAAATGACCCTGAATTTTCTTTTGGCTATATCTCCATTTCAACTCTGATTTGAGCACGGGTTTTTTTTGTTCTTACGCATTCTATTCGAACTACCCTTTAAAATGGCATAGGCCTTGCAGCCTAATCACGCCTAGGAAAAGACTAGTTTACCCTTACCTTATTTGGGTGAAAGTTTGAATGCTTATAGTCACTTATTATAAGAAAATAACAGAACAAATCCAAACTAGGATATTAACGATCTTGGTGAATTCACAAAACCATACCATTTGACACTCCAATGATAACAGCTTGTTAATCAGAAATAAAGTTCAATTTTACAATACATATGCTTAGGGGTGGCAATCGGTCGAATATGGTACGGATCTGCTAAGATCCGAATCTGATCCGAAAAAAATTTACCGATATCCGAATTCGATCTGATATCTGACGGATCTTTAATACTTAAATCCGAATTCGAAATTCAATGAATATCCGAATTCCGAATTCGATCCGATATCCGATCCTAAATCCGAATTCAAAACCGAAATCCGAATTTGAGCTTGTTTGAACCTGAAACTTTAAAAAACAATTTTAACAATTAAAGTAAATTCAACTATAAATTTTAACACAAATCCAAGTGTCTAATGATCAAATGAAAAATTAACCCATTTAACTTATGGTTGAACCATGGTCTGGGCTAAGTTTATATATATTATAAGTATGTTTTCGGTTCGGATCTTTTTCGGATCGGATACATGTATATCCGAATCCGAATCCGAAAAAATTCGGATCTGAAATTCGAGATCCGTATCCGAACCGTGGATCTAAATCCTATATCCGAATTTGGTAATTTCGGATCGGATTCGGATATATATCCGACCCATTGCCAGCCCTACATATGCTGATTTAAAATTAAAGCAATTAGATGCTCTTATTCTTATAAATAACTAAAAAAGAAAGGCAATATGCAATAAACAATATTGCTTTCAAACCGACGTCGCCTTCACTAAAATCCTATCGTTTTGGTTGATCGTATTGATCTTCAAAACGGCAAGGGCCTTGGCAGAGCAGTGGAGCACCCTTATGCACACAATCAGCTCGCTAGCCACAGAGGTAACAACACAAGACTGCTTTCAATCGCAAGAATCAAATCATGATCTAGCCTAGGCATGTCAATTGGTTCGGTCCAAATTAAACGAGAGAAAATTTATTTGGTTCGTTTACACTTTCTTTGGAAGCAACCAAACCGAATTAAACTGAAGTGCACACACACACATATTATTCAAACATTTTGCAATGAATAATTTAGATTCTACGACCAATTGAACCAACCAAAATGCCTTTAACAAACGTCAGCCAAGAAAGAGGTCTCAAATTTAATCCCTGTCAGCCTTCCCAGGAGGGACATCATTCATCCATATATACAGGAAAACCCCATTTAAAACAATTCTATTATCCAAGTACATGCTATAGTGAAGACACAACATAAATCCGACCCAGGTCTAAAGGCCTTCAAAGCATAGAATGTATGCTTCATTTAGAGCATAAAATCAATAATAGCAGTATATCAGTACTAGCGGAGTCAAGTGGCTGTCGATCTCAAGGATACTACATCATTTCCACTTTTTAAACTTGCCTCCAAACATCCCATGCCGGCCAAACTTCCCGTGCTTCCCGAATTTCCCATGCTTGAATTTTCCGTGTTTGAACTTCCCCTGGTGATGCCCATAGTAAGCTCCATGGCCCAGATGATGTGCACCATGTGACATCTGGTGTGCACCATAAGCAGCGGCGGCGGCAGCAGCACCACCGGCTAGCATTCCCCCAAGGCCAGGTCCATGTCCATATCCATGTCCTGCAGATAGCAGCCTCAGGGATCAACCAATACTTATATTAAAAAAAAAAAAAATCAGAGAATGACATCATAGCCTGTGGAGCCAGCAAAGAACTCAGTTGAAAACTAGAGCAGTTGCAGAAGATTGGGTTTTTATTCCAAAAATATAGCTAGGAGTATGATATTTAGACATCAAGAGACAATGTCTGAAACAAAAATCTCAACATCATTTATGAAATGATTCCTACTCATTTTTTCTGCAATTTAGATTCACTGAAGCATTTCTTTTGGCAACTACTACTTCTCACAGCTAATAGAGGATGCATAAAAGATTTCAATTTGAGCTTTTTCAACTCGTAAATCATAGAAATCATCCTACATGTTTTAAGTATCAATTTCTGTTTCTACAAAAAAATGGATAACATTTGGCACCACAAACAACCTCAAGTATATAAATTGCTTGTCCATATTACCTGGATAAGGGGCAGAAGGACCAGGGTAACCGGTTGGTGGGTATGCACCTGGAGGGGGATATCCTGCAGGTGGGTAGCCTGGTGGTGGATACCCTGATGGTGGATATCCCTGAGGTGGGTATCCTGAAGGAGGATATCCTTGAGGAGGGTATCCTTGTGGAGGGTATGCTCCGGGTGGTGCAGGATAATGTCCATGTGGATATGCAGCAAGACCATGAGCAAGGTGTGAGAAAAACCCTTTGTCAGATGACTCGTGATCATGTTTGTCCTTGCCACCACCCATTTTTCTTCACTGAAAAACTAATGCCCCAACTGTTGACAGAAAAGTGACCTGTTAGAGCAGCTACAAGCATACAATAATCAACAGTGCACGTATCAGAGGCAGATGGAATGCATATATACAATTGAGTCTAATCAAGCTACTGGAACTAAAACTCATTGCTTTTCTTTTCTAACGCTCAATAAAATATTTCTCACCTTTTCGCTCATAGATGTGGAAAAAAAAACTTGATTAAAAAATAAGTGTCTAAAATTTATAATAACAAGGATCCAAACAAGATAAATTTGAGGCAAGAAGCTAGAAATGATGGATCCAAAATGATGTGGGAAAAACGATACCAAGTGATGCCAATGATGCATTGCAATCTGTGTAGAATCTGATCTAATCTAGCTGGTCAAGACTGGAACAAGCACAGATGTTCATGCTTTTAATTTCACCATGATCAAAATAAGCAGGACAAGGGGCCAAGAATGAAGAGTTTAGGCCATTCTCTCCTTCACTCCTTGACTATCAAAAGCTATGGCCAACATCTATCTGTACTCTATATAATGCAAAGCAGTTCCTTGGAATTGTATATTCCTATGGGGGCAACTTGCTCATTTTTATTTTCACTTTCCAAAAATACCCTTGAATAGTTTTTATGCCCTTAAATATCATAAACAATTTCTCATATGCCCTTTTCAATTGCATACCACCCACAACTGCAGCCATATATAAGATGACCAATTCAAAATCCTCAATTCCTCATCATGAGAGCAGCCAATCTATCATATGGATCAAAATATTACTTAAAGCTCTTCCTGAGCTTTCCAGCAAAAACTTGCTGCTTTACTGCAGCCCTTAGTGAGAGCCTGAACTAATTCACAATCCATGAAATAATATTCTGGGTGCATATGATTCAGATGTTATTTATTTTCCTTTGCCTTCCCTTTCCTCTTATCTAAAGCCGGTGCTATGCTCAAGCAGTAGTAGGTCATTTCCCATCCCAACATAAGCACAATATCCAAAACGATAGCAGTAGAAACAACAAAGAACTAACATGTTCACAAATTTTCTTGATTAATGTCTGAATTCTAACTCAAGACACTTTCACATTGACAATAAGCATGTGGGCCTTATAAAAAAAAAAGAAAAAAGAAAAATAACAAATTGCCTGGGACTTAAACATCTATCTTTCCCTAACATGATACCCAATACATCTTATTTAGTAGTTATTTTAGAAGAATGAATAGCTTTGGCAACAGACCTCTCAGGTTTCCTTGCATGTTGACGCCCCATGAAAAACCAACCAACAGACAACACCAGTCTCAGACAAAATGGTACGTCTTTTAGTTTGAGGTTTATCTTATGAATTCCATATGAAGTGCCTCTGAACAGCTCTGTGTGTATTTTGCTCTGTTTTGTTCTAAACAAATGCAGATCACAACAAAGATCTCACCAGGGAAAAAAGCAAACCCTAGAAATCCTAAGGAGATTTCTCAAATATATTTTTTCTGGGCCCATCTGTTTTTCTATCCTCAGGAAATTGCCACTAAACATCAACAGAAAGCACTGTTACTTACAGATTCACACATACGCACAAGGGGGAATATCCCGTAATCTAAAACTTCAATGTGAAAGAGGAAAAGACCCAAAGAACTTAGGACGGAAAATCATCCTCATTCCTCATTCCAAAAGAAAAAAACAAAAAGAAAGTCGCTGAACAAGATCCAGAACAGCACTAAAGAGAAAGAGATCTAAATACCATATTTCATATATGATTCAACGGAAAAAAGAAAAAAAAGGTAATTAGAAAGCACTATCGATCACTCTCAAACAAAATATAAAAGACGATCATTCAAAAACACAATAGATGCAACTTTAAACATTTCATCGATCATAGCCAAACTAACCGTAAAACATTTCGAGAGCTGAAGCTCCAAATCGCTGATCATAAATATAATCCGGAAATATAATTTTGTTCATAAAGATCAAATCAAAATCCACAATAAGATTATTCCAAGAGAAGAGAAGACAGTTTACCGATTTCGATTGGAATCTCCGTCCCGATTGCTTTCAATATCACTGTCTGCAGAATTGGGAATCTATTTTTTGGCAAGTGACGAGAGGTGTTTGCGTATAAATACGTTTTGGGTATTTATGAATTCCGTGTTGGGCAGGAAACGCGTTCTATCCATTCCCACGCACCGAGGCTTAATCCCGAAGGAATTTGTTGGGATTGGAGAAAAAGTAGGGGAAAGATATTTCTTAAAAATAATTCAGATTTAGTCTATTAATTCTTAAGAATTAAGAATGAATAATACTTTTTAAAATTATTGTGAATCAGTATCATTTTATTGGACTTGTGCTTTATGTTTTCTTTTCTTTTTGCTTCATTTTTGCACATCCAATGTCCTTTCTTATTTCCTTCTTTCATACCAAGCACTTTATTTAGGGCTCATGACTCAATGGGTTAGAAAAAAGAAATTAGGCTCAACTGATTTGACTAGAGATTTTGTTTTGAAGACTTGACAGATTAAAGCAAGGATGGCCTTTCATCCTTTTGCAGAAGTTGTGACAACTTGGTTTAGATATTCGATGCAAATTTAGTTCAGGAATTGTTTTCATCCTTTTGTTCTTATTCTTTTTTCTCTACCCCAGTGTGGGGTGGCTAGACACAACACGGGTATCTGAATAACACGAACAAGCCTGAAGTGTTTCACTAGCGATTCTTGATTCGAGATGCATGAAGGATGGCCTCTCATCCTTTCTCAAAGACATGATGCTAAAGCCAGCCTTGACCCTTAGCTGGTTTAGGCATTTTTCTTTCTTTTTCTTTTCCTCTCTTTGCTTTCAGGGATTGCTCTGCCCCAATTTAAAGATAGGTGTGGAAGGAAAATCAGGGTTTGGATCAGGAAAGGATTGCCACTGGCTTAGTCAAGGTTCTCATGGGAGCAGTATCTTGCACCCAGCTGAAGACACCTTTGAGCAACTTGGTATCTTTCCATGATCATGGTCGTGGCAAAAAAGGTGGTGGTCTCAGAGCGAAGTCATCATCCACCGAGCACTTATCAATTTTTTTCTTTTCTTTTATTATTATTATTTTAAATTTTGCATGAAAGTAAAAGTATGCAGAAACTCTTACAAAATGATTGATCCCGCCTGGGATGGTCGGTGCAAAAAAGTAAAATTTAACTTAACCTGAAAATGGTGGACTCGGAGAAGAACCACATTCGGGAGTTGGTTGCTCCTTGCAACCTTACTTGATTTTTTTCAACTTGTTCCTCTTGAAGATGCCCCCTTGTGATCTGGAAGAGGGTTTTGAGTCACAGCAGTGGCTAGTGTGTTGGTTGGAGCAGGAGGGTCCACAGTGAGTTTGCTGGTGTCAATCAAATCTTGGATCTCATGTCTCAGATCCCAACATTGGTTGGTGTTATGTCTCGGTGCCCCTGAGTGGTACTCACATCTCTCATTAGGACTGTAGTTCTTGCCGATGAATGTTTTAGGATTTGACAGCTTTATTTGCAAATACCCTCCTTTCAGTAATGTTGGTAATAACTCAACTAGTGTGTATGGAAGTGGAGTGAATACTCTTCTCAGCCTTGCCTCCATTTCTTCTCTTGTCCTTCTCGGTGGACCCTGATATGGTACAGCCATTTGTCCCTGGTTCTGTGGAACTGGTGTCAGGGGCCTCTAGGAGATGTGATAAGGTCGAGTAGGCTGCACATAGTTCACTGCCTGCCCCTCAGTTCTCCATGGTTGCTCTTGCCCCTGGCTTCTATTACCCTGATTCCCCATTGGCCTCCTCTAAGTGGCATTCTGCCCACTGCTATCTATCTTTCCTAATCTTACCGCATCTTCAATTTTGTCAACTGTCAGAATCAAGTCACTGAAACTTGCAAAACTTTGCCCCAGTAACAGAGTGAAGAAAGGTTGACCAAGCGATGCTATAAACAAAGACGTCAACTCTTGCTCTAGCAGTGGTGGCTTGACCATTGTTGCCAGCTCTTTCCATCTCTTAGCATAGTCTCAAATTAACTCATGACTCTTCTTTGCCAACCTTTGCAGCTCTGCCCTTGTTTGAACCATCTGGCTGTTCCGACAAGATTGCTGAATGAATACCGCAGCGAGGTCATTCCAGGTCTTTATCTTTGCTTTGTCTAAACTCAAAAACCAATAATAGGCAACCGCAGTTAAAGACCGCTAAAAGAACTGTACCATGATTTTCTCGTCTTTTGCATATTGGCACATGTCGCTAGAATATGACCTTAAGTGGTTTAGTGGACAGCCAGTGCCATCAAACTGGTGCAATTCGGGACATTTGAACTTGGTAGGGAGTGTATGTCTGAGAAAAAGTAGAGGTTTTACAAAGTAGCCTCACTCTGAACTGTGTTTGGCTATAGTTGCTTCAGAAGATCTTCCTTCATGGTCATTAGACGGGCCTCGAATTGGGCTTCCTGCGTTCTATACTAGTCTTCTTCGTCTTGCCCTAGTTGGACAGGTGTGAACTGTTCTTGCTGCTGTATTGGGTGGACAAGATCTGCCACAGGAGGTGGGAGTGGAACGGCTTGTGGTGGCGGATGTGGCAGTGCCATAGGTGGAGGTTGTGCTGGATGTGGCGGAAGCGGTACTGTTGGCACTTCTACCCGTGGTGGTTGGTGCTGTTGAGTGACCAGAGTTGTCGGTTGAACTTGCTTTAGATCCCTGATCTCTGCCATGAGGGACTGAATAACCATAGTCATACTTTCGACCTTTTGGGTTAGGTCTTTAACCACTTGGGTTTGACTAGATTCTGCTTAGTACTGCACTGGTGGAGTCTGATTCCTTGTACATCCATATCTAGTCTTTTGTGAGATCGAAGATTGTATGGGCTCTTGGGAGCAATTTTGGATACCTGTTGACCATTTTGCAAAAGTTAGTGCATTTCTTTGGCAAATTAATCATATTTTTTTTATGCTTTTTGCTTTTGAACTTATCTGTAGATTCTTATGAAAATTCCTCTTTGCCATGGTCAATTGAGATCAGATTTGTGATCTGATTTAGATGGATGGAAGCAAGTTAGGAACAATCTTTGAGAATGTATCATTGATCTATTTTTAGTTACACGAAGGCAACTGGGAGAGAGAACCTGAAGGAATGATCTGTTTTAGCTGCACAAAGACAACTGGGAGAGAGAACCCAAAAGAATGATTTTTTTTTGGTCGCACGAGGGCAACTGGGAAAGAGAACCCTATGTCTACTGGTTTGTTTTAATCGTCTGTAGACGACTGGGAATGAGAACCCAAAGGATAGGTCTGTTTTAGTTTCACAAAGGCAACTGGGAGAGAGAACCCAAGGAATGATCTGTTTTAGTTGCATGAAAGCCACTGGGGAAGAGAACCCTATGTCTATTGGTCTGTTTTAGAAAGAGAACCCAAGGGATTGGTCTGTTTTAGCTGCGTCAAGTCAGCAAGGAAAGGGAACCTAAAGAATTTGATCTATTTTAGTCGCTTGCAACAAGGAAAGAGAACCTCTTGGTTCATGCCCTAATGAACCGGAGATAGTTTATAATGAATTGAACTCAGTATCACGGGGTTGGACTTATGTCTCCGCAGGGGTGGGCTAAAAAACAGCAACACCCGGGCTCACCCAACTGGTCTTCGATTTAAGAATTAGTCGCCAGGTGCCACAATGTTTGGACTCAAGTCGAGTCTTTGCAGGGGAAGGGCTAAAAACAGCCACCTCAAAGTTCACTCAGTTGGTCTTCGATTTAAGAATCGGTCATCGGGTACCACAATTTTTGGACTTATGTCTCCGTAGGGGGTAAGCTAAAAAGCAAATACCTGGGCTCACCCAATTGGTCTCCAATTTAAGCATCAGTCACCAGGCGCCACAATTTTTGGACTTATGTCTCCACAAGGGAAGGGCTAAAAATAGCTGCCTCCGAGCTCATTTGAAGGGTTGGTCTTGACAGGGCCATCTTCAGACGCCACCAATTTAGATCGTTGGATCTAGGGCAAAAACCGAGTGATCTTGTGAATAAGATGCATTCGGGTGTGATCCGAGTTCAATCCATGAGCACTTTAAGAAACGCCTATAGGTATTAATATTAGAATAATTAAGGAGTAGGATTCGAAGGAAGGGGTCTAATGTTGTAAGACCCCAGTTTTGAGTAGAAAAAATAATAATAATAATAATAAACAATATAAAATAGTAGATAAAATAAAATATACGCAAAAGTATGAACACATGGATTTATGGACAGGCTTGATCAAAATTTATTTATTGCTGGAGATTTGTGGTCATTAGTTGTCAAAGAGAATAACCTAAGTGGCCGGAACATGTAGGGTTTCCAGTGGGCGAGCGCGCATAGGATCAAGGGTTTAAAGAGTTATCGAGCGGCGTATGTATCGCAAGGTAAATATACCAAAAGGGGAAATTAGGGTTTGGGTTTAAACGAATACTCGTATCGTACTTGTGGAAATATTTTCGTTAGTCTCGTTATCTGGAGAACTGGGCGACTTGGCGATTGCGGCTGTTAATGGCGATTAGGGTTATTCCCGTGAAGAACAAGAATCGGAAGAAATACTAGGAGGTTATTGGAGTCGGATTTCTGCGGGTTATTTCTCTCGTGAGCAGAGGATTCGTGCGGCTACCATTTCATCTTCGTGCGCAGCCGGAGTCGTGCTCGGCCGGTTGTGGAAGATGCTGTTGTTCTGGGATTAAGCGCATACGGTGAGTAGCACTGATTTACAACTGGGTTTTGTACTTGATGTTTTCGTGAGCTTATTCTGATGCATGGTTTGTATATTAAGTGATGTATGAGTTTTCTGGTTTTTTTGGTTTTCTGGAAATGACATGAACAGAGTCTCCGGACTGAATTTTATCTTTAAAAATAAAAGTGTTTATATTAAATCCAAATATGGTTGGGAAGTCTCCTGGGAGTATTAGGAGTGTAGTAGAACAATTACAGGGGTAAACAAACCGGCCAGTCATGTAGATCTTGGAATAACAGAGAAATGAAAATCACAGGGGGTATCCGCCCACCTCGCGCTCACCGGCGCTCACCTAAGAGGTAGGCGCCCCGTTAAATACCACCCACCGCCGAGCTCACGCCCGTCTGGCGCTCAGCTCGCGCTCAGCAGAAAACCCTGTGCTCATCTCGCGCAAATCTCGCGCCCACCTCACGTCCGTCTCGCGCTCAGCTCACGCTCACCTAGCGTCGAGTGAGCGGTGGGTCGATTTTACCCCATTTCCTTACCGCCGACCGGCGCTCACCTCGCGCCCACCTCAGGAAGTGAGCGGCAGACCCTATTTTGCTTACTGAATTGGAGATTTGATTTAACTAAGAGTATTTGGGTTACTTGAGGATTAAACCACTTCACTATTCACTTGTTTGGGAACCCTGGGAATCTATTTTGCCTAGGAAACTATTAGAGGAAAATTTAGTGAACTACTTAAAAGCTTTCAAGTTGAGTTTAGGTTATTTATGAATGTTATGCCGGATACCAAACCACTAAGAGTTACTAGTTACATTTCCTCTGTTTTATACACTGTTTTGATTGAGGAGTTATTCTATTCTGGTTTCACTGGTTTGGAAACTTTAAATGTATTGTAAAGATTTCCTTGGTATGAATGAATTGAGTTTTACTTTCAAATGACATGTGTTACGGAAATGAGAAAATACTGAAAGTACTTGAGGTACTGCTTGGTCCAGAGGGACAAGTGATGAATTGTGATGAGTTTTGCATGATGTGGAATGAATGGTTTTACTTTGATATTGGAATTGAGATTAAACGATGTTTTACTGTTTTGGTCTAGCTTGTCCTGGATCCAGATGTTTAAGCTTAGTAATGTGATGTTATTGTTGGTTGTTGGAATTGCATGGCCTTGTGTGTTGCCACGACCGGTGTAGAGCAGCCAGAAACCCTGAGTAGGCCTGGTTGTCAATGCAGAAACCCGGGGAGTAGGCCTGCATTGGATGACGAAACCCTGAGTAGGCTGTCATTTCAGAGTATCCGAAACCCTGAGTAGGCCGGAACTGTGTACATGGAGGTGTGGAGTGTCTACTTGGCATGTTTAATTTATCAACTAAACAATAGTCATGACATTGACCAATGTTGGTACTTGATTTGTTTTGACGTGATATGTTTTATTCGCTGGTTTGTTGGTATTTATGGTTCATGGAATATTGTTTACCGATTATTCGGTATTGTACCTCCCGCTGGTGTAGAGCAGCCAGAAACCCTGAGTAGGCCTGGTTGTCAATGCAGAAACCCGGGGAGTAGGCCTGCATTAGATGACGCAGTCATTTCAATATCCGAAACCCTGAGTGGGCCGGATATACATTTGGAGGTGTGGACATGGTTATGAGAAGACTTTGTGTTATATGACATTGGTATATTCTGGAATTATATCTTGAGATACGAAATTATGGTTAATTGCTATATTGTTGTCAGTTAATCATTATTTTATCGATAGCTTCGGGATTGAAAGCGGATTGTTATTGCTTGATTTACCTGATGGTTTTCCGCACTGATATGAATTGGATTATTGAAGTTTAGTCGGATTATTCGGAATATGTGTGTTATCATCATGGGATATGGTTTATAACTGTGGCATGTTTTAGAACTGAAATAAATGTATTTGTGCATGCATGTGCTGCTCACTGGGATATTCGTTTCTCATTCCGTATTGTTTTGTTTTGTTTTCAGCTGCTCTTGGAGAGGACGATACTTGCGGGTAGTTACTTGGTCATGTGAGTTTATTTTCGTTTGGGATTATTTAGCGCACTCTGTTATATAGTTATTGTTGTATTCATGTTTTTCCTTCACTCTGATATTGCAATCCTGTGTTTTATAATAACCTCTGGAGACGAGTTACGGGTTTTTCATGTGACTCGGATCCGGGGCGTTACAAATGTGACCAGAGATCGCGATTTTGTATAATTGGAAAAAAAGGGGTCCATTAGGACCAAAAGGCAATATTAACTTTGCAACAAGCGTCTGCAAACTGATTTACTGCTTTCATTATGTCTTTGTTCTATCCATTCAAAATTACATTTAAAATTAAAGCATTAAATTGAAATAAAAAGTGTGTGATTCTAAGGGTTGGTGCCTATCAAAGCACAACTCCTAGACATACTTGTGTAAGGAAGCATGCCCAAGTCCTGACGAGCTTTATCCTTTCACTGCTCTTTCATCTGTTAACATGTGACCTCAACAAAACTTACAACTTGTCAGCTAGGGTGAAAATTACATGATGTTCAAAAAGCTGAAAGAGAATGCAATCTTAGGGTTGTTGTAAACTCTAAGAAAGGATACATTTGATTCAAAAAGGGTAGGTTGAAAAAGGCCTAGTTCTAGGGTTCAATTTTCTTTGTTCTGATCTGGCCTGCTTTCATCTGCTTAAAGACTGATCTGGACTCAAGATACTTCTTGCGGACTCAATGGGTTGAGGCCCACAGCTCTCAGGACTCAATGCATGGATCTTGGGTGGTTTCCTTGATCAGAGTTTAGGTAAGCTTCCTAATTTAGGGCTGAGGTAGCCCAAAGTCTAGGGTCCACTCAATTTGATGCAAAAGAAGGCGGGGGTTACTGCCCTTGATGGACTCTTGGGTTTTAAATTGATTTTAACTCATCTTCATTTATCATTCACATTTACATTCACATAGTAGTGTGTATCAGAACGTTAGGTGGGAAAAGGATACCCAGCCCTAGACAAACGCCTACAAGGGTCTGAGCCAAGTACTAGACCCTCGCATACCACGGCAAGAAACCAGTGGCGCTATAGGAATCCAGAAGCCTAGGGGGATGTTTTACCTTGCTTTCCCTGGCAAGCCACGGGTGCGTGAGGCTAATACCATCCCAAAATTTGTTTATATGATAAAGAAGGGTGGCTGCTAGAGAGGTCTAGGTTTTGGTAAAGAAGAAATGCCATATTCAAGCCATGTATCATTCAATCGGATCACCCACGCGGGCTCCCTCGCACCTGTCACCCCACATAGTTTATATCAAAGCATATAAACAAACCACAGTGTGCGTGAGTGCACATGTGTGCAAGTGAAGGAATTTTCACTGCCTCATATAGTAAAGTGAAGAATTGGTACACAAATCAATGTTCTGGGAAAGTTCCCAGGAAACTGAAGGGGTCACAAAGGTCCCGCTTAAGACCCAGTTTCCTTAGGTCATTTAAGTCCTATTTGATAGAACTTCCCCAAAATATGTTTTTGCGTATATTCTACACTTACTAAAGTAAGGCGGCAAATCTCCCTAGACCAATTTGTGCAAGTGTGTGCATAGGTACAAAGAGAGTGTGCTTGCATGTGCAAGTGTGTGCACATGTACAAAAAGTGAGCCCATTATAATCCAACTAATCAAACCGGGTTGGGTCAGTCCCTAACGATTCCGGGTTTGATCAAAACAGAGATTTTGGGTTCGATCCCTAGCGGAGTTGCCAAGTTGTGCGCATCTTGGGCGCTAGGAAAAGCGTGTTACATGTTTAATGGAGTCACCACAACCTGAAATGGTGCAGGTAGACACCTTGTTGATTTTTGTTCTACACCAGTTATTCCGAATAAGTGACCCGATTACAACCCAAGGAAGCCCTTGAACACCCTGGGTTGCCCCACCGAAATGGGTTCCCTTAAATTAGTTAGATATTTAATGGGCTCTTTTATTATTATTATTTTTATTTCTTTTCTTTTTATCTTCTTTTCTAATTTTATTTTATCATTTTCAGCGTACAACAAATATTAATCTATATGTACAAGGCCTCCACAAAATTACATCGAAAGTAAAACAATATGGACAAAACGAAACCATGCTAAAACAATTGAAATTGAAACCACTTAATATGAAAATTTACTTAATCTAAATGAGAAATAAATTGAACTCAAAACTAATAATCGATAAAAACAGAAACAAATAAAATATCAAAACAAATGAATTCGGCCATGGTAGGCCGAACCATGATACAAACACTCACTTCCCTTTTTTTTTATATCTGTACAAGGGTTTAAGGGGTGGGTGTGAGACATAGAAAAATCACCGAGATGATTCCCTCCGTCATCACATGGGCTCAATGAAAATGGGAGAGTCACCACCATCCAATTTTAAGATGTGAATGGGCACAAAAAATCATCAAAATGAGCAAAAAGGCATATACTAGAGTAAAAATAACTCTACTTGAAAATAAAATCCAGAGATGGGTAAGGGGATTAGATTATGAATGGGGGAAGGTGTTAGGCATCCCCATTCACCCACACAGAGTGCTTGCCAAGTGTTGTTCATGGTCAAAAAATAAGAAAGCTTGCTAAAATCATAAAAAAACCTTGAAAAAGGATTAAACAAATGTATGATACTTTCACATGAGAAATCCAATGAACTCCAGATCCCCTTTTATGTCAGTATCACTTCTGGGATATTACCATTAGATGGAAATCAAAGCAAAACTTGAATAAAACCAAGTTAAGACAAATCCGAAAAATTCGGTAAAAGATGAAGCCATTTGTCTTGAGATCATTCAAATCAAGTTTAAATTGAATCAAACCAAATCCATTTGAAAGATTATGATAAATAGAAGACTCATGCAAATTTTCAATTAAATCCGGTTAAAACCCTAGGAGTTATGCTCCTTTGAAATCTGCTGTTGGAAAGTGTTAAAAGTAACAAGTGGGCCACTTTGGAAATTCATTTGGAAAAATTGGCTTCATGTAAATCCATGAAATTTGGCATGAATGAAGTATGTAGGGCCATCTTTCCAATGAAACTAGCTTCATACAAAAATTCATCCGGATGTGCCTTAGGTGACCTCCCGAACAAGCCCCGAAGATCACAGATTCACCCAAAAATGTGCTGTTGAGCAGTTCTGAGTAAATCTGTTACCCACGACACAAATGGAGTCAAAAAATTATGAAATCAACTGGACTCTAAATTAGACTTCCAAAGGAAAACATAGAAACAAAAATCACTCGAATCGGACTTAAAAAAAACACATGGCGCTCAGTCGAAGTGACAGGTTCCGCAATCTGGCCTGAACTAACCTATCAACTTCGACTGAGTGGTGTCAAAAATCCACTCCATAAAAATTCATGAAATTTTACAGGCATAAACTAGACAGCCTCACCTTTCCTGTGGAATTGGAATCACTCCAAAATTCATCTGGACGATGATGTTACGAGTGTCCGAAGTTGGGGTCCAACTGTTGTCCAATTTCAGCCCTTTTAAAGAAAATCAACTCAAAGCAGTGATAAGGTGTGTGTGATTCGTGCAATGTAAACCAAAACCACTTGAAAAAGTGTTGGAGAACCTCTAGAAAGAAATAGGGCACAAGCTTGGCTCACCATTCTCTCCGATTGGAAAGAATATGCCAAAAACCCCAAAAGTGACCAAAAATACCCAAAACCGAGAGGTTAGACCTAGAGGTCTTCAATACTCAAAAGAACTTGCTTGAAATCGTTGAGATACATCCCAGAATTGCTTGGGGCTATTTATTCTAGATCTATCATAATGAATGCAATAGATCCAAAATACAAGCCGATTCCGACAAAAACAGGTGCTATGTGTGTATGTGTAAAAATCCACTCTTCAACGACATAACAACATATAGCATGCATTCATATCAATCAAATGGGTTCTAAAACAACCTAGGGTTCCGTTCCATTCTCGTTTCCCTTAGTTCTCTCTCCCTGTTTTACGGTTCTTCGAGATAATCTTGGGGTACTTTGAGTATGAAATGGTTTTCATAGAATCAAAAGGCTTTTCAAAAGGTTCTAACACTAAGGATCAATCCTCAGTCTCATTTCCCCTAGATCCCGCCTTTACGTTTTACGGCTAGGGGGAGTCTTGAGGTACTTTGAGTAGAGGAAGGGTTTGCATACACACAGGATAGGCCTTATTCTACAGAAAGTTAGAAGAAAAGAACTAAACTTAGAATGTAAGACAGAAAAGTAAAGAAGGCTTTAGGCTTACCTACGTTCTGGAAGCAGTGCGGCAGTGGTTCCATTCTTCACTCGGAGCTCTTCAATCTCCAACTTCTTGGCCATTTGCTTAAGGAGGAGCCTCCTATTTATAGGCAAAGGCTAGGGTTAGGGTTTGCATGATGGTAGACACAAAATGATGTCTAGAGTCCACCAACCTTAACCCTAAGGCTATTTCCGAGATTTCCACTCCTTTAATGAAGGATATGATGGTAAAAAGCGAAAACTCTCGGAAAACCCTAATTTTGAGCAAAAAGCTTGTATCCGACATCTCAGGTCGGATACAAGAGCACCTATATGTATCTGACATATGTCTTCGGATACATTAATGCCTGCTTGTATCCGACAACTCCTGTCGGATATAAAAGGATACGCTTGTATCCGACTTGAGTTGTCATATATAAGAAAAAAATGCTTATTTGTCAAATTTTGTGCTGGTTTTAAAGGAAAGAATGATTTTTGCCAATTATTCATCGTTTTTACCGTACAATTTGGGGCATCTAAAACTGCCCCTCTTTGCGGGAGTTGCAAAGCAATGAGCTACAAAGATTAGACAAGCCCAAATTGCACTCCCTTAACCATGATTTGCTTGGTTCAATTCAATTTTGTAAAATAATTTTTGAGTGAAGATTTGCCAAAAAGCCCTAACTTTAAGGGGGGCATCTCTCCAAGATGTCTTAAATTCCACTGAGCTCTTGTGGTTGTGAAGTGGATTTTAAGCCCAAAATAAGATTTTTGAAAACTGATTTTTTTATCAAACCAAGTTAAAAATTGAATGAATATTTTCCTTTTGACCAAAACATTTCCCCAAGTTGTCATAAATTCCACTGAGCTCTTGTGGCTGTGAAGTGGATTTTAACCCAAAATAGGGTTTTTTGTGAAATAGCAGATTTTGTAGCACACATTTTTCTTTTTTCTTTTTCTCTTTTTCCTTTTTTTTTCTTTTTCTTTTCCCTTTTTTCTTTTCTTTTTCTCTTTTTTTTTTTTTCTGTTTTTCTTTTGTATCCGACGTAATCGGTCAGATAAGAAGATTCTCATTCGTATCCAACCTGAGTCGTCGAATACATTAGGCTTTATTTAGTCGCGCGTGACCGCGACTCTTCATTTCTTTTCCTTCTTCTCCGACTACTTAAATCGGCTACATACTTCTTCTCCTTAGCCCCCGACGACTTTCCTTTCTTCTTCGGCCACTTCCGACGACTCCTTGAGCTTCGACAACTTCCTGCGAACTCCGGCGACATCCTTCAACTCAGAGAAACCTACCGCGACTTCGGTGATTGGCATTGCCAAGCCCTAATTCGGTTTCGGTTTTTCACTCTTGTTTTTATTAAGTTCAAGCAAAAATCCCCTGCTTGGTGTTTCCTGATTTTTGCCAATAACACTCTGTAGCCAATTTCAAGCTCTTGGTTCGCTCAAGTTGGGATTTCATCCACAAATCAGGTATGCCCAATCCATCCTTTCGGCTTTCTTCCTTGTTGATCACATGCTTATAGAAATTTGATTCATGCTTGATTCATTGGCTGTGGCCGTATGGGGCTGATGCCTTCCACTAGTTGATACAGATTTTGTTGTGCTGTATTTCTCCATGTTCGATTGACTGCCTATCTGTGGAAATTGTAGCTTTGATATCCCTGCCAACTCATGTTCTCAGATTGGTGATGTATACTTCACATGTTTTTCATTCTCTAGATTGCTGATACCATGCTGGATTTTTCTTTTCTTTTTCTCGCAATCTGTTCTGATTTTGATCTGACTTCAGTAATGTGATGCTCTACATGACTTGTTCTCGATTACACTTTGCACGATCATCTCGATGCGTTTTAGGTTGTAGGGACCTCTGAATTGCTGATATCGAGCTGCCATTCACTTTGGCTTTTTCCTGATCTGATTGCCAATTCTTGACTTGAATTCGGATTGCCTGTTGGTGGTAATTTCCAACTAGATTGCTGATTTTGTATACCTCAAATGCTATTGATCCTGTCGGTATATGAAAATGTCAGATCTGATTCCAAATACCCTGCTGTGTTTTTTTCTGCAACCTGCTTGGGCTTTCCACTTCAATTTAGCATTTTTCCGATCGAGGCGGTGCTTCTATGATTTGTTCTTTAATAGACCTCGCTTTATGGATTCTTTGCATGGCCACCCCAAACTTGGCGTCCTGGTAGTCTCTTGAGATTCTGTAGGACTAATTGCATGCAATTCTTGCTAGGACCTCTTTATGCAGTATTGATCTCCTTGCTTTGCACATTGTTTTCTTGATTACGTCTGGTAACCCTGAAAGATAATTAAGAAAATATTAAGCTTCACAGAGATATTTTAGGAAAATATTTGGAAATGCCTTAGAAACAAAATTTCTGATAAATAACTTAGCACAAAATTGTTAATTAGACAGAAATATCAAAGACTTTCTAAAAAACTTCGAACTGAAACAGAGAACAAAAGTAAGATAAAACTCCCTCAAGACACAATCCATGATAACTTTGAAAAAGTCCGGTAAGATTCCTGATGAACTAGAACTGAAACCTAGGCCAAAAACAAGGTAAAATTCCTGATAAATTTGAACTGAAATTCATAAAACACTTCCCTGTGGCTTGTAGATGGCTAGGAGTCGTTCCCGTGTTCGAGAGGAGGCTGACCCTGCTGATTAGCCATCCACTTCACGGGCTTGGATAGAGGCGAGTTCTAGTGCGACCCTATCGGAGCCACTAGATGATTCCATAGAGAGCTCTGCTGAGGTAGGCTTCCCAATTTTCCTTTCCCTCCTTCTATTCTCTTTCTACACAAACCATCACATTTCTCCTTTGAATTTTAGCCCGTCGTTGCTCCTGCTCGAGGTCGGGGCAGAGGCCGAGGTAGAGACAGAGTTCAGGATCAGGCCCTTGAGGGTGAGGGAGGCCGTGGCAAAGGCCGAGGACGTGGCAGAGCCAGAGGTGCGGTTCAGGATCCGGTCCTTGGAGGTGATGCTAGGGGGTTCCGGTTGGTATTCCCCGAGGCGTTGCGAGCTTCTATTCAGGACACTGAGCTTCTTAGTGGATTGGATCATCATCCTTCGATGTGTGTCCGAGCAGATCTTCCTCTTCGGTATCCCCCTTCTCATCTGAGAAGTAGTTGGGGGAGGTTCTTCGAGCTGTATCAGACCCTATCTCCTAGACTCAGACGGGAGTTTCACAGATGCCGTTTTGATCATTTTCTGCTCATCCCGTCGTTCCAAGCTGACCGCCCTCTCATCTTTGCCATGCTGGAGCAGTACTTTCCTAACACACAGTCCTTCCACCTGCCAGATGTTGAGCTGGGGATTCATCCTTCAGATTTTGTCATGCTCACTGGCATCCCTTTAACGGGTAGGACTCTAGAGATGGAGAGTCCTTTTGCCACGGATATCGGCACCTTGCTACGGTACAAGCCTCTTTTGGACAATGCTTGAGATGGCAGGAGTGGACGGATTTCTATTAGCTGGTTGCGCGGCAGCATTGTTGATCACCCTGACCGGAGGCACGCTACTATTGTGGAGGCTCATGACGGTTTCGTCCCTCTATTTCGAAGGGTCTTCCTGTCGATGTTGGGTAGCTGCTTTTTCCAGGAGGATACGACGTCGGTCAGTCCTGTCTTCTTGGATGCCCTGAGAGATCTTCAGCAGACCAGGCGGCTAGCATGGGGCTGGTTGATATATGGGACTATATTAGCCGGACTGAGTCGAGTCGTTCGAGGTCTGGCTGCTCCGAGGGGAGATGGTATCAGCTGCCGATGTTTTTGGCAGATCTTACAGGTAAGAAATATTTTTGCTTAACTTCCTTTTAAAATTCTTTTATCTCCTTCTAACTTGTTTTCTTTTCTTGCCAGATATTCATGTATACACACATGACATATTTCCGTCCCTCCCGGGTGCCTGGTGCCGCAGAGTTCCCCGTAGCTATACGGTGGTCTATCTTGGATAGAGACACAGACAGGAGTCAGCCACGATCGGCCCGGGCGCACTTAGACCGCTCTCGCCGCTCTGATGTAAATTTTCCTCGCCCTTCATTATTCTCTTTTCCTTCAACACTATCCTTGTATCTGACACTTTTTATTTTGATTGTAGCTTATACTGGCCCGCTTCGAGGATGTAGATGATGAGGTTGCTCGTCAGGAGATGGTGCAGGACACTTTTGAGCGAGATGTGCGACGCCAGTCCTACCAGTGTTTCATTGGGAGACTTGATAGGATTATGTACTTAGGCGAGCGCTTGTACTTTCAGCATACTAGCGTTCCTCGCATCCCTGCTCCTCCGCCTCCTGTCGGTCCTACCATCCTTCTGCCCAGATTTGATGTTGTACAGTTTGATCAGTGGGAGGATGCGGAGGCGCTTCCTGTACCCGGGGATTACGATGAGTGTATCCAGAGAGTATCCATTGGCTGTTTGATGGACCGGCCCACCCGCACCGGGGTGACCGAGATAGGCGGGATTTTTATCCGGGTCCATGATGACACTGTAAGTTTATGACCTGCATTTTTCATCTCATTTCCTTTAATTCTGTATTGCTGACTCTAATCGCTTTCTTGTTGACAGGTAGAGGAGTTGAATGCTCTTCGGGATTGGTTCCAGAGTCAGCGGGCCACTGTGGATGATTTGATTGCTGAGCACAATGCGATTGTGGCCTAGCGAGATGCTCGGATCAGAGAGCTGGAGGCCTTGGTTGCTGAGCTTAGGACTAGACAGGTATCTGGTTCTTTATAATTTCATCTCTTTCATTTTTATGTTTCCTTGCTATTCTGATATAAACTGGTTAACTTTTGTAGGATCCAGTCCCAGATCATGATGCTGCCTTTGTTGGGCCAGACCCCCCTGTTTTAGGTCCATCTCCAGTTCGGGTTGCTGATCCCGATGATGCCCCGGCAGCTGTTCCTGATCCTATTGCATCTCCTGCACTTGCTGCTCCTGCGGATCCTGTGGGCATTCCGGTTGCCGACCCGGTTGTATCTACTGTATCTGCTGCTCTTGCAGCTGCTGGCACTTCATCTCTTGTGGCGGCTCTTGATCCTGCTCCTGAGGTCCTTGGTAAGTTTTCTTCAGTTTTACCCCCTTGGTTCATTTTGATGCTTCGATTTCTGACTTTATTTCCATTGACCCAGATATTTCTGTTCCTGGTCCTTCTTCTACTATTTCTGAGCCTTCTGGAGCTGCGGAAGTTAAGACTGCTGTGGCCGAGGATCCAGTTGCACCTGAGGTGGCTCCCCTGCTAGCCAAGCCTGTTCCTGCTGGGCCTGAGGCTTCCTCACCAGATTTTGCTCCTGACCTGCCTCCTGACATTTCGGACTATTGCTTGGAGTATCAGCTTCAATCCATTGTGGGTCGGAGATCATGCTACATGGCCGAGCGCCTTCTGGCATATTCTAGGCACCGATCATCTCGAGGTAGAGGCCGCAGAGGAGCGCGGGGTAGAGGACGTAGGGGTGATCCTGCACAGGTAGATTATGATTTCTATTTTTTACATTATCCTTTATACAAAGAGACCTGCTTATATATGAAAAAAACCTTTTTATTCATTCTCTCTTGTTTTGCCCTCTTTTCTTTTCAATTTTATGCAATTCAGATTTGTATATAGGTGAAAACAGGTAAAAATTCGGATTTTTCTCCATTTTCTCTCTTTTTTTTGCCTTTTTTCTTTGTATTCGATATATCAGATAGGATATACTGAAATTTTATCGTATCCGGCATATTATATCGGATACACAGAGTTCCTTTTGTAATCGGCATTGTTCGTCGGATATGAAGGGAATCCTTTGTATCCGATTTGATATATCGGATACATTAAAACATGCTATAAATGCAACCGGCCTCGGGATTTGAGTCTTTTTTACGAGTTTTTGAGTTTAGAAAACCCCTTTTTTGCCTTTTTATTCCTCCCATTGATTCTTAGCAAGCTCCAATCATCCTCAATGGATTCCGGATCATCTTCTGCCCCATTATTGTTTGTCCACGCAGCCTCCCCTGCAAAACAACCTTTCAGATCAAAACCCCCTAACCTCACTAGGTATAATCCTGTAGATTCATTCTACACTAGATGGGTTAATTCTATGACTCTTGATGAAGAGAGGAAATGGGATTCCACCCATCTAGGTCACGTTCTGCTTATCCCAAAGATTCCCTTCAAGTGGGAAGTTATTGAAGCCATGATTGGCCACTGGGTACCTGACTTAAACCTTTTTGGTTTTGGAGACCATGAGATGACCCCCACCATTGAAGAGGTTAAAACCATCTTGGGCTTGAGGTTTGCAGAGAAGGTAGTGAACCCACCCCTTAGGCCTAATTACAAGAAAGAGGCTTCTATTTTTCTGGGTATAGGGAAGAAGGATATAGGGGATTCTGACACCATTCTAACTTTGTCCAAGTCTTTTCTGACTAAGAAGCTTTTGAGGGGGGAGAACAAGGAAGCTAGGTTCAATGCCCTAATCCTGATAGTGGTTAACCAACTGCTTTTTCCACGGGATGACGATGAGGTCGACTTGGCCCTTATCTCAGTTGTATGCCAGGTTAGGGAGCAGGAGAGATTGGCCCCTATTATTTTGGTAGGGGTGTACCAAGATTTATCTGATTGTTATCACAGGAAGAAGAAGCGCTTCCTGTCATGTGCTCCTATCCTGCAGGTAAAATTCCTTTTTTTTTTTTTTGCTTTCTTTTTCTTTTGCTTTTTACAATATATTGAAATATCACTCCTCCTTTGCAGCTTTGGTTACTTGACCACCTGAGTCAAATTGAGGAGATCAATCGACACTTCTTTCCAAGCTTGAAGGTTCCAATCTTTATGAGCAACCGGGGTTGCCCTGACATTCCAGGAGGTAAACAGGGCTGGTTTACTTTCTTGGCTACACTCTAGGATGATCAGGTGAGGTGGCCTGGTACTTATCAGCCCAATACTGAGACCGTGATCAGCTTTCGAGACCGCAACTTTTTGGTTTTGGCTGGCTTGAGTCATGCTGTGCTTTACCTCCCTTTGCGGGTTCATCGTCAATTCAGAGTGACCCAGGGGATTATAATGCCAAGTGGATACGAGGACCATCTTGGGTCACTTTCACCCACCACCATGAAGCTGAACGCTTGGTTGATGAGGGAGTGGTCCTACGTTCGTTTCATGGGGAGCCTAGTCTTCTCAGAGTCCCATGTGAAGGACTATCTCTTCTGGATCAAGGAGCAGATACAGAGTCAGGCCCCAGTACCCGAAGATCCTCCTGCAGTTTTGGCTCCTACTTATGAAGACATCCTGGAGTCTGAGAGAGCCTCTCACAAGCGACTTCAGCTAATATGGGTAAAAAAGGCCCAGGAGCTTAGGACACGAGGCCTTGATATGGAGAGGCAACTTGAAGAGCAGGTATCCCGCCGTCTTGCTATGGAAAAGCAACTTGAGGAGCAGAGGTAGGCTCGCCGCTTTGAAGTCCGAGTACTGCGGCAGAAACACCAGGATGCTTTAGCCAGCCTTGGAGCATGAGGATCAGGCAGACTCTTTCAGATGAGGTCATTTCCTTCTTGAGTGATCCCGCTGCAGAGGGGGCTTCTGGGGTTATTGTAGCTCAGGTAGCTCGGATTCGGGAGCTTGAGGAGCGGCTAGGGGATAGAGACTAGCCTTCTTTCCTGTAAATTTTTTTCTTTTTTTTCTTTTCATACCTTTGTACGAAATTAAACTCCAATAGTGGAAAGACAAAGGATTTAATTCAAAAAAAATAAATTTTTTATATTATTGGCCTTAGAATGCTCAAATGCTTGTAAAAACAAAGGTTTTGTAAAAAGTATTTGATTTATCATCACTGGCCAAAATATAGTTTTTCTTTTTTATTATTTTTTTTTGTTTTTTGTTTTTTTTTAAAATTTGGTCCATATACTTAATCACCCATAATTAAAGGAATTAAAACCAGGTTAAATAATGAAAAGGGTAATCCAAAAATAAGGAGGGATCAAATCTGTCTATCTTAGGACCTTTAGAGTCATCCCCAAATGCCTTTTCCTCCAAAACTGACCCCATTGTTCTCAATCTGCTCAATCTCAATATTCATGCTGATTTCTCTCCAAGCTTGGATAACATTATCAACTCAACCTCTGATTTCATTTTTTTTTTCATTTTCTTTTTTTCTTCTTGCCAATATTGCCCCTAGCGCCAGTTACAGTTTTCACAAGGGCCGGCTTTTGCATTTCGTCATCACCAATCTTACTTTGAAATTTGAATGAACAAACTAAGATCACCGAGGGCTTAAAAATAGGACGAAACAAAGGCTAGGCTTGGTTTATGAAAGAAAAGGTATTAAAGGCTAAAAAATTTTCAAATGTGGAAATAGGTCGACCGGACTTACAGTCATGATGAATTTTGCCCCATTTCTCCAAAATGTATCCTTTTCATTTCTTTTCACACTTGGCTTTCATTTGCCATTTTTCTTTGCTTTTTCGCTCTTTTTCCTTTTCCTTTATTTTTGCCCCAGTATAAGACTGTAAGTCCGGTTTAGGTTTATCAAAGAAACGAATCGGCTCAACTTGGCTAAACTAGGGATTAAAATTTTGAGGGAAATAAAGAAAAATGGCCTCGGATCATTTCCTAGTAATATTCAATCAAGGAAAATACCTTTTTACCGCATCAGAGTTAATTGGTTCAGGAAAATCTGTCTCATCCATTTTTGTCAAGATGAGTGCACCCCCTGACAAGACCTTCTTGACGACATAAGGCCCTTCCCAAATTGGCTTGAACTTGCCACGAGGATCTTCCAAAAATGGTAAGATTTTCTTCAGCACCAAGTTTCCTTCTTGGAAAGTTCTGGGCTTCACCTTCTTATTGTAGGCCTGGGCCATTCTCCTCTGGTACAATTGGCCATGACAAGGCGCCTTCAAACGCTTCTCTTCTATCAGGTTGAGTTGATCACTTCTTGACTGTATCCATTCAGTTTCCATGAGCACTCTAAGTGATGGGATTTCTACTTCCACTAGCAAAACTGCTTCCATCTCATACACTAGGGAATACAGGGTTGCCCCAGTTGAAGTCCGGATTGAGGTTCTGTAGGCATGTAAAGCAAGTGGTAGCATTTCATGCCAATCTTTGTAACTTACCACCATCTTCTGAATGATTTTCTTTATATTCTTATTTGCTGCTTCTACTGCCCCATTTATCTTTGGCCTGTATGGAGCTGACTTGTGGTGGGTGATCTGAAACTGCTCACATAACTTCTTCATATCCTTGTTCTTAATATTTGAAGCGTTTTCTGATACTATGGCACTTGGCAGTCCATAGCGACAAATAATGTTGTGCTTCAAAAATTTAATAACATGGTTGCTTGTGATATTCGCATATGAAGCCGCTTCTACCCACTTAGTGAAATAATCAATCACTACCAGGATAAATCTGTGCCCGTTCGATGCCTTAGGGGAAATTATACTGATGACATCTATGCCCCACATGGAAAAGGGCCATGCTGATGTCATGTTGTGCAACTCACTTGGGGGTGCATGCTTGTTATCTGCATATATTTGACATTGATGACACCTCCTGACATGTACACAGCAATCATGCTCCATCGTTGACCAGTAGTATCCCAACTGTAGGATCTTCTTTGCAAGCATGTGTCCGTTCATATGGGGTCCACAAACTCCTCCATGTACAGTCTCAATCAACCTTTCTGACTTAGCCTTAGCAACACACCTGAGTAGAATGTCATTATGTCATCTCTCGTACAAATGTCCACCACTTAGTAGGAATTGACCGGCTAATCTCTGTATTGTCCTTTTCTCAGTAAAAGTGGCATTTTCTGGCAAACTCCGATTGTTCAAGAAATTTTTTATCTCTTGAAACCATGGCGCTTCCTCTTTTGGTGCTCCCTCTAGAACAAGACAATATGCAGGCTCATCTCTGACCTCAATTTCTAGTGGTTTGATGTCTACCCCTTCTGGCATGCTGACCATTGAAGCCAATGTTGCTAGAGCATCCGCAAACTGATTCTTGGCCCTTGGCATATAGTTGAAGGAAATTCGAGTAAAGTTTGTGCTTATTTCTTCCAAATACTGGTGATAGGGGATCAATTTGTGATCCTTGGTTTTCCATTCATCAGTTGTTTGGAAGATGATAAGACTCGAATCTCTGTATACGTCAAGTTCCTCCACTTCATGATCTATGGTGGCTTGCAACCTGATTATGCATGCTTCATATTCTGTGATATTATTGGTGCACTGGAATCTTAACTTCACTACAATCGGGATGTGTGAACCATCTGGTTTGACCAAGACTGCCCCTATTCCATTTCCATTCATTTTGGCAGCCCCATCGAAGAACATCTGCCAAGAACTTTCACTTTCCTCTTCTTTAGTAAACAGAATTGCCTCATCAGGAAAGTTGGTCTTCAACGGTTAGTATTCTGGCAAAAGATGTGCAACCAGGTGATCAGCAATGGCTTGGCCCTTAATCACCTTCTGAGTGATGTACGTGAGGTCAAACTCGAATAGTAGCAGCTGCCACTTTGCTGTTCTGTCAGTTAGTGCCGGTTTCTCAAATAAATACTTTAGAGGGTCCATCCGGGATATCAATAATATGGAGTGACTAAAGAAGTAATGCCTTAGCCTCTGAGTAGCCCACACTAGAGCACAACAAGTCTTTTCCAATGGTGAGTACTTGGCTTCATATTCTGTGAATTTTTTACTCAGATAGTAAATTGCCCTTTCTTTTTTACCGGTCTCATCATGCTGCCCCAAGACACATCCCATTGATGTTTCCAACACTGACAAGTACAGGATCAGTGGTCTTCCTGGAGTTGGTGGCACTAGCACAGGTGGATTCAGTAAATACATTTTTATTGTATCAAAGGTCTGCTGGCAATCCTCATTCCAGATCATCGGGTTATCCTTTCTCAGAAGCTTGAAAATTGGTTCACAGATAGCAGTGAGTTGTGCTATGAACCGGCTTATGTACTGAATTCTTCCAAGAAAACCCCTAACCTCCTTCTCTGTTCTGGGTGATGGCATTTCATTTATGGCTATGACTTTAGCCGGGTTGATCTCAATTCCCCTTCTGTTCACTATAAATCCCAGCAACTTCCCTGATGTAGCCCCAAAGACGCATTTAGCCGGGTTAAGCCGTAGATTGTACTTCCTAAGTCGATCAAACACTTTCTTCAGATTGATCAAGTGGTCCTTTTCTTTGTATGATTTGGCAATCATATCGTCCACATAGACCTCCATCTCCTTCTGGATCATGTCATGGAATAGTGCCGTCATGGCCTGCTGGTAGGTTGCCCCAGCGTTCTTAAGCCCAAACGGCATGACCGTGTAGTGGAAAGTGCCCCAAGGTGTGATGAATGCTGTTTTCTCTTGATCTTCCTTAGCCATCTTGATCTGATTGTACCCAGAGAAGCCATCCATGAACGAAAATAGGCTATGTACCGCAGTGTTGTCCACCAAGATGTCTATGTGTGGAAGCGGAAAATCATCCTTTGGGCTTGCCTTGTTCAGATCTCTATAGTCCACGCACATTATGACTTTCCCGTCCTTCTTTGGTACTGGCACTATGTTTGCAAGCCACTCGGGGTACGTGGAAACAACCAAAAATCCTGCTTGGAATTGCTTGACCACTTCGTCCTTGACCTTCAAGGTCCATTCAGGTTTCAATCTTCTTAGCTTCTACTTAATTGGCTTGACCCCTGGCAAAATTGGCAACTTGTGCACCACCATGTCAGTGTTCAACCCCGGCATGTCCCAAAACGACCAAGCGAACACATCTTTGTAGTCTGCAAAAAATCGTGACATTTCATTTTGTTACACCTCAGATAGGCATGCCTCGATTTTCACTATTTTTGGGTCATCTTCGGTCCCAAGATTTATTGAAATGGTCTCCTCAATATTAGGTTGGACCCCCTTTTCATGACGTTCCAATTGATATTCAATTTCCTTTGGAACGTCTTCTTCTTCGACCTCGGTCTCTTCTTCGATCCCCATGAGGTCAAAGTCGAGCTCAAGGTCGAAGTCATACTCAACCTGGTCTAATTCGGTTTGCTTATATGGTTCATAAGTGGTTTGGACCTTTTTGAAAAAATTAAATTTTCTAGAAAAAATAGGAAAATCTTTTTGGGTTTTTTGTGAGCCTTTTGCAAAAACTCTCCCTGAAGACGAAGGCTCATTAAAACCTTCAGGGAAATGGCAATCCACTAATGGAGTTTTTTTTTGGAAGCCACGTCAGTTTGCCAAACAAACGCTGCTTCAAAGGTAAGGGAAGTTTCCTCCCAATTATTTAAACAAAGTTTTTCAGGAGTGGGGGAAATGGGGAAAGCCTGCTCCTCAAACTCTAAATCCGATGCCATCATCACCGGGTGAGTTGTACTGCCCTTTTCTGCTACGGGGCCCAGTCCAGATATGACCTCATCTGGAATCTTTACCGCTACCCAATCAATGAAAGTCAGGTCCTTATTTGCTTTTGTCTTATTGCCCTTAGTCATGACGAAGAAAGCCCCAACCTCCTCAGAGAAGTCCGTCTGTTGCTCTGGCTGTGGCCCAGGCCCGCCCACTATTTCAAGTATAGGAGATGGGTTGTAGAGTTGCAGGGTTGGAACAGAAGGCTTTTGGTAGGGATTGACATTTCAGTAAAGGGGTTTGGACTGGTCCATGGGAGGAGACAGTTGGATGATGCAAGAGGGTTTTGGAAAATTTTCCCTTAGATGAGGGATTTTTCGTCTGCTTCTTTTCTCTCCTTCTTCATGCTTCATCCTTCTCCATCCTCTGGGTTTAAATCCCAACCCTACTTTAGGAACCAGCTTTTTCGCCTCGATTGGCTCCAACATTCCTTATAAATTTATTCCCAGGCCTTTCCCCGGGTGAAAGTGGTATTTTTCCATCACTTTCCTTACCATTTTCTCTGCAGTTGTCCCTTTCCTTTCATTTTCTCACACCCTTCAGGTATGAAATTGACCGTCTCAAACTGAAACGAGTGGAACGCAATCTTGTCGACAGTTAAATCCACATTTATCAAGGGTACATTAGGTGACACAATCAGAAGCATCAAGTTCTCAGCTAGGACAGTTATCACCCTTTGCCCTCTTATGTATTTCACCCTTTGGTGAAGCGTGGATGGTATTGCCCTAGCAGAATGTATCCACTGCCTTCCTAGGAGCAGATTGAAGGCTACAGGAATATCCATCACTTCAAATGTGATGTTGAAAATATTCGGTCCAATTGTGACCGGCAGTTCAATTTCCCCTAGGGAGTGTGTCTTAGAGCTATCAAAAGCCTTCACAATCCTCCCATTCTGCTTGATCTTCGACTGATCTAGACCAAATTTGACAAAAGTGATTAATGGGCAGACATTTAATGCCGACCCATTGTCAATTAAAACCCATGCGATCATGCTGCCCTTACAGAGCACTGTGATGTGCAAAGGGTCAACATGATAACATCGACTTGGGCTTATCTCACCTTCGGAGAAACTTATCACGTTGTGTGACAAGATTTGACCAACCATTTTGCCTAGTTGGTCCGGATTGATAGTCTGGGATACATGTGCACTCTGTAGCACCCTTAACAATGCGTCCCTGTGCTTTTCCGAATTCAGCAAAAGACCCAGTATTGAAATCTGGGCTGAGACTTTGTTTAGCTAGTCCACAAGATTGAATTCGCTTTTCTTAATTATTTTTATGAGGTCTGATGCCTCATTTTCTGCACCCTGGGGGTGTCTTCTCCTACTTTTTTTTTCCTTTTTCTTCTGTTTCTTTTTTCTCTCTCTCGACTTCTGTTTCTTTTTCTTTTTCTGCTCCTTCCACATATTTCCCTGACCTCGTCATGAGGTTTACCTCTTCTTGGTTCTGGTTCTTGACCACCGGAACCGTAGCCGTAACCCCCTCGCTGTAATTCCATGGTACAGCTGCCTCAGAATATACTAGTTTATGGACATTAACCACCAACGGCTGGAGTTTGGACCAGGATGTATGAGCCGGTTTAAGGATATTGTAGGATGGCTGAACATTTACAACCAAGGGTTGGAGCTTGGATTTTGTGGGAACAGAAGAGGTGATGGAAGTAGTGGTGGGGTCAAGGTTGACGACCAAGGGAGTTTTTGATGGCTTGGTTGGAGAGCAGGTGGGTGGACCGCAATTAAAGACCAATGGTGGCCTTGCTGTGTTTATCTGGGTCATAAGAGAGGAGACCCGGTTCAGAGAGGAGCTAATATCCTTAGCAGCCTCATCACTTTTCCTGGAGATAACATTAACCTCCTCTTCTTCTTTCTCTTGGAAGAAATAGACCTTGACCGAGGTCCCCACAGGAGCTATTAATTGAGATGGGTCAAAGGCCCTCCTCGTAGCGGATATGGCAGTGATGGAGTTGGACGGGCCTGCCCCATTGTGGTAAGGCAGGGGGTTTTGCCCGATATCATTTCCCGACGGGATGGGCACAGCAGTATTAAAAACCAGGGCCTTCTGATCCAACAGATCCTGGACCACATGCTTCAGAACCCAGTAAGTATCTGTAGAGTGCCATGGTGCACCCATGTGGAAGTCACAAGTGACTGCCGGATCGAAATTCCTTCCCTTTGTGGCATTCAGGCTGGGCTCATTCAAGGTTACATATTCCCCTTTCAGCAGGGTTGGTAATAGTTGGAAGAGAGACACGGGAAGGGGAGTAAAAACTCTGCTCCTCCTTGCTGCCATCCAGGCATCCTTATCTTCCTTAGTAAAAGTCCTCCTTGGGTTTGTAGGCACGGAGGAGGAGAAATTGACATTGAGTAGGGTCTGGTATGATTGCTGGGCTTGTTGGGGTGCAGAGATGTTCACATAGAGTGGTTTATTGGAGGGAGGAGCCTGTACCAGGTTTACTTCTCCTTTTTTGGCCCCGTTCTTCTTAAACCCAGTCCCCTTTTTCTGTGCCAGGGAAGCAGAGGAATCAGATTGCCTAGCCAAAGTAGAGTAGTCGATAAGCTTTCCCGACTTGATCCCTTCCTCGATCCGGTCTGCCACCTGTACCAGGGCTGCAAAATTGGTGGTAATCTGACCCACCAGATGATTATAGAAGGGCTGGCCCAGTGTGCTTACAAAGGTTGAGATCATCTCAGGCTCCAACATCGGCGGCCTGACCTGGGAGGCTGCCTTTCTCCACCTCTTGGCATACTGCCTTACAGACTCCTCTTTTCCTTTGCTCATTCTTTTCATGTCGTACCGGTCTGGCACGATCTCCGAGTTAAATTTATACTGGTCCAAGAAGGCGTCGCCCAAGTCCTTTCATCTTCTGATCCTGCCATGGTCCATGGTGGCAAACCACCTTAGAGCCGACCCTGTCAAACTCCTCTGGAAGAGTTGGATCAGAATGCCGTCACCCGGCCAAATTGGCATAGGGCCCCGCAGTATAGTTTCAAGTGGCTCATTGGGCAACCCGTGCCATCATATTTATCGAAGTCAGGGCACTTAAACTTGGCCGGTAGGCATGCATCCGGGTATATGCACAGGTCGTCAAAGGTGGTACCTCCATAGCTGTTTCCCCCCTTTACTTCCTTAAGTTCTTCCTGGATCCTCTCTATCTTGTGCAGGAGTTTTTTTCCATCTCCTCCCTGGATTTTTTTTTTCCATTTCCTTCTCATACTCCACAGTGTTTTCCCTGATCAGAATAGGTTCAGGGACTGGCTTAGAAATGGGTTCAGGCATGGGTTGAGCAGGAGCTGGAATGTAGGCTTGAGGTGGTGGTGCTTGATTGGAAGTTGAGGCTTGGTTTTGGGCCTGGGCCTGAGCTGCCAGTAAGTCTCCCAGCATCTTGGCCAGACCGGCCACTTGCTCTTGCAGCTGAGCGAAGTCCTGAGCGGGTACGGTGGCTTGAGCTTGATTCTCTTCAGTATTCATGGTGCGGGCTTTCGATCTGGTCACGGGAGCAATGATTGTAAGTAAGTATACCTGGGGAAGGAAAAGCAAAGAAACATGTCAGCTTCCATTTAACCTAAGTCACACCGCTATAAATGTAGATAAGTAGGTTAGGTGAACACAAGTCCGGATTTATTTTTTTTTTTTTCTATATTTTTTTGTTTTTGTTTTTGTTTTTTTTAATTTTTGATTGTTGGAATATTCTAGGGCTTCCAAGTGTCCCACAAATGTTTTGATTTGACTGGAAAAAATAACCAACCAAAGGTTTCTTGGAATATTCTAGGGCTTCCAAGTGTCCCACAAATGTTTTGATTTGATTGGAAAAAATAACCAATCAAAGGTTTCTTGGAATATTCTAGGGCTTCCAAGTGTCCCACAAATGTTTTGATTTGATTGGAAAAAATAACCAACCAAAGGTTTCTTGGAATATTCTAGGGCTTCCAAGTGTCGATTTGATTGGAAAAAATAACCAATCAAAGGTTTCTTGGAATATTCTAGGGCTTCCAAGTGTCCCACAAATGTTTTGATTTGATTGGAAAAAATAACCAACCAAAGGTTTCTTGGAATATTCTAGGGCTTCCAAGTGTCCCACAAATGTTTTGATTTGATTGGAAAAAATAACCAACCAAAGGTTTCTTGGAATATTCTAGGGCTTCCAAGTGTCCCACAAATGTTTTGATTTGATTGGAAAAAATAACCAACCAAAGGTTTTTTGGAATATTCTAGGGCTTTCAAGTGTCCCACAAATGTTTTGATTTGATTGGAAAAAATAACCAACCAAAGGTTTCTTGGAATATTCTAGGGCTTCCAAGTGTCCCACAAATGTTTTGATTTGATTGGAAAAAATAACCAACCAAAGGTTTCTTGGAATATTCTAGGGCTTCCAAGTGTTCCACAAATGTTTTGATTTGATTGGTACGAAAAAGACCAACCAAAGGTTTTATTTTTTTATTTTTTTTTATTTGCTGAATTTTCTCAGTTTTAAGTTCAAAAGTTTGATTGAAACTTGTTTGAGGTGAGTTGGTATCAAGAAATATGACACCTTGGTTCCCTTTTTATGTATCTTCTTTAAGCTTGTGGAAAGGGTAAATTTGAGTTTCAATATTAGGTTAAATCCTAAAATTTTTTTTGTTATATATATATATATATATATATATATTTGAAACATTTTTATATCCTCCTTGGGGTGCCTAAGGATTATCCACAGTGTTTTAAGCATTTTATTCTAAAAATTTGGGATGAAAAACCAATTTGTAAATTTCTGACTGTATCTGACATGACATGTCGGCTAAGGCTATGTCTTATTGTATCCGATACAAATGGTCGGATACATGCATAAGCTTTTGTAATCGATGACATATGTCGGATAAGAAGGAAACTCTGTTTAACCGACCTGAGTTGTCGGTTAATGCCGAAATGGCCATTTTTGACTCATTTTTTCACCAGATCATGTTATTTTCATTCCCACTTGATGTTCACCTTGACTTGGCCTTCAAATTTAGCCCCAAATTGGGCTTTGACATCATACTTGCAAAATACATGACCACTCATGAGGGTACATGCCCCTTTGACAGTTAAACACCAATTCATGGATCTTGTACACTGGGTTGCCTCCTACATGGACTTTGGGTCGGATGACTTTCAAATTGAGTTGGAAACTCATCCTATGGGTTACACCAACCTTAGGCTATAAACATTTTTGGGAAAATTTTTATCCCAAGTGTGCGCGCGTGGAAAACGCGGCATGGGGTGAGTTCGGAGTCGCCACCGCCTGATGGGGTGCAGGCGGACACCTGGGTGCCTAATCTTGTCTATTTAAGGCTTTTGGGTCTGCGGCTTGAGATTCTAAGGTTGGTTCTCGGTTGCGGGCTGGGGAAGTCCGTAGACACCCCAATCCGCCCCGTCGGATGACGGGTCCCGTGGGTTCCCTGGTTTGAGTCAGCTCTCTTGCTTGGTTCTCACCCGATTCCTAATCCAGCAGGTATTTAAGTTAAGTCTCGGCGGGACCACCTGAGTGGTGTGGGTCCCTTTAGTTGATTTTATCCTTTCTTAACTTAAGTGATCGGGGTCTGTTTGGGGTGGGCCCTGTTGGAAGGCCCGACCGGTGTCCTGGATGGGCTTGAGTTGGCCCGTGTGCCCTTGGTGGGCCTCTGTCTAGCCCTAGGAGGCCCTGTGGGCTTTGGGTAATGAGTTGGTTTTAAGGTCCAAGTTTGATTATTAAGTTGCTTTTATGCAAGTGGTGGGCCGGATTGATTTGTGGGCCCCTTAGGTGGGCCCACATGGTGGCCAAGTAAGCTTAACTCAGCTTTATTCAATCTTTGCCAAAGTGGGCTTGGTCATTGGGCTTGGGGCCCATGATCCCGATTTTTGGGCTTTGAAAGCCCAGTTCCTTGGAGTTGAGGGCCTATACCCTAACTCGGTTCGGTTGGTGGGCTTTAGCGGGCCCGTCAGGCCCTAGCCCATGGTCTCGGCCAAACCACACAGTTTATGCATTCATTCACATCCAGGTGTGGGTGGGCCGCATTGGGTTCGGCCCATCCGATTGGTTTGGTTCATTTTGCTTAATCTTGCTTAAGTTGCATGCATTGGGGTTTATTGGGCTTGGTGGGCCCCGTTGGAAGGCCCACTAGTGTGCCAAGCTGGACCGGTTGGTCCAAGTCCCATCTTGGGTTTCCGGGTGGCCCGGAAACCCTGTTGGTTCATTGGTTTTAACACAAATCATCACAGAATTCGACAAGGGATCAAAAATATGCGAAAATCATGCTTTCTGTGTGTATCCGGCAACTCAGGCCGGATACACAGGATCTACAGGTGATCCGGCCGGAGTGGCCGGACACACAGAGGTCCTAGGTTATCCGGCCTTAGTTGCCGGATATGCCTAGGCCTCAGGTGATCCGGCCTGAGTTGCCGGATCACCCTAGAATTGGCCTTTTTGGGTTTTGGCCTTTTGGGATTGATCCCGGGGGCTCCCAGGATGATTCTGAAGGTCTCGTGGGCCTCTGTGAAGGCCCACGTAGGTTCAGGTTGGATGAAGAAGCCTTCCTTGGCTTCTTTCATGGCTTCCAGCAAGAGGGAAGGGGAATGGGGAGCATGCTTGGAACTTAACAAAGTCAATCAAACAATACAAAAACTACAGTGACAATGACAGGAAGACACATGCTTAGGAAAAAATATGGGAGAAAGTGAGAGGATAAAATGACAAAAAGAGATTCAAGAAGGGAATTTGGGGGTTATTTAAAGGGATACATGAGATTATATTGAGAAGGAACATGCTCCTTCTGGAAACTACTTGATATAGATCCCTGGACTGCAACTAAGGATTAATAAAACAAGATACCAAAACCGACTCACATTGCTCCTAAAGGCTCACACGTGGACCATTACCTCTGGGGGGCTTCATCACATGAAACAAAAATCGCATGCATGCTATGTGGGCATTCAAAGAGACTTAGAACAAACAATAAGGGACCATACATCTCAACATGCTTGGAAATGCCCCATTCTCATATATGTAAGGTAAAATCTCGTAAGAAGCAATACCTAGGGGTTCTTGAACCCTGGAGCAAGGTGGAGTTGTTCTCTTGAGGTAGTACAGTAGCTGGAAGTCCTCCTCCTTGAGCACAGCAGCTTCCTCAGTCCTTATTTCAGTGAGAATGGAGAGGAAGAAGAAAGGGGAGGGTGGGTGAGCCTTGGAGTAAGGCTTGGATGGCTTAGGGGAGCCAAGGGTGGCCAAAAGGAAGAGGTTTCGGAGTAGGGGGTTTGAGGGAGGAAGGGTGGCAACAGAAAAAATGAAGCCAACCTCGGAAATGAGCTGCTGGTTTGCTATTTATAGAAAAAATAATGTATCCGGCAACTCAGGCCGGATACACTAATGCCTCTTCGTATCCGGACTTGAAGTCCGGATACACTAGCCTCCCTTTGTATCCGGTAACTCAGGCCGAATACATGACTTAATCATTTCAAAATTTAATGCTGCCACGAATCTGTCGGCCAAGTGGCGCGAATTTCGCTCGAATATCTTCATGTATCCGGTCTTCAAGTCCGGCCATGAAGGATAGGCAGTGTATCCGGTATATGTGACCGGATACAAATCAAAAAATTACAGATTTGCCCTTCGACTTGACCGATTCGACCGATTTGACCCTTTCGGATATCTACGGATTGCCCGTACGAAATTTTTATATTTAAGATTTAGTCCCTGAAATATTTTGCTACGTTTGCTGCCACGTGTGCAGTTCTTGCGCCACGTGTGCAGTTCCTGCGCCACGTGTGCAGTTTCTGGCTTTTGCTACTTGGGAACTTCGACAGATCATATCTCCTTCATACGAACTCCGATTTGAGCAAACTCAATTGTGTTAGACTTGTATCGGAGCCCTCTATTTAATGACATGGGGCTAGGCACTTGGCACGGATTCCGAGAAAAAGTCAACTTTTGGCTTTCCCTTAAGTTTGACTGCCCTTAGAACCTTCATCCGGACTCCGATTCCTGCAAACCCAGTTGCGCTGGAACCGTGTCGGGATTCTCTATCCATTGGGCTAAAGTAAGGTATTTGGCACGGAAATCGAGGAAAAGTCAACTCTTGGATTTTCCTTAAGTTTGACCGCCCGCAGAACTTTTATCCGGACTCCGATTCCTGCAAACCCAGTTGCACCGGAACCGTGTCGGGATTCTTTATCCAACGGAATAGATCAAGGTTGACCAAATTTTATCTGATTTAAAGGTCAACTTTTCACCCCTTAGGGTTTGACTTTTCAGCCAGGCTTTGCATTTCTGGCCTTTTTGGGAGCGCAAAAATGAGGTGCTTACACCAAGCATATGGACACCATGGCTTTTAATTTACATGAAGATAAATAAAAAACATGGCTTTACCTTGCCACCTTGTGTTACCTTCAATATGGTATTCATATTATACCTTGGCTTGTGAAACATGTAAGCGGCCTTCCCACATTTACACCCAATTCCCCGAACGTAATTGTGTACTTTTAGCTGAAAACGTGTTTCTCCACCTTCAAGCGTATGGTTTTAGGGTTTTGGCTTAATTGGCAACTTAGAACTCAAGTCTAATGATGCCCGGAATCGAATCACAGATCCCATTGTCATCACATCATTGACTCAAATTCTAAGGTAAATGTTTTCACTTTCGCTTTCCGAAGTATCGACCTCGGTGCGCCAAGCTACACACATTTGGGTTCAACTTCCTATAGGTAATGGGTAGGTTGTGCAAAGTGTTTATAGTGCTCAAGTGCATTTTGAATTTTGAGGTACATTCACAACGTCCCAGCCCCTAGCTACTCTTTTTCGTAGCCATGCATACCATTTCAAGCCAAGGCAAATATGACAATCATATTGGAATTAAAAACACAAGCACAAGATGATAAACACCCAAACATGCTCATGACCATCATATACACAAAAGTGGCACCCAAACATGTTATCACATTGTACAAACAACAATTAAAACATGGAAAGCATGCTTGAAACCCCAAAAGCATTACCTAAATTTCCAGATTTCATGCTTTTTTCTCATGCTCAAAGTGCCTTATTCATGCCCAAATGTAAGCCTAAAAATACAGCAACTATATGTATTGTACAAGAAGCTTTTAACCGGGGAAAACATGCTTGAAAACCTCTCAAAACCTCTACTGAATTCTGGGTTTTATGGTTCTCATTTTCATGCTCAAAGTGCCTTATTCATGCCCAAATGTAAGCCTAAAAATACAACAACTAGATGCATTGTACAAAAGGTGTTTTGTTGGGGAAAACATGCTTGAAAACCCCCAAAATGGCTACTGAATTTCCAGATTTTTTTTCTTGCTTTCTTGCTCAAATCATGTCATCCCCTACCCCAAATCAAAGGCATGCCACCAAAAAAAATATTTAAGCACTAGAAAGCATTGTTCATGGGAATCATGTTCGAATACCCCAAAAGTTACACTAAATTTCCAGATTTCAGGTAAGAAAATTTTTCATGTTCAACTCATGGCATTGAAACCCAAAATAACACATGCTCTCACAAAATATAGCAAAGTCCTATTACAAGATGGGCTTTCCCTTAAACACATTCCTAGACACAATCAAGCAACATACCCATGCTTTTATCCATGTGATTTTTCTAATCATACAAATCAGATTTGAGATTCAATATACACAAGTAAAGTAGGCAAAATAGCAAGCATTCAAAAGTAAAGAAAAATCATGAACAAATACACAAAATGGCTTAAATCCACAAGTCCCCAGTAGAGTCGCCAGTTGTGAGTCATGGAAAAATCACCAAGATGATTCCCTCCGTCATCACACGGGCTCAACGAAATATGGGAGAGTCGCCACCATCCAATTTTAAGGTGTGAATGGGCAACAAAAATCATCAAAATGAGCAAAAAGGCAAATACTAGAGTAAAAATAACTCTACTTGAAAATAAAATCCAGAGATGGGTAAGGGGATTAGATTATGAAAGGGGGAAGGTGTTAGGCACCCCCATTCACCCACACAAGGTGCTTGCCAAGTGTTGTGCATGCTCAAAAAATAAGAAAGCTTGCTAAAATCATAAAAAACCTTGAAAAAGGATTAAACAAATGTATGATACTTTCACATGAGAAATCCAATGAACTCCAGATCCCCTTTTATATCAGTATCACTTCTGGGATATCACCATTAGATGGAAATCAAAGCAAAACTTGAATAAAACCAAGTTAAGACAAATCCGAAAAATTCGGTAAAAGATGGAGCCATTTGTCTTGAGATCATTCAAATCAAGTTTAAATTGAATCAAACCAAATCCATTTGAAATATTATGATAAATAGAAGACTCATGCAAATTTTCAATTAAATCCGGTTAAAACCCTAGGAGTTATGCTCCTTTGAAATCTGCTGTTGGAAAGTGTTAAAAGTAACAAGTGGGCCACTTTGGAAATTCATTTGGAAACATTGCCTGCATGTAAATCCATGAAATTTGGTATGAATGAAGCATGTAGGGTCATATTTCCAATGAAACTAGCCTCATACAAAAATTCATCCGGATGTGCCTTGGGTGACCTCCCAAACAGGCCCCAAAGATCACAGATTCACCCAGAAATGTGTTGTTGAGCAGTTCTGAGTAAATCTGTTACCCATAACACAAATGGAGTCAAACAATTATGAAACCAACTGAATTTGAAATTAGACTTCCAAAGGAAAACACAGAAACAAAAATCACTGGAATCGGACTTAAAACGAACACATGGCGCTCAGTCGAAGTGACAGGTTCCGCAATCTGGCCTGAACTGACCTATTAACTTCGACTGAGTGGTGTCAACAATCCACTTCATAAAAATTTATGAAATTTTACAGGCATAAACTAGACAGTCTCACCTTTCTCTTGGCTTTAAAATCACTCCAAAATTCATCCGGACGATGAAGTTACGAGTGTCCAAAGTTGGGGTACAGCTGCTGTCCAGTTTCAGCCTTTTTAAAGAAAATCAACTCAAAACAGTGATAAGGTGTGTGTGATCCGTGCAATGTAAACCAAAACCACTTGAAAAAGTGTTGGAGAACCTCTAGGAAGAAATAGGGTACAAGCTTGGCTCACAATTCTCTCCGATTGGAAAGAATATGCCAAAAACCCCAAAAGTTAGCAAAAATGCCCAAAACCGAGAGGTTAGACCTAGAGGTCTTCAATACTCAAAAGAACTTGATTGAAATCATTTTGAAAATCATTGAGATATATCCTAGAATTGCTTGGGGCTATTTAGTCCAGATCTATCATAATGAATGCAATAGATCCGAAATACAAGCCGATTCCGACAAAAACAAGTGCTATGTGTGTATGTGTAAAAATCTACTCTTCAACAACATAACAACATATAGCATGCATTTATATCAATCAAATGGGTTCTAAAACAACCTAGGGTTCCGTTCCATTCTCGTTTCCCTTAGTTCTCTCTCCCCGTTTTACGGTTCTTCAAGATAATCTTAGGGTACTTTGAGTATGAAATGGTTTTCATAGAATCAAAAGGCTTTTCAAAAGGTTCTAACACTAAGGATCAATCCTCAGTCTCGTTTCCCCTAGATCCCGCCTTCACGTTTTACGGCTAGGGGGAGTCTTGAGATACTTTGAGTAGAGGAAGGGTTTGTATACACACAGAATAGGCCTTATTCTACAGAAAGGTAGAAGAAAAGAACTAAACCTAGAATGTAAGACAGAAAAATAAAGAAGGTTTTAGGCTTACCTAAGTTCTGGAAGTAGTGCGGCAGCGATTCCCTTCTTCACTTGGAGCTCTTCAATCTCCAACTTCTTAGCCATTTGCTTAAGGAGGAGCCTCCTATTTATAAGCAAATGCTAGGGTTAGGGTTTGTACGATGGTAGACACAAAATGATGTCTAGAGTCCACCAACCTTAACCTTAAGGCTATTTCCGAAATTTCCACTCCTTTAATGAAGGATATGATGGTAAAAAGCGAAAACTCTCGGAAAACCCTAATTTTGAGCAAAAAGCTTGTATCCGACATCTCAGGTCGGATACAAGAGCACCTATATGTATCTGACATATGTCGTCGGATACATTAATGCCTGCTTGTATCTGACAACTTCTGTTGGATATAAAAGGATACGCTTGTATCCGACCTGAGTTGTCGGATACAAGAAAAATGCTTATTTCTCAAATTTTGTGCTGGTTTTAAAGGAAAGAATGATTTTTGCCAATTATTCATCATTTTTATCGTGCAATTTGGGGTGTCTACAGTGGGGATTGCAAGGTTGCATCTTGTAAGAAGACAAAATAATAAATAAATAAAAACAAATTCTAACATCAATGATGAAACCAAACTAAAATGAGTTAGTAAACTAAATAAAACTAAACATGTACAATTCGGCCACTTCAAATAAAGTGCTTTAGCCTTTCATTTATAATAACATATCTACATTGGGAGAATGGAGGGCCACTATGGTACATCTCATGTAGTAAGAAAACAAAACAAGAACAAATGTAAGTAAAAAATAACACAAATCACAAGAGACAAAAAAAGAAACATGTTCAGCCACAAGAAAGAATCATCACTTCAATGCTTGTTTCATTTGCTTTTTCCCTTTCTTATTATTTATTATTTTTTATTTTGTTTTCTGTTGTTTTTATCATGCATGATTAACTAATTAATAATTTATAAGGCAAGAAAATGAGACCACTTGAACTACTTTTAACCATGGCCTAATTACTAATTTACAAAGGAAACCAAAAAGTAAAACAATCTGAACTACTGCGCTATCCGCATTCAAAGATTCATATCTCCCTCAATTCTTAACCAAATTGTGTGAAATATGATTCCTTAGAATCATAACTTTAAGCACCAAAATAACCTATAGCAGTTTTCAAAAATTCATTTTCATTTAAGAGATATGAAGCTGAAAAATTTATTGTTAGACATTTCCTTGTGAAAATCTGAACCAAAAAAAATTAAAAATAAAATACCCACTCATAGTGTAGGGTCGCAAGCATATTTTTACATTAAACTAAAATAAAAATACCACAAATCTCATGAGGACTCCAGACTTGAATCAAACTAGAACTAGGTAAACAAAATTGGTTTATCTGGAAAACAGGTGCAAGCCTAATGTAGAAAAACTCATAAGTTTACATCTTTGTCTTTGTTTTTTTTATTTTTTTTTATTTTTTTTATTGACTATCTGTGAGACATGGATTTGTCATCTCGGATGACCTCTGATATCGTCACGTGGGGTTCGATAAAAGCTAAGAGTCGCCACCATCCATTTTAGGGTGTGAATGGACACCAAAGGGTTCATAGAAGCCAAATAGAGCTAAAGTAGCTCTAAGATGAGGAAAAATCCAGAGATTGGGTAAGGGGAATTATTTATGAGCGGGGGAAGGTGTTAGGCACCCCAACTCATCCGTCTAAGACGGTTGCCACATGCTTGCTTATGCTAGAAATTGTTTGCTAAGGAAATGAACAAAAAGGGTGCTTGTAACAAGCACAATGTGTGTGATCATCCCACGTGAGAAGTCTAATGAGCTTAGACTCTCTTTGTGGATCCATCACCTCTAAAACTTCATGAGTGAAGAGAAATCCAAGTGTAAATGAAGAAAATCAAGCTAAGGTAAATCTGGAGAAATTAGATCAAAAGAGCTTGAAAGCTTCGATTAACCATAACTCATTCAATTTAAATCCAAATCCAATGAAACCAAAGCCATTTGAAAACTGGTATATAGTAGAGTATATAGTAAAAATTTCAACTCAATCTGATTCAAAATAAGAGAGAAATCCACATCTAAAATTTGCTGTTATAACTTGGAAAAAGTGTGGAGTAGGCATTTTCAAAATCCTATTCGTGGAGTTTGGCTGAATAAAAGTTCATGAAAATTGGTATGGGGGAAGTATGTAGTGCCATCTTTCCAAAGAAAAAACCTCACACCAATCTCTATCCGGATGTGACTTGTGTGCTTTCTTGAACTGGCCTAGAAGACCATAGATTAGCTCTGGACTATGCCAGCGAGCACCTCTGAGTCAACTAAGCACCCAAGGCACAAAACAGATCAAAATCTATTGAAACCGGTTGGAAATGAAAATAGACCTCTCAAGGAAAACTCAGAAATTAGAATCAGATAAAACGGATTAAAACTGAGCAAACGGTGCACCATCAAAGCGGCAAGTTCAGCAATCTGGGCTGAACTGACTTACAAACTTTGAACAGATGGTGTCAAACATTGGCTACATGAAAGTGGACGAAATTTTCCAGATATAAAATAGGCATATCCATCTATCACATGTCTTTGGAATCACTCAAAAATTCATCCGGAGGATGAAGTTATAAGCATTCCAAGACAGGCCACAGATCTGCCCTGTTTTGAAGGTTTTTGGATAAAACATAGAAACCAGTGCATGTGGATTCGACCAAAACCTCAAAAATCAACAAAAAACCATCTCATGAAGTTCTAAGATTCATTTTGAAGCCAATGGATTCAGATTTCCCGTATTGAACATGGAAATCCAAGATCTAGCTTCTTTGATAAAAAATGGTGGAAAGTGTGTGAATATGTGAAAATTCACTCCCTAGGAGAAGGATGGGATCCTTTGCTACTGAGAGCAAGGATTCACATATCTCTCCATGAGCAAGTGCAAAACATCAGAAAATAAACATCCATAGGTTTAAAATAACCACATAGCATGCTCTTCATCACTTGTAGGTTCTAAGCCTAGAGGATCCATTCCACCTTCCTTTTCCCAAGGCTCTCTTCACGTTTTATGGCTAGAGAGGATTCCCAGGTACTTTAGAAGGGGTTTGGGGGCTACAAAACAACACAAAGTGGCCTTACACTACAGAAAGGTAGAAGATGAGAGAGTTGGAATGTAAAAAGAATGCTGAAAATCAACTAGAGCTTTACCTTTGGTAGCTTGAATACTTGAGGCAGCAATCCAGCAGAGTTCTCCCTCTTCTTGCAGAGCTTCCAAGCTTCAAATTATCAGCCATTTGTAAGAGGAGGAGCCCTCTATTTATAGGCCAAGCCAAGGGTAGAAGAGTCCCAAGGGTAGGCTTAAAAGGCCTTCTAGATTATTCCAATTCTCCTCCAAGGCTTGAATTGGAGTAATACTAGGAGTTTCGGAGGGTGAAATAGGGAGTTCAAGTCCCTGAGAGAGAGGTAATATGCGTAAATAAGGCTCAGAGATCGAGCCATTTCTCAAATCCTCGAAACAGCCAAAACCGCATACACAGTACGGTTTCAACACAACCGTCACTATAAGTGCGGTTTCTATACAAATTTAACCAAACTGCACATACAGGACGGTTCAATTCAGTTACGCTCGTCATGATTGCTGTCGACGTGGCTCAACGGCCGAAGCTTCGCGAAGCCATGTGGCAGCTCACGCAACAAGCATGGATATCAACCGTGCTGTGTGTGCGGTTGCAACCGTACATACAGAGCGGTTGAGACCAAAATTACCAAAACCGTATACTCAGTACGGTTGGCACCGATTTTGAGAGTTTTTGAGTGTTTGACATATGTCAAGGCTCAAATAAGACTTCTAAAATTCTTTCGAAGGTTCTTTTCTATGGAAATGAAATTTGGGGTGTCCTACACTATCCTTGTTCAAATCCACTTTAAAAGCATCTCAAAATCCTCACTGATCACATCACAAAAGAATCTCAGACTTTAGTGAAGAAAAGATAACTTCAAACAATAGTTTAAGCAAGAAAAATACCTGTTTCTCTAAGCTGGAACAGGTGATCAAAGCTTTAGTGTTGCTAGACAACAGTCTCCTTCTAAGGTGCTCAACCTTTGCTAATGAATATCCTCCCCCTCCTTCACTTCTCCTCTCTTTTCTTTAGAGACTCTCCTTTCTTGCTGCCCCCTTACTTCTAAGATTCCTCTCCTTTTGATAAGAGAGTTCCACCCCCTCATCTTCTTAACCTCTAACCTCTCATCTTCCTCTCTTAAACTCCTAGACACCTCATCTCCCTAACCTCTCCTCTTCTTCTCTTAAACACCTAGACCTCTCATCTCCCTAACATCTCCTCTTCCTCTCTTAAACACCTAGACCTCTCATTTCCCTAACTTCTCCTCTTCCTCTCTAAACACCTAAACCTCTCATCTCCCTAACCTCTCTTCTTTAGGCTTGGTCTCAAAGTCTCATGGGTTGACCCAATTTGTCCAATATATATTTTTTACGCTTAGTCTCAAAAATCCCATGAGAACATGAGTTGGACCAATTTGTCCTACTCATTTCTCTTTATTTATTAATATTTTTTTTATTTTCTTTAAAGTTCAACGCTTTTATTAACTTCGTTAATAAATTTTATTTATTTGCCTAACAAACCCCCTTAGGAAACCTATCTTACTTACTAAAAGAATCCCAAAATTTTTAATCAACATTGGTCACATGGCAGCCACCATGGCATACATGTGGCTCCTTTGTGGCACCCAATTCTGGTTTTATCAGAAATCCTCGAACTACCCTTTATTCTTTTATCTATAACTTAGCCATTTGAGATCCAATTTGAGCACGGTTTGGTGCATCGGAATTGGCTCAGAATTTTCTTTATTATAAGCTCGTTATTTAAAAAAAATGGGTCCATTATAAAAACCTCGATTTACATGCCCATATATGTGCCGGTTCAAGATACGCATCTTGGGCAATTCTATGGTGCAAAAATGGGGTGCTGATACCTTGAGAGCAAAAATGTAGTCTTGGTGAATTTGCCTCTCTCATCTGACAATATCAGGGTCCTTAATTATGATTTTCAAGAAATTTTTGATCCTTTTTAACTCACTATAGCTCTCATCAACTCTTTTATTGACATACCCTACCAACTCTTTATTCCAACTATTGAAGTAGCACTTAAGGTGGTTCATTTTGCTCTTCAAATTGCCCCTACTGGTATTCCAACTCTTAGCAATCATATTTTGACAATTAACCTCTTCTATCCAAAATTTCTCAAATATGAAAATTCTGTCTTTTAGATTATTTATTGTTGAGAGTTAGACACAAAGGGGCATGGTCAGACCCCACTATTGGGTCTTGCCAGATGACTAAATTTGGGAACATTAAACATCATTCAGTGCACTCAGTCAATTTGCTCTTTAATCATACCCACATCCATTCTACCATTACACCAAGAAAACTTCATACCTTTACAAGGCAAATCCATCAAGTTGCAATCATTAATGAAATTTAGAAATAAATCAGCTTTGCGTACCTGAATTGGGTTCCCTCCTCTTTTTTCATGATTATACAATACCATGTTGAAGTCACCAACTGCATACTACTAGCTTAAACTATTAGTTGCCAATATTTTTAAGTAATCCCATTGAGTACACTAGAATTGGATTTGGGAGCTGGCACAGACGAAAGTTAATTCAAATTCCTGGCCTTGAGCCGTTCTGATCAGCATGTGAATACACCAGTCCTTTTTCCACTTCAATTGAAATTTTGCATGAGTGATCCCACAGGATCCAAAATCCTTCCGATCTATTTTTAGCAGTGCTCCACCAATAGTTGGGATATCCCATTCCTCTTATATACTTTGCTGCACTTTTATCATTCATGAGGGTTTCTGAAAGTATAATAGTGCTGGATCTATTGGTGCATATAAGGTTACATAGGTGAAGCTGTGTCGGGGCTCGACCCAAGCCCCGACAATTCCAAGCAATTATCTTCATTGCTCGTCAAACCACTGGATATCCCCAATAGAAGAAGGTAGAAAAAGAAGATGAGATAAGGAATAAGAGGGGTCACTCAAATTCGAAATCTGAATAGGTGATGACTTCCTTTTCTTTGAAGGATGCATGTCACCCTCTCCCCTCTGAGAGCATCTATGGTCCCCTTTGGTATTGACACTGCCTTTTTTCAACTTTCCTTTTCTAAAGCTACTATGGCCCACTCTAGGCCCAAAGGCTCAATCAAGGTTAACATTTTGGTTAATTTCACAAATGTTTAGGTGGGGCGAGGTCTTAAAAGTAATGTTTGGATCTGGGTTGAGGGCTTGGGTTCCAAAGGTAAAAAAAATTAGAGACAAGCAAATCCTCGCCCGCCCCCCCCCCCCCCCCCCCCCCCCCACCACTTGGGTCCATTCGCACCATTCCACAACCTACCATTGGAGTCAACGGAGCCGCAAAGACCAAGGACACTCAAACCGTCACCGCCCATTGACTCCTCGACAACCCCACCTATCAACACCTTGAAATTGCCACTGGTCACATCGTTGTTCGATGATCGAGGCAAGCATTGAAACGTAGGAGGCAAGGCACCCACTGAGTCACCCCCCAGAACTCAACGAGTCACTACCCTCGGTATTCAGCTTAGCAAAAAATTCTCTAGTCGCCTTCTTCAACAAACTTCTAACCAAATGATTGCTCCAACGTGCTATGGGGATTTTTAAGGAACCACTATACTTCCTGCATTCAATTTCACTTTTGGAACTATACTTGGAAGCAAAAGGATTAGCACAGTTTAAAAAAGAATCATCTATGATGCTGCACGAGAAATAAAAAGGGGGAAGGTTCTCAAATCTAAA